>CM042165.1:5511576-5521576 GCA_023376005.1 Doryteuthis pealeii
AAAGAAAACATATACTAAGAGATAGTGGTTCACAGAGAAAGAGAGCGGATAACATTTTTTTATAAATGAAGACGAGAAAAAGATACAGAGAGAGAGAGACAGACAGACAGACAGACAGACAGAAAGAGAGAGGGGGAAAGGGGGTGTTATCAGGGGAGAACAGAGACCGAGAGATGGTTAAAAGAAAGGGGTATTTTTAAAAGAGAGGAAACGTATACTTTGTGATATTAGTACAAAGAGAGGGAGGGGAGATCTTTTAACATGGCAGCGCACCACCTACAACGATACTAGCAACTACAACGAGTGCCCTACCATGGTTAGAACTGCTTCGGTTTCGTGATATACGTGCCGCAAACTAGTTATGTGGAGGCGCGTGGTGTAATGGTTTGAGTAGGAGGAAATGGACTTGTCGACCTGGACGAGACTGTATTTCACATACCTTTGGAAAGGTATGCCTTCATCTATTCTCCCTCCAGCTATGGGTAAATAGTAGGGCATACTAGGCTCTTTAATCCTGGTTAGATAACTAGTCTAGGAGAAGGAAAACTTTGAATTCAAACCTGTTAAATTCTGCTTAAGAAATGGACCTTGTGTCACATCCTACTCGTGTGGAGGTAAATATATATATATATATAATATATATATATATATATATATATATATACATAAAAAAGGGTTTTTAATTTTCTTGAAGCATTGTGTATATATTGGTTTGGAGGTTAATTTTGAAGGCTATCACAATGCAGGTGTAAAGAAAAAATAATAAGGTAACAATGGTGTTGTTTGTTAACCTGTAATTTATTCTTGATATTTCGAGATAATACAGTAATTCATACTCACACACGCGCATGGATACGGTTATAACGTCACAGTCTACATGCATTTTCATGCACACGCGCATGACAACATATGCACACGCACAAACAACAAAAAATCGCATTCCGTAAACATGCAACACGAGAATACAGTTATAAAAAATACCATCTGTAACATATTCAAATAAAAAATTTCATTTAACTAAAAATGCCATAACAAGACAAAAACTACTTCAGTTCCAGTGTTCATCTGAAAAAGAGATTTTATCTGGAAATATCAAGAATAAATTACAGGTTAACAAACAACACCATTGTTACCTTATTATTTTTTCTTTACACCTGCATTGTGATAGCCTTCAAAATCAACCTCCAAACCATATATATATATATATATATATATATATATATATATATATATATATATATCTTAATCCTAACAAGTGATCTATACATATATAAAAGGCAGTTGTATTTGTGTGTGTATGTATGTATGTGTGTGTGTGTCAGGCTGAAACTACAAAGATAAAGCAATTAACAGTATAGTAAATGTAAATATACATTGACTATCATCAGAACTTGCATTTGTGCAAAGGATTATGAAGATTTGATATCTAAAAGTTGTACATTTTCATTACGCCATCATATTTCACCCACCCACCCCCCAATATAACAAGAAAAAGTGGGGTCATATTTCAATGATAGCTGAACATAATGAAAAGATGAAAATAAGGAAAGAAAGAAAAAAAGAGTGAGAGAGAGTTAAATAAAAATTATTATACTTTTTACATATTGAACTATTTAGCAATAGCTCTTAAGTAAACATATCAAATGTTGTAATAATTAAATTATCATACTGTGGAATATCCACAGGTCATGCTAGTAAGAAAAATGCCTTTAGCCATTGTTATAGGTGATATAACATAAGACTAATGGAATGCGCCGACGGGTTACTATAAGTAACAGGGACAATTCTGGCTTGAGAGTAAGCTAATGCGAGTCAGCTCATAACTCTATTTGTCGGACGTAATTCCTACTTTTCTGTATTGTATTTGTCTACTTTTTGTTAATACATTTTCCTACATTTGTTGCCTGTCGTTTTGTTCTTATTTGACCCCTTAAAACCTCACAACAGCCATTATTCCCTGTCCTTGGATGTTTTTAATTTTCTTCTTGCAAATAACCAGAGAGTAAATATTTATAGTTTGTATTGAAGCATTGAACATACGTAAACAAACAAGCGCCTTTATTTCTTCTGTAATTTTTCTTTATGCCAACTACAAAAAAAAATACAATGAATGTATGCAACCCTGAATAGAAACAGCGAACCCCATTTTATCTAAATAAGATATTTTCTCCCAAAATGTCTTCTTTCCTCAATTAATTGTACTATTCAACTTTTTCGTATCAAAGAAAAGAAAAAACCTTAAAAGAAAAAAAAAAGAAACTGACAATACGTCGTTGAATGTTATCGTTTTAACCTTCATTCTTTTCTTTTCGTTTCCGTTTTTGGTACGTTGAACCCTTTGCAGTTTCCTTCTCTTTGAATGGCACAAAACCCTGAACGTCACTTGATGAACCAGAGAAAGTGCAGCGGGAATAATAGTGAATGAAAAGGCACAAGGTTACCAACTAAAAAGCCGACGACGTTGAAAACAACCTGGACACGAATACCCATCCAGCGAAAGGTCAAACAGAAACACAGATAGAATTAAGTACGGCACTATAAGATTTAAAGGTCTTTTAAACTTCAATAGCTAATACCAATTCTTATAAGACATTAGGAGGCCTCAAAAAACACTGAAGCAGCTGAATTTACATATTCATTGCAACGAATTCCAAAAAAGAGGTTACAAATACAGACTTTATTGTTTGAGCAATATTCAACATATATTATACAAAACATATTCCGCCCTGTCGGCTGGGGCATTAGAATATACCGACTGCGCCTCTGCAGAGGGGTAAGACTCCTCCAATGGGGCCACCTGTTGGACGTGGGTGGCGACTCGTGATGTTTAAGGATAGACCCCAGGTGGATGAGCAGTCCATGACTTGCAATACTCCACTTTGGCCCTCGTGGGCTAGACCGGCACACCACAGATAAGTTTTTTTTAAAAGAAGTAAAGTTGGCATACTGGCCTATTGTCGTTATCAGCCGGACAACGAGCGAGTCTATCCCTGTTTTCGCTAGCGCTAGACCATGGAGATTGTATTTTGCTAAGGTGGGGCGTAACACCTACCGCCAGCACCACACTTTACTGCACAGATCATATTACACAATTTGTGCTACTCATGCGCTGAGTTGCCGGAAACCTAGTATCGAACCAGGAACCCTGCGATTCCTAGGTGGTGACTAGCTAAAACTCAATATAAAGGACCGGTTTAGCTCAGTCAGTAGAGCAGCCGTATACTTTTTGCCAATTCCATTTTCCTGGCTGGTAACCGTTACGCCACCAGCGTACACCACTCAAGATAATAGAATTAATTTGGGATTAAAAAATCATTTGTTTTTAACGGATTCCAGAAAACAATGGTAATTTTCCATTTGTTGTTGTTGTTATGTGTGTGTGTGTGTGTGTGTGTGTGTGTGTGTGTGTGTGTGTGTGTGTGTGTGTGTGTTTTCGTTTTCTTTGCTTTTTGTGGAGGGGGTATATTTTTTAGCATTTCGAGAATTTATTTACGTAAATAAGACCGGCTCGATTAACTATCGTATTCGATCAATACCAAAGGTTAGATTCAACCCCGACAGGAGTGGACCGACAATTAAATCATGGCAATAACTATTTCTTTTCTTTTTTTTTTTTATATCATTTTGCTTGTCGACATTTTTGTTTGTTTGTTTTTTTGCTTCTCCATCTGAGAGCGCCCGTTATCCCGTTAGTCAGTCAATGTAAGAAGTCACGTGATCAGCGAACGGTGAGTCACCAACCAGAAGACGACATTTTGCAAATGGGCAAGTAATCTGATTCAATAGAATTTAATCAGTCAGTTATTTGTATAAAATTATGCCATAGACCATACTCTTATCTTTAATTCTTTACACACACACACACACACACACACACACACACACACACACACACACACATATATATATATATATATATATATATATATATATATATATATATATATATATATATATATGAGATTTATGTTAGTGCAGGAGTGGGTAGGTTTTAGTATGTCGAAAATAAATTTAAAAAATAACAGTACAGTGCATAAATTTAATTTTTTTTCTTTTTTAAATAAAAAAATATATACAAATTAAAAGAATAATGTAAATAATTTTAGCTTATCTATGTGCAATTATAAACTAAAACTAAATGTGTTTATGCATAATAGAATAGTTTTGCTACTATATATATATATATAAATATATAATATAATATATATATATATATATATATATATATATATATTACGGATTTTTGCCAATCCACGAAGCAAATAAATTTACTTCTGGTTAATAAAATCGAGTTAAAATGTGCTCAATAAAAAGAGATAAATATACGTTTTTTTAAGCGAATGTTATAAAATCCCAAACTGCAGTTTCTTGCCGGAGCAATTCTTCAGGGAATAATCACTTCTTCCGGTCATCCACTCTATATATATTAATATCCTGGCAAGGAATATATACAAGGAAAATGTTTACTACTGATGTAGAATACGAGGCAGTAGTAAAATCGCCAACCACAAAGGAAAGCAAGATATATGTAGGGGCCACACAGCAACCTGTAAAATATAGGATATCACAGCATAAGCTATCATTTAGGGATGGAAAATACAGTGAAACAACCACACTTGCAAAATATGTGTGGGAACTAAAAGAAAAGCGTGGTAGAGATCCAGGAGTAGAGAGGAGAATAATAAAAAGGGCACCTTCACATAAAAGGAAATGAAAACCCTGTATGCTGTGTTTAAATGAGAAATTAAAAATAGCAGAATGCAGAGACCCAGGGAGATATTGAACTCGCAATCTGAGTTAACAAACAAATGTAGGCATTTAAATAAACATAGACTGAGTCAGGTAGGTTCTGGAATTACGTAGGGTGGTACACCCACGTACTTGAGAATGGATACAGCCGGGATATTAATAAGAGTGGATGACTGGAAGAGGTGATTATTCCCTGAAGAATTGCTCCGGCAAGAAACTGCAGTTGGAATTTTATAACATTCGCTTTAAAAAAAATGTATATATATATATATATATAATCCAAAAGTCCAGAGAAGAAATCTTCCTTACGACACAAGAGTTTTATTTAAAAAACCTATCGCAGTTTGAGAGCTCAATGTGTGCTCTTATGTTAGAGTCACAGAGCAAAGATATGAGTAAAGAAATAACAAAAGACTTAGAGATTTAGCATTATAGTCTATTTCAGGGAGCTTAGACAAATAGTCTAAATCCCCCGACTCATCAGATGCGAATGATGAAATTTTTTATTACTTTAAAGGCATTTGAAAACAGATTTTTATTTATATATATTTTTTATTTCTCCCTACCAGTGCTAATTGTATTCAGAATATGACAAACTGAATCTAGTAATGAAGCTCCAATTTTCTGTGTGTGTGTGTGTGTGCAAATATAATAAGAATTTTAGTAATAAGATGCGTGATGTAATGGTTAAAGTCGTAGGAAATGGACTCGTCGATCCTAGTTCAAATCCTGGACGAAGCAACAGTTCACATAAGGCTAATACCCTTTGGAAAAGTTATTAATCCAACTGCTCTCCTTTCAGCTATGAGTAAATAGTAGGGCAGACTGGGCTCTTTAACCTTGGTTAGGCAACCAGTCTAGGAGAATGAAAACTGAATTCAAACTTGTTTAATCCGGTTTGGGTGGTCACTACAAGAATAGGCTCAGTCATAATTAGTTATCTATAAGAAAAAAATAAAATGAAATAAATAATTACCAATTTTAGGTATCAACGCCCCCCCCCCTTAAGAGAAGAATATTTAAACACACAAATGTCAAAATGGCGTTCTGATTTGTTTCCTAGAAAGAAACAATTGCCGAATTTCTGTAAAAGAAATTAAAATGCCAACATTCATTTATTATAATCTACAATAAACTTGTTAATCGTTCAGTTTTGTTTACATTACTTCCGTAATGAGATGACTCAGTTTATATATCCGTCTCCAATTTCTCAGAAGTATGGAGTTCGAAAGGGTATCAATCTTTAGTACACTTTAAATATTACTAGCAGGACCTGTGGATATGCTACAGCAGCGTTTTCAAACTTTTTATTTTCTGCGACCCACAGCAAGAACCACAGTTTGCATCGCGACCCATAATACTTGGGTGTAAATAAGACAAACCCTGTTCACTAGGTTCATTTATTCAGCATCGACAATTTATATATATATATTTTTTAATGATCTGCACATTTTTTTTTGTATGAATATTATATTATTACTTTTAGAAAAAGAAATATGAAGGAATTTTTTTTTTTAATTTCCTTTCTTTTTTTGGTCGCGACCCATTTTATTTTTCACACTACTCTGTGAAGGTTCGGGGACCCACAGTTTGACAAAAAACAAAAAATTGTACTACAGTATGATGATAATTTAATTATTACAACGTTTGATATGTTTACTTAAGAGCTATTGCGAAATAGTTCATTATGTATAAAGTATTATTATCTTGATTTAACTCTCTCATTCTTTTTTTCTTTCCTTCTTTTCGTCTTTTGATTATGTTCGATTGAAACATTAGTGTTATCGCTTCCGCGCGCCCATCCCCTCTCTCTATCTTACCTTACTTTTTTTATTTTCTGATCATATTTTTCTGTCTAGCATGTCCTTTTTCTTCCCACTCTTTTTTTATAATAAAAACGGAATGGATCATTATTTAACTGATTAGTCTCATTTTTTATTATTATTTATAGTAGTAGTAGGTTTGGTTTCTTTGTTTTAATGGCACATCAACCTTCAAGGGTTAGTTAATGCCAAATTCTTCTTTAAGAAGAAAAGTATAGTGGTACTATTCGGTCTATAGATGGGGGATAAAGGCGTTTATACTTTTCTAAAGAGTATTAGTCCGAAAGTGAAGGTAATAACGCGAACGGGGCTCGAACTCGTTTACAACGATGTCGTCGTCCAGCATGTTAACAAATACGCCACAGGGGGCACTACCCTCCCTCCCTTCAATAATAATAATAATTTCACTGGCGATTGTGCATGAAATTAAACTTCGACAATACAACAAAATGAGACGGCATAACAATCGCTGTGGTTTTGAGATAGAGACGGATCTCCTAATCCCGGCTAGAAGAACTTGAATTTTGCTGTTCGGACGGCCTGAAGAGTGAAAATTTGAAGAAAAAAAATGAAAAGATATACAAGTACTCGGACCTTGCCAGAGAACAAAAAAAAAGGATGTGGAACATAATGGTAAAGTTGTCACCAATATATTGTAGTTTGTGCTTTTGAAACGGTCCCCATGGATTTGCAAAAAATTACTGGAGGAATTGGGAATGAGAAAAAGGCTCGAAACCATCTAAACAATAACAACGTTAAGACCGGTTTGGTTTGGTGGATTTTACAGCATGTCAACCCTTGTTGGGTTATTTTATACCGAAGACATTTTGTTCTATTCATGGTTGATGAGTATTCAACATTTTTAAAACAATTCTTAAGATTTCTTTAAAATTCATTTTTTTCTTCTATTTAACCCATAAATGGGACTCTAACTGGTACTAGCACTCTGAGTCAGGGGGAAACTGGGAGCAATGACGATGAATAAGTACTCCACACTCCCCAAAGCTTCAAAATTGTAATTTACCATATATATATATATATATATATATATATATATATATATATATATATATATATATATATATATATATATATATTCCTGGTGTGTCACCAAACTGAGCATGAACCAATAAAACATATAAATAAAAAATGTAAACGATGGTTTATATAATATTTATATATATATATATATATATATGTATATATATATATATATATATATATAAACCATCGTTTATATTTTTTATTTATATTTGGTTTGTATATATATATATATATATATATATATATATATATATATATATATATTCAGACGATGAAGGTTAAAATCAAAAAATATAAACAATGGTTTATATATATATATATATATATATATTATATATATATATATATATATATATATATCTTTGTATATACATATATGATAAGTAGATACACAAGCGATGTATTTATGATATGGCTTTTTTTAGCCGACAATCTTGGGGAGAATATGTGCTTAATTGAAGTCGTACCTAATTTTTGAAAGTTAATTAATTAATAATTAATTAATTAGGCGGGCATACCTATTTAAATGTAAGGCTAAACAAATCGAGAAAAATCAATCACTGTATGTACATTTCGGCCTATTAGGCCTCATCAGCAGATATATATATATATATATATTATATATATATATATATCTCAGACGATGAATCAAAAATATAAACAATGGTTTGTATATATATATATATATATATATATATATATATATATATATATACAATATAAACAGGCTTTGTTTTTTTTAATGGAATATATCCTCTTGCTTGATTCTTACGTTCAAGTCGTTTTTTTCATTCTTATATCTGGATCCAGATGGTAGAGAAAGAGACCCACATTTTGTTCCCTAGCGCTTTCAAGCACGTCCATGATCATATTCAGAGTAGCATTTGTTGTAGTTGTTTGCTTGGTATGTATGATTTGTGGTTCGAATTTTATTCATTTGTTTTGTTTTTTTGTTGTTTTTTTTTTTTTTTGGGGTTTTTGTTTTGGGTTTTTGTTTTTGTTTTGTGGTTGCAGGATTTATTCAACTATTTGTTTATTTTCTAATACAAGAAAATGTTTAAATTTGGTTCATTAATTCTTTTCTTTCTGTTCAAACGTGGTCCACCATTATGCAGCCAGAGAAAAATTCAAGTTACTTTCTTTCTCGATATATATATATATATATATATATATATATATATATATATATATATATAATAGGAATATTTTAATAAAAATAAATAAATGATAATAATAAATATTTATTTTTTAACAGGTAATATATTTTTAATTATTTTCATCATATATATATATATATATATATATATATATATATATATATATATCCTTATTTTTCTTTTCTATCTGTAGTTCTCAAACTTGGTTCATTCCTTTCATCATTCCTTTGTCAAATTAATAAATTCCGTAAGAACATGATGCGCCATTATGCAGCGAGAGAAAGATTCATTTTACTTTCTTTCTCGGTTTGCAAGCTTCGAGGTTTCTAGGCGTCCATGTGTCTGACTGTAAAGGGCGTCCTGGGCCAACAAGAATCGGGAAACGAGAAACTGACGGGAGAAAGAAAAACTGTTGATAGTACAGCGGTTACATCAATGTAGGGAAGTGCGGAGTGAAGAAGGTGTTCTTGTGGTTGATGGTGCTGATGGCGGGAAAAGAGGGGGGGGAGGTTCTACATCTTGGGATGGTGACTCACCCTACTCATTCCGGATCCCGACGGATAGATTTCGTATTAATTGAACTTAAGCAGACCCGACAAGAGAGAGTTAGTCTAAATCTGGGCGAAATCAGAGAGCACTGGTCTCGTATGGTATTGCGTTGTGTGTGTGTGTTTCTATGTATATAGTAGTGTATGTGTGTGGTTTTCTGTACATAGTAATTTACTAAGCTTAGCTTATAAGTAGCACAAGGCCAGATATAAGGGGACCAGACAAGGGAGAGTTAGTATATATATATATATATATATATATATATATATATATATATATATATATATATATTATACTAACTCTCCCTTGTCGGAGAGTTAGTATATATATATATTTATGTTGTAATACCGTTCCCGTAATTGAATAAATAAAAGCAAAACTTTTATTTGTTTTGATTTCTCATTGAACTATCAACGCTCTATCACAGATATTGAGCACTCTTCTAATAACACTGTACGTTGGATTACTACTACTTTTTCTAGTATACTAGTGCCAACACCATTAATATATATATATATATATATATATATATATATATATATATATATATATATATAATCCAAAAGTCCAGAGAAGAAATCTTCCTTACGACACAAGAGTTTTATTTTTAAAAAAACCTGTCGCGGTTTGAGAGCTCAATGTGTGCTCTTAATGTTAGAATCACAGAGCAAATATATA
>CM042165.1:5526576-5541576 GCA_023376005.1 Doryteuthis pealeii
GGGCGGGGCTGTGTTTATTGCTCAGTGCCTGATGTGCCCCCCTTGAGGGGGAATGCCGACGGGATCGACGCAATTTTTCACCCGCCACCCCATGAGCTTCGGTTTGTGGGTGGTCCCACGTTAATAGGGCCTTGTGCCTGACCCGTACAAGTGGGGTACGTGGAAAATATCATGTAGATATGGTCAACAGTGTAAGTAATGTAAAACAATTTTATTAATAATTGAGGTTTAAATAAAAATAAAATCATGGAGAATATGATGTAAATAACTAAAGGAATTGTGACTTGAGTAGGAATATAGTTTCGGTTACAGACAGAAAAACACACAATCTACATTATAATAAGATAAGATTTGATAGGAACGTAGGAAAAAAAATCTTAAGAAACAAGTAGCCAAAAAATGTAAATATGAATACGATTCCCTAACCTATAACTATAAAATAACCCTAAACTGTTTGATATGCTATTTAATTATTCAATTAATTCAGTTTGAAAATCAAGACTAAAAATGAAATCTATTTTTGTATAATTGACATCTAGCTTAAAATATCCTCGCTAGAAAATGAAGACTTAAGAAAATCAAATATTTATCTTTTTGTTTAGTTTGGTTTGTTTTGTTTTGTTTTACGGCATATCAACCTCAGTGGGTCATTCTCATGCCGATAAAGTTTTGAAATAAATCAATTCTTAATGCATAATACAATTTTGATGTAAATAACGAAAGGAATTGTGACTTGTATAGTAATATAGTTTCGGTTACAGACAGAAAAACACACAATCTCCATTATAATAAGATTTATTAGTCCCAATTGTTGTTTTTTGGTGGGTGGAGTTAGAAGTCCTAGTTTTGTTTTTGTTTTTTTTCTTTTTAAGTTGCCCTACTGCTATTGTTTTCTCTTTTACTTTTTGTTTTTTAGTAGTGACAGTGCTTTATTTTTTATTTAGTAGTCGCAGGGTTGTTATTAGTGGGTGGGGTTATAAGACCTAGTTTTGTTGTGTGTTTTTTAAGTTGCCCTAGTGTTATTGTTTTACTTTTTACTTTTGTTCTTTTGTTTTGTAGTAGTCAGCGCTGTCGTTTTTCTTTAGTAATCCCAGTGTTGTTACTTGTTTTTTTTGTTTTTTTTAAGTTGTCCTAGTGTTGTTATTTATTTTCTTTGCATTTTTTTTGTTCTTTGTTTGTTTGTTTTTGGGTGGGGGCGAATTCAGTTGTCACAATATGTCAATTTCGACTTCAAGATTTTTACATTTGGCAAACTTTTCAAATTCTTTTAGAGCAAATGTTTCTATCAATTCGCATAGACATATCGATCTGGAGGAGACATGTTTTATCCTTAACAAATCTTTCAGGATAATGTCTGACCTTTTTGGCTTGAACATTTCTGTCAATATGTACAGACAAAAATCCCCCATGATTGTTGCATCTTTTTTGTATCTTGTACAGGACACGGCTTATACCAGTTCTTAGCATTTAGAGCTTTGTGAATATTTGCAGAAGAATGTCCTTTGAATGGAATTATAGTCCAATTCGTTCATGTCTAATTTTGCATCCATTCGCTACTAGGGCCACAACATCCTGCTACTGTGTAATCGATTAATTCTCTTTCGATTTTATCGTTACATTTAGTCTACATTTAGGGTCAGTAACCATTTTAAGTTTGCCTATTAAAATGACAATTAAAGATGGTGGTGATGTTCTGGACCTTGCAGCTTTCATTCTTCTGCTCTACTATGCATTTAATTGAATTTTTTTTTATTCCCATATTGTTTGGGTTAGAGTGTTCAATCTAAAAGTGGAGAATTCTTTTGAAAAGTTGTAAAAAGCGACAGTGAAGTGGGTTTAGTGTATTTCGATGCTTATTCAAATTTGCTTAAAAGCCGACTTTGGTGGCCAGTAAGCTCAATGTCTAATCCCCTACAACTCATGGAATGTATATATATATATACATGGAATGTATATATATATATATATATATATATATATATATATATATATATATATATATATATATATATATACATGGAATGTATATAATATATATATATATATATATATATATATATGTGGGCCGAGTTAGCTCAGTCGGTAGAGCGTTCGGCTAGAAACCACGTTTCCTAGTTCGATACCGGTCCTCGCCAACTCAGCGTATGAGTAGCACAGGGATCTGTGCGGTAAAGTAAGGAGCTGATGGTAGGTGTGGCGCTCCACCTCAGATGCTAAAACAATCTCCTTGGTCTAGCGCTATTGAAAAGGGATAGACTCCCTGACTGACTGGCTGATACCGACTTTAGGCCGCCCCGACGACTTATATATATATATATAATAATATATATATATATATACAGAAATACATATATAGAGAAAGACATACACACGGAAAGACAGATATATATACACATACAAACATACATACACAGATATATATGTACACACAGATACGTACAAACATGCACATATATATATACGCACGCACATACACATGCATATGTACATACATAAACACACGCACACACACACACACACAAATACATACATGCACACACATATGCATATATGCATATGATACGTGTGATAACGATATCAATGATGCACAACGATAATATCACGATACTTTTGAAGTTGACTGACACTAAGACTTTATCCCAAGGGGGGGGAAGGGGGTTGAGAATGGAAATTCATAAAGCGGGGGGGGGGGTAAGGAAGGGCGAAAGGAATGAAGGGAGGGAAGAGGGAGGGAGGGAGGAAGGAGAGATGAAATGTTTAAATACACATTGAGATAGGGACTATTACATTCATAAAGGGGGAAGGGCGAAAGGAATGGAGGAGGAGGAGGGAGGAAGGAGAGATGTAAGAAAAAAGGGGGTAAAGTAGATGTGGAAAGGAAAAAGAAAGTGAAAATAATCGCTGGAACAATAAGAGGAGGCATAAAAGAGAGAAAAGAATAAAAGGTGAAAGAGAAAGAAAGAAAGAAAGAAAGAAAGAAAGAAAGAATGAAAGAAAAAGAAAATACAAAAATAATTATTGAACAATGGGAAATTAGGACAAGAATTAAAGAAAGAGAAAAAAGAGAGAAAAAAGGAGATAAATCGTTGGACAATGAGAAAAAACGAACAGAAGAAGGAGAAGAGAGAGAGAGAAGAAGAAGAAGAAAAGAAGAAGAAGAAGAGAGGGGGATATAAAAGAACTGAAGGGGAGGGGAGAAAAAACAAAGAAAGAAAACACAAAGAATAATCATTGGACAATGAGAAAATTAAGAGGACATGAATTAAGAAAGGGAAAAAAGAAAAGAAAAAGAGAAAGAGAAAGAAAAAGAGGTAGAGAAAGAGAAAGAGGTAGAGAGAAAAGAAACAAGATAATTGTAGGGCAATAAGAGAAGAAATGAACATAAAAAAGAGAGGAGTTAGAAGAAAAGAAAGAAAAGCAGGTATTATCATAATAACAATGAGAGAGTGAAGAAAATTAAAAAAGAAGAGACAAAAAGGTGAAAGAAAAAGAGAATGTTTGTCTTATGACTGAGACATTTGCTTATTTTTCTTCTATTATCACTGGTTGAATTGGTTCGATTATTTCTAATGGATATTTCATGTCTAGAAGTTAGGGAATCGCATTCATTGTACTTTAATATTTTGTGAAACTGTTTCTTAAAAGATCTGTGTACACGTTACTATCGAATACGAATAAATCAGATCTATTTGACTCCTAAAAGAGACCCTAACAGTAACAACCACTTGAGTTGACATGGGAGTAATGGCAATGAAGGAGTACTTTGCATTTCCCAGAACTGAAGCCTTCTCATCAGATACAGTTTAGTGTCAGACTTTTTTTGGCAGGGGATACAGTCAGCGTATTATGAAGCCATACAACAGAGAAGAAGAAAGAGAAAAAGAGAAAAAGAAGAAAAAGAAAAAGAAATAAAGGAAAAGAAAAACAGAAGAAAAACAGAAGAAAAAGAAAAAGAAGAAAAAGAAGAAGAAAAAAAGAAGAAAAAAGAGAGAGAAGAAGAAAAGGAAAAATAAAAAGAGAAAGAAGAAGAAGAAGAAGAAGAAGAAGAAGAAGAAGAAGAAGAAGAAGAAGAAGAAGAAGAAGAAGAAGAAGGAATGGAATAAACATAAAATAAAGAATAATATGACTTGGGATCGAAATATTTACTCAGCTTAACCAAGCACACAGTTTCAAATTGTGCCGTAGTGGCTAACGTGTTGAACTACGACATCCAAGTAAGCGATTTCGAATTACAGCCTCATTATTACGATCAATTTCGGACTGATATCCTTGAGAAAGGTATGAACCCCACCATCTTCCAAATATGGGTTAAATAGTACGACTACTTTTCTTCTACAAGAATGGATTTAGCATGAAATAATCCTCGAAAGTTGATATGCCATTAAAAGAAGAAACCGCACCAAACCGGTTTCAAATGTAAAAACTCCCAGTTGGGATTGAACTCGCTACTACAATAAGAGTATGTGAGACTAGCTATCTAACTGTTGCCTTGGTAGCGAGGCATAGTGTTTCTGATAATGAAGAGAAAGTGTTACAGAAAGTGAAGTATGCCCTTAGGAAAGTGAAGGGTTAATTACTTGAAATCCTCCAAGTGCAGCAATAATAATAATAATAATAATAATAATAATAATAATAATAATAATAATAATGAGATACAGACGGATAACCTAATCCCACCCAGGAGACCAGACCTAATATTAATTAACAAGAAGAAAACTTGTTATCTTGTGGATTTTGCAGTGCCGGCGGATTACAGAGTGAAGCTGAAGGAAAACGAAAAGATAGACTAAATACTTAAACCTGGCCAGAGAGCTGAAAAAACTGTAACATGAAGGTAAAGGTTGTACCAATTGGAATTAGGATCCTTGGAACGGTTCCCAAGGATTTGGAAAAGAGTCTGGGGGAATTGGAAATCCGAGGAAAAATCGAAACCATACAAACAACAGCATTGTTTATGATCGGCTTGAATACCGAGAAGAATCCTGAAGACCTTAGAAGACTTGCTGTCACTTAGCCTCCAGTGACCCACTAGTTTAAGCGGATGGGAAAAACCTCAATAATAATAATAATAATAATAATAATAATAATGCCATGAGGACAAACTACATCAAAGCGAAAATTGATAAGACCCAACAAAATAGTAAATGTAGACTTTGCGGTAATAGAGATGAGACTGTTAACCATATACTCGGCGAATGTAGCAAACTAGCACAACGAGAATACAAAACTAGACACGACTGGGTTGGGAAGGTGATCCACTGGGAATTATACAAAAAATTAAATTTTGACCACACAACAAAATGGTATATGCATAAACCAGAATCTGTTCTTGAGAACGAAACGCACAAAATTCTCTGGGACTTTGAGATAAAAACGGATCACCTTATCCCATCAAGAAGGCCAGACCTAGTGTTGATAAACAAAAAAGAAAGAACTTGTCAACTGGTGGATTTTTCAGTGCCAGCAGATCACAGGATGAAGTTAAAGGAAAATGAAAAAATAGACAAATATCTGGACCTTGCCAGAGAACTGAAAAATTTGTGGAATATGAAAGTGAAACCAATTGTAGTTGGTGCACTTAGAACAGTCCCAAAAGGATTAGAAAAGGGCTTGGAAAGTTTGGATATCAGAGGAAGGATTGAAACCATTCAGAACACTGCACTGCTGCAATCTGCCAGAATACTCAGAAGAGTCCTGGAGACCTGAGGAGACTTGCTGTCACTCAGACTCCAGTGAAAGACCATCAGCTAACACTGATGTGAAAACTCAAAAGGAGTAAATAATAATAATAGTGAAAGTGATACCAATTGTATTTTGTGCACTTGGAACGGTCTCAATAAACTTGGAAAAAAAGACTGGAGGATCTAGAAATCAGAGGAAGAATTTAGACCACCCAGATTGCTGCAATCGGTTAGAATACTCAGAAGAGTCCTGGAGACCTGAGGAGACTTGTTGTCACTCATACTTCAGGGAAATACCATTAGCTAACGCTGATGTGAAAAACTCAAAAGGAGTGAAAATAATAATAATGTTCATAAACAATGGAAAAACACCTTAGAAAAATTCATGAAAAATGAAATGTTGAAGTGTTGACTAAAAAAATATTTTTGGGATGTAGCAATCTCTTGACTCTTCTGCATCTTCAACGTCGTCGTCTGGCATTGCGTGAATCGATTCTGTGAGAAGCTGAGAAAAATCGGTTGAAAACCAGAATATGATGAGTCAGTATTTCGGGGGGGGACGGGTCGTAATTTGAGTTAAAGAAAGATTATCTCTTATGATTTTTCCGGGGCTGTTTGTTTGTTTGTTTTTTCTTTTTTTTCTTTTTGCCTAAATTGGAATATTAACTTTCATTTCTTTATTATTTTTCTGAATAATCTCCTCCACGTCCTCAAACATTGGGGCATCTATTTTTTTTTTTTTTCAAAAAAAAAAGGAAAACTGACGGTTGCTAAGGTTTTCATGCTTCGCTAAATCATCGGTTCCCAACGTGTGTGCCACGGCACAGTTATGTGCGTTGACACGAACGTATAAAGAAATAAAATGAATTGATTTATTTAAACGGAATGTAAACCCGTCTAGGGTTATTCATATGTAGAGGTTGACGAATTGCGTTCATTGTATATTTATGTTTACATGTTTTGCGTAATTATTTCTTAAGGTTTGGTCTGATTGGTTGGTTTAATTTAAAACAAGGTTGGTACAAGGTGAGGGTGGATAGGGGAGGAAAGACCAAAAACTGACTTTTGGAACTGTCCGTTACTACCCATACATGTGTACCACCTGTCTGGTGATCCACCCCTTGGGAAAGGTAAGAATCCGGCTATTCTCCCTCCAGCTATGGGTATATAGGACAGATTGGACTCTTTAACCTTGTCTAGGTAACGAGTCTAGGATTTTTAAAAAAAGTTAATTCAGGCCTATTAAGCTGTTTAAAAATTGACACATCCTGCTCATGCAGGGGGGGGTTAAATATATATATATATATATATATATATATATATATATATAAAGTAAAAGTAAATTCGTCGGGGCGGCCTAAAGTCGGTATCAGCCAATCAGCGAGGGAGTCTATCCCCTTTTCACTTGCACTAGACCAAGGAGATTATTTTAGCGTCTGAGGTGGAGCGCCACACCTACCGTCAGCTCCTTACTTTACCGCACAGATCCCTGTGCTACTCATACGCTGAGTTGGCGAGAACCGGTGTCGAACTAGGAACCTTATTGTTTCAAGCCGAACGCTCTACCGACTGAGCTAACCCGGCCCATATATATATATATATATTATGATAATGGTACACGATAATAACCTACTCGAGTTTCACCATAAGGACAGTGGATTTAACCCTGAAGATCCTTATCCTTATCATAATAAATTTGCTCTACTAACATATTGAGCACTTTACATTTGTTATATCGCTGCCTTATCATTGTGAATCTTGCATCAACTAACCATTGTGAGCTGTTTCACTGGTAAGTCCCCTTTTCCACAAATACCATATATATATATATATATATATATATATATATATATATATATATATACCTTCTTTGGTGCGGTACCAAGTTTCTTGGTACAAGGTGATTCTAGGTGGGTCCTAATTCTCTACCAGTAGTTTGTTGTAGAGTTCAGGTTCCGTATGAGAGCTCAATGTTTATTTATTGTAAACAGAGCAAAGTTATTTGGGAATAAAAGGCCTTAAATACCATGGAAGGTTTCAAGTTACTAATAATAATCCTTACTTTGAATAACTATTTTTAATAAAAAATAACTTACAGTCATATGCCATCAAGTATTCCTATTGAATACAAATCATTTTAAACATATATTTGACGCATTGGTAGGACTATAACAGGTAATACTACTTCGGGTTGGAGTTGGCCTGGGAGTAATAGTAACAAAGGGATATTCTACACTCCTCAGATCTGGAACCTCAACATCAGATGCAGTTTAGTGTCCAATCCAGTATACCACTTTTTGTGTGGAGGGTTACCCCTTGGGGGATACCTCTTAGAGGGGGGGTACCTCATTTGGAGGGGTTTTAGCTCCTTTTTTGAGAGGATATACTCCGCGTATTATAAACCTAGCCAAGAGAACGAACAGAAAAGTATGCATAGAATCATCCTAATAGAAATTATCAATATCACAGTAGACAAATTTGGAAATATTTATATGGTAGGGTTTAACAGTCTTTAAAAAATTGTTCAAACTTGTAGAACGTTGTCTCAACTTTCCAATGACTTTGAGGCTATCATCTTCGTATATAATTCAAATTAACATCATTGAAAGGGGAGGGGTGATTTATCATTAAAAATTCAACCCAATGTTGATTGCCAATTGTTGTTTTTAAAAAGGTTCAAGAGAAAAAAAGGTTCGAGAAGTCAGAGGAGAAAGAGGTATAAAAAAAGATGTTAACACTGATTTCGTGCGTAGATTTCACGCAAAGTCCATTTCTCATTCAGTGTATTGACGTGTCATCTAGTCATTTAAATATTTACGTCATTGTATATATATTTACGTCATTGTATATATATATATATATATATATATATATATATATATATATATATATAAACGTCGAAACGCGGTGTCTGTGGATGACTATGATATATATATATATATATATATATATATATATATTCTTACAAAGTGTGTAAAAAAAGTAGAGATTTGTTGTACTTTTTTACATCTTGTATTCTAAAAAATAAATAACGTTCAATTCTTTTTCTTTCTTTGTTTTTTTTTTTTTTCACAATACAAGGTGTCAAAAAAGTACCAAGTTTAAAGCTGTATTTAGAAAGATAGAAATGAATTATGAATGGAACTTTATTTCTTCAGAATACAAGGTGTGTCAAAAAGTACAACAAAATCTCGATATTTTTACACCCCTTGTATATATATATATATATATATACATATATATATATATATACCAAACTTGTTGGTAAATCCTCGCGGTGAGAAAAAAAACAGCAAATAGGTGATATGTGGGTTACCACGGAAAATGGGAAAACAGGGGAATGGGGATATTAAGGAAAAAGTAAATAAAGAAAATGATGAAGATACGGAAGGTGAAGATGAAGAAAAAAAAAGAAAATAGCAAAAGGAAAGGAAAAGTCACCCAAAATTGTTCACCGAAATTTTCACACACACACACACACACCCTCAACATCTCAGATTCTTCTGAACACAAAATATTAATGATTTCATAACGAAAGCGCGGCAAATTGCAAATTTCTCTGTTTCTATGCGACACAAGAATTACTCCAAATACTCAAATGGAATTACATAAGAGTCTAACCTTTGATTTTGTCGGTTATAAGTCGATTTGTTTGTTTAATGGCATATCAACCTTTATTGGTTATTTAATGCGCGTGGTGTAATGGTTAAAGTCATGGGAAATGGACTCGTCGCCCCGAGTTCAAATCCTGGACGTGGTAATTGCATTTCACTTAGCGCTAATACCCTTGGGAGAGGTATGCATCCTACTCTCCCTCCAGCTATGGTTAAATAGCAGGGAACACTGGGCTCTTTAACTTTGGCTAGGTAACCAATCTAGGAGAAGGAAAATTCTGAATTCAAACCTGTTTAACTCCGCTTTATAAGTTGACCTTGTGTCACATCCTGCTCATGCGGAGGGGTTGGTAAATATATATTGGTTATTTAATGCCAAATCCCTCATATCTATTTATTAACCCTTTCCAGGATGTGACAGTTTATTTTAATGTAATTCATTTGTCCTATTGTATTTGCCAACCCTTCTGTATGAGTAGGATGCGACAAAAAGTCTATTTTAAGGAGAGTTTAACAGATTTGAATTCAGATTTTCCTTCTCCTAGACGGGTTGCCATACCAAGGTTAAATTGCGCAATTATTTACCCAAAGCTGGAGGTGGAATAGTTGGATGAATACTTATCCCAAGCTATGTGAAATGCTAGCAGTCTCGTTCAGGATTTGAACTCATGTTACCGTGTCCATGATGAACATTATACATCGAATATCTCAAAATCCATCCTTGTAGAATAACAGTAGTGGTACTATTTAACTAATTATATAATGCAGCGTTTCTCAACCTTTTTCCCCTAGCGTAACCCTTAAAATAAATTACATATCTCAAGGAACCCCTGCGCAAAAACAAAATTATATACAATATCTTTCTCATTTTATTTCCATCGTAGTTCACTTAATAAATATCATAGTATATATTTTTGAATAACTTGTTTATGGAAAAATGTAATACTTCTTTATCAAATTTTTCTGTACTGACAAGTATCACATTAGCGCCATACAGACGTCAATAAATATATTCACAATGATTGTTATATTCTTTTAATAATAAGTCAGATAGGATGATGTCTATATTACAATAATACAATCACCAAGAATATGTTGTGTATGTTTATTAATATTACATATATGAAATTAAATTAAATGATATTACAATATCACAATTACCAAGAATATATTGTGTGTGTTTATTAACATTACGTCTATGAAATTAAATAAAAAGTCAAAAGTGCATTAGCTTATTTCACTTGTTCTCGTGGAACCCTTAGGGACATTTTGCGGAACCTTATGGTACCGGGAACCCCGGTTGGGAAACATTGATATAATGAAATATATAGATTGATAAACACAGAATTGGATTATTGGTGAATGGTATAAGAATGTAATTCATAGAAAGATAATGATAGTTATGTAAAATGAGATAGATATGAACACAGATTGATATATATAGAGAGAGGGGGGAGGGAGAGAGAGGGAGAGAGAAAGACGGGGGAGAGAGAAAGACGGGGAGGGAGAGAGAGATGGGAGAGAGAGAGATGGAGAGAGGAAAAGGAGAGAGAGAGAGATGGGAGAGAGGAAAAGGAGAGAGAGAGAGGGGAGAGAGGGGGAGAGAGAGAGAGAAAACAGACAGAAAAAAATAGACAGGGAGAGGGTGAGAGGGAGGGAGAGGGTGAGAGAGAGAGGGAGTGAGATGGAGAGAGAAAGGCGGGGAGGGAGAGAGAAAGACGGGAGGGAGAGAGAGATGTGAGAGAGATGGGAGAGTGAGAGAGATGGGAGAGAGAGATAGGAGAGAGAGAGTGAGAGAGGGAGAGAGAGATGGGAGAGAGAGAAGGGAGAGAGAGAGAAAAAACAGACAGAAAGACAGAAAGATAGATGTGCTGAGATGTTCTCACTCCAACCTAGAAGAAGATTTAAAGCCATGAAGCGTACATACTATTCCAGATATTTCCCTTTACAGTTCAACTCATTTAGCACCTCGTCTATCAAGTTTCTTAAACTCTTCAAAAAATGTGTTTGTTGTGAGATAGAATATTTTCATACAAGAGCTTGGACTCGTCCGACGAACAAGGCATAAATAACAATATACTGTCTACAAGAGACGTTTAATAGCTAGCCTTTGCTGACAACATATTAGCCGTTTACTGCTATGTAAGAACTGTGCTGTTTCCTTCCTATTCCTATTGTCGTTATATTTTCCCGTACAAAAGGTAATAAACTTTATTGCTAACAATTTCGAATTTTAATGTTATTTTGATAACTCAGTCAAAACATTATCTATCTTATCGTTTTTTATCATTTTACTCTGTGATTCTGTAATTTCTGTCCTCGTAAAGTAACGCTAGTTCTCTTAGCCGGGATTAGGCAATCCTTTTGTATCTCAACGTCCCAAACAAGACTTAACACCATTAACCATAGTAGAAAAGTAGAAAACTGGATAACCCTCTAATCACTAAACTTTTAAACAAACTTAACTCCATTAGCCATAACAAGAAAGTGATATTCTGCTGAATTCCAAGCCATATAGGAATCCAGGGAAATGATAAAGCAGATTTATTAGCTAAATCTGCACTTGACATGATACCAGACAAAAACTACAAAATACCATACAGTGATCTTAAACCAAAAATCAAGCAAATAATGACAATCAAATGGCAGCGATTATGGGATGAAAATCCCCACAACAAACTCTACAAACTACAGCCCAACTTAAAAAAAGGACACCTGATCCTAGTAATAACAGAAGAGAAGAAACCACAATCACCCGGCTACGCATTGGCCCCACTGGATTAACCCACTCCTTCATTTTAAAAGAAGAACCTCCACCTAAATGTTCATGTGGAAACTGATACACAATAAAACATATTCTGATTGAATGCACACACCTGTCCCACACTCGAAGAAAGTTCTACAATGTTGACAGCATGGACAAACTATTTGGAAAAATAGATTCCAAGAGGATATTAAACTTTTTGAAAAGAACCGGCCTCTTATCAAGGATGTAAGTTCATAGACCTACAAAAATCACCCACACACTCTCTTGATGTTCAAATCCTCAACAGAAAACTTGATTTCAAAAAATAACTAAACCCCTATCACTATACCTAAATACCAATAGAAACAAGATCTGGAATGATATGCAGGTGTCTGCACACACGGCAGCTGTACATTACAAAGAAATAAAACAAAACGTATTCGGCATAAAATAACCCAATGAGTTGGCATGCCGTAAAATCCAACCAACCAACCAACGAACCAAATCAAAGTCCCAGATAATTTTATACGTCTCATTCTCTAGGACAGATTCTGGTTTGTGCATTATGGTGAAAATTTAGTTTCTTGCACAATTCCTAGTGGATCATCTTTCCCACCCAATCATCCTTAGTCTTGTCTGCAATACTCCACTTTGGCCCTATCTTGGGCTAGACGGGCGGTCGGAGAGGCCCCCTCCGATCAATCGGCTGGTCACGTCAAGCCCTAGCACCAATATGATTTTCCCAACCCTATTGCCCTTATGGCAAGCCCCAACCCCTTTTTATCATATGGGTGCTAGAAGGCGGTGGCTGCGGGTCTACATGTCCTGGGAATGACGTTAAACTCTATCTGATGGTGAGGTTCCAGTTTTGGAGGTTTGGGGAATGTGGAGCACCCCTTTATCACCATTGCTCCCTGGTCCACTCTGACCCGGAGTGGTAGTACCTGTTAGGGTCCCATCTATGGGTTAAATAGAAAAACGTATTTATAAAAAAAGTGTATTATCCATTAAGAATTGATTTATTTCAAAACTTTATTGGCATTAAATGACCCACTGAGGTTGATATGCCGTAAAACAAAACAAACCAAAAAAACAAAAAAACCTAGTCTTGTACTCTCTTTGTGCTAGTTTGCAGCATTCACTTATCATATGATTAGCCGTTTCCTGTCTCCACACATTCTACACTTGCTATTCTGTTATGTCTTATCTATTTTGGCTTTAATATAGTTTGTTTTTATGGCATTGTTTTGTGTCACAATTATGAGAGATTCAGTTTCTCTCTTGAGTTTTTTTCCCTTATTAACCATGTCCAGGTTTTCTCATATATTTGCAGTTTGTCGCTTAAATTATCTATATAGTTAGGAGGTTGATTTAGAAGGCTATCACAATGCAGGTGTAAAGAAAAGAAAAAATAATAATACGGTAACAATGGTGTTGTGTGTTAACCTGTATTTTATTCTTGAATTTTCGAGATAAAATCTCTTTTTCAAAACATCACTGGAACTGAAGTAGTCTAGTTATGTCATTTCTTTTTAAAAAGAAATGCTTCAAGCAAATTACAAAACTCTCTTATCTATATAGTTGTTCATCCCATTTCTGTCTTCATGTTTTTGTTGTTTATCTGCTTGTTCATGCGTTGCAATTGCTTTTTCTGGCTGCTGTAATTAGTCTTTCTTTGCTTTTATTGATGTATTCCATAAGTGCTCGAATTGCCACAACTACACAATCTTCAACGTTGGCGAGACTTCCCCCTTCTTTTTTTTGGAACATAGAGTCTGTCTATATCATCTCTCGTGTGTAATGCCTTGTGCATCGTCATCAATTTTCTTGAATTTTGGTCTATCTATCGGAGTTCTTCTCTCGCATATTTTAAGATTGGTCCGGTGTATCTGATAATGAGGACGATCCAGATATTTATTCCTTTCATGACATTCCGGCTGCAGAGCTTGGTTTCTAGAATTATTATTATTATTATTATTATTTGCTCCTTTTGAGTTTTCACATCAGCATTAGCTGATGGTCTTTCACTGGAGTCTGAGTGACAGCAAGTCTCCTCAGGTCTCCAGGACTCTTCTGAGTATTCTGGCAGATTGCAGCAGTGCAGTGTTCTGAATGGTTTCAACCCTTCCTCTGATATCCAAACTTTCCAAACCCTTTTCCAATCCTTTTGGGACTGTTCCAAGTGCACCAACTACAATTGGTATCACATTCACTTTCATATTCCATAACTTTTTTTAGTTCTCTGGCAAGGTCCAGATATTTATCTATTTTTTCATTTTCCTTCAGCTTCACCCTGTGATCTACTGGCACTGCAAAATCCACCAGTTGACAAGTTCTTTCTTTTTTGTTTATCAACACTAGGTCTGGTCTTCTTGCTGGGATAAGATGATCCGTTTTTATTTCAAGGTCCCAGAGAATTTTATGCGTTTCGTTCTCAAAAACAGATTCTGGTTTATGCATATACCATTTTTTTGCATGGTCAAAATTAAATTTCATGAGATTCCTGCTGCAGAGCTTGGTTTCTAGAATTATTATTATTATTATTATCATCATCATCATTATTATTATCATTAATATTATTTCTATATAAATACTTTTGTTCCTTAATCTTCCGACTGTTATCATCTTGCGAGACCCACTGGTTAAAAATATGACTGTCCAAATCGTCAAAGATGAAAAGCAAAAATGTAAATCCTGATTATTTGGTGTTGTTTCTGATTCAAATTCTTATTTCTTATGTGTGTCGTCACTTCACCTAAATAATGGACCAATTCCGGTTTTATTTAAAGAAAGAAAAGTATAAAGAAGACATGCTACACAGAAAAATATAATATGAAAGAAATAAAGATAGAGAGTAGTAGAAAGAGAGAGAGAGGGGGTGAGTGCACGAAAGCAATAAGACTAATTTGTTTCAATCGAACATAATGAAAAGAAGAAAAGGAAAGTAAGAAAAAAGAGA
>CM042165.1:5546576-5580532 GCA_023376005.1 Doryteuthis pealeii
AAACTGGTAATGACCACAGGAAAACATTACTGATGATGCATCCCAGCGCATCTTAAAGATGTATTTTCCAAATATATATATATATATATATATATATATATATATATATATATATATATATAATTCCTATTTACTTATATCCACTTGAAAACACTTGTTCTCAAATAGAAAGATTTGATTCCAGATTTAATTCGCTTTTTTTTCAATTTGAATTTACACTCCTTATTCTATGATTGAGTTTGCTTACAATCTTTTATTTGATTTCCCGCTCAATCGACGGCCATTTCCTTATCTTTTGTCGAACGCCATCCTTTCACTTTTTTTTCCAACGTCCTCCCCCCACCCCCACCCTTCGTTTTTCTTCTTTTTTTTTCTTTTTCTTTTTCCTTTTTCCTCGTCTGCCGCATGATATCGCTAAAGTTTCCGACAGGAAAAGATTAAAACTCATCAAAAATCTCAAAGACAAACTAATTCCATCTTCTTTTCCCGCCCTGAATGACTCATAAGAAACATGAATCATTTTATTTGCTCACTTATTCTTTAATTCCCCGACTAACATCCTTATCATCGCATCTGTTTTCAAAGTAAACATTAATAACATCAACATGATTTTATTAATGCGACAATTAACCTCGTTACTATAACTAAAAAAATCACCATCACCAGTTTTGGTGTTGTCCACGTTGCGTCGAGCTAACATGTTGGACTGCGACGTCAGAGTCCGAAAGTTCAAAATCCAATCCCTCTAGTGTCCTATTAATGCATTAAATAAATATGTTTAAAATGATTCTTATTAATATTTAATGGCTGTAAATTATCTTTTTTATCAAGAATAGTTGGTACTATTCGCAGTGTTCCGTCCCGGCCTCCTGCCTTAAGAAAACGCTAGGCGGTGATAGCTTTAAAAACACCACCACCTACGATTGAAGTCCCTAGCTGAAGCAGTGTCAGTTGATTTGGTTTGGTTTGTTTTGTTTTACGGCATATCAACCTCAGTGGGTCATTTAATGCCGATAAAGTTTTGAAATAAATCAATTCTTAATGGATAATACGATTTTTCATAAATACATTTTTCTATTTAACCCATACATGGGGGTGTCAGTTGAAAAAAAAACAACCGATTTAAAGCGTTTTTCCCGAAAATTAATGCGATATTTACCCCCCACCCACCTCCAGTATATTTAGTGGTAGACAACGCGAAATCTCGAATATAACGAACTACTACCGGTGGTACACAAGGGTCACCTGGAATATGACAATCTACTAGCAGCTGTACACAACATTCTATTTACATCGGAAGTAAAGTGGTACCTTGATTTACGAGTTTAATTCGTTCCGTTGACAACTCAATTTCCTCGTATATCAAATCAATTTCTCCATTGAAATAAACCAATTAACCCATTACAGCAAAAAGCACCCGAATTTTTTGTTACGTTTTTAATAAGAAAAAATAGCAGTGTATTGTATAAAAACATAAAATAGAATTTTATCATTTTTTAATATATAATTAATATATAATATTTAATCTATTTAAAGTTTAAAAGAAAAAAAAAGTACTCATAAAAGATATTTTCTTAAATTTTCCCATCAATACTAATACATAATTTAAGATAATCTTTTATTTACTTATTTACTGAAAAAAAATTTAAATTAGAGAACAAAGGAAAAAAAACACTAAAAAAAAGAAAGGAAAAAGAAAAGAAAAGAAAAAACAAAACAAAACAAAAGCTGAGTATATAAATTTTTCTATTGACGGTTTTTATTTTGAATTTGACATGGCTACAATCTTGGAACATTGACCAGATGACAAACAGACAATATTGGATACATTTGTTCTCAACAAACATTAAAAAAAAAAAGAAATAAGAAATTACAGTTATTCGCCCATTTCATTCATAAAGGAGGAGAAGAAGAAAGAAGAAAAAAAGGAGAGGAAAAAGAAATAAGAAGAGAAAGAAAAACATAAGCACGTCCATTTCTGATACGAATCTCTGATGATGAAGTTCATGCTTCGAAATCGATGACAAAAATAACATCTTTTTGTTTTTATTTTTCATACGCATCGTATTGGCCTTCAAAATATTAATATATTATAAAATAGAATATAATGAATTATTTGCTGTAATATGTTTTAATTTCGTTTTTTTATAAATAATATTTTTCTTTGGCGTAATGAATTTGGAAACTTAAAATGTTTTTAGTGAACTTATCAAAATAAGCGTATACGAAGGTCACCCGTACTCCAAATTTTAACTCACAATAAAAAGCAAAGAAATCAACCGAACGACATCTCGTAACTCGGAAAACTCGTAAGTTGCGACACTCGTAAGTCAAGGCAGCACTATAGTTTTATGTTGATGGTTACAACTTGTAGACTCTTGTTATCTACTGACAAAGGGAAATGTATTTATTACTAATAAGTAGAAAACCGTGACTAACGCTATGACAACTTTCAACATTAAGTATTAATGATCGAACGGTCGATAGAATGACACATCTATCTATACTTATATAACGGGCAGTTGTGTGTGTGTGTATGTCCGGAGGAAAATAAAAATAATAAAATTAATGACAGAAAATATATATACACATTAACTATCACCAGAGTTTACATTTTGTGAAAAAATATTGGAGATTATATATATATATATATATTTGGGGAAAAAATTCTGACGTCCCACCTGGTGATTTTTTTTTTTACATGAGGATTTCTATAGGGCCGCGAGGATCCAACTCGGGATTACTAATAATGGATCTGCGAGACTAATTTTTTATTCCCCTCCACCCAGGCGACGCCGGGTAGCCGCTTCTAGTCTATATATATATATATATATATATATATATATATATATATATATATATATATATATAAAGGTCGGTTGGTGTGTATGTATATATGTATGTCTGGATGAAACAACGATAAAGTAAATATATATACACATTAAATATCACCAGTTCTTGTTTTTTGAGCAAAAATTATGAAGATGCATGTTAAACACGCGGCCCGCGGGCCACATGCGGCCCTCCGAAAGCACATGTGCTACCCGCACGCAGACTGAGCTTTTACAGTACCCAAGTTTTTAAAAAGTTTTTTTTTTCCAAACAAAAACGGTAGTTTATATTCATTAGGTTAATGTGTTGTTAAGAAACAGAGTCTGTTATTAATGCATTGTCTCCCAGCCATTCTTTTGAGGCTCAGTCAATAAAAGGCAGTGAGTCTTTCCTCTTACCTTCTCCTGCTTTCAATCAACACATGGCTATAATTGAAAATGACAGTGACACTTGTACATTTTATTATTTGTACTCGGTCAGTCATATTTGTTTTTCTTTCTTTTTAACAAAAATGGTTTTCTCATATATGTACTCATTTACTTTTAATTGATAAAGAAATTAATGATAACAATTATCCCTTTGTTCTGTTAATTTAAAAGAAGGATTCAATTACTTAATTGTCGTGTGTGGTCCTCATGACCTACATGAGCTATTTAATACCAAAGCCATCATTGAATAAAACGGTAGTACTATCTAAACCATAGCTGGGGGGAATGATAGGGGTTCATACCTTTCCCAATGGTATTAGTCTAAAAATGAACGTAACAGCGTGACTGGAGTCCAACGCGTTATCCACCTCGCCACGGGTACTCGTCCCTCAGGCTTCAGTGCTTCGCTTCTTGTTGCTTATTGTTACTTATTGTAAATAGGGCAGACTGGACTCTTTAACTTTGGCATGGCAACCTGTCTAGGAGAAGGAACACTCTGAATCCAAACCTGCTAAGCTCCACTTAAAAATAGACTTTGTCACGTCCTACTCATGCAGAAGTGTTGGCAAATACATACATTAATATCGAATTGGCCAATAGAAAAATGCCTTACATTGAGCTACCATTAAAATGACAAAACTGTAGCTGTGTACCGTTGTTGACAAAATTCTCACTTAAAAGTTTACCTTGTGTCACATCCTGCTCGAATGTGTGGGGGGGTAAATACATACCGTCTCTTTATATTATTTGGAATATTCGGACTATTCTCCTCATTTTTATTGTTATCTGCACAAAGTTTCGGCCGATGTTTCCTCCGGCCTTCTTCAGGTAATTCTTCTTCTCTGGAATCCCCTCTTCGAACTTGGAGAACCTTCTCTTCGAACTCGGAAACCTTGTAGTAATGAAGAAGGCCGGAGAGCACATCGGCCGAAACGTTGTGTAGATAACAATAAAGATGAGTACTATAGTCCGAATAATCCAAATCATAAAAATGATCAAGCCTCATCAAAAATTCAGAGAAATAATACCGTTTTACTACGACTTAAAAAAGAGTTACGTATTTCTACATGACCGCTGTATATAAGTCGATGTGCTATAAAATCCTATTTGAGCTGAGAATGGTAGATTCTTCGTTGTTTGGGAGATTCCCATTAGCATAAGTTAAGTGCGTGCTAAGCACACCAACACTTCGCCGGGAGGCCGACACGACGTCCGCAACTCTCCTCTCAAGAGAGATCCGTCCGCTGACCAAATGCTGACGAGAAACAAGAACTAGAATCGGCAAGCGTTGAGATGAGAGAGAGAGAGGGGGAGGAGAGAGGAGAGAGGAGAGAGAGAGAGAGAGAGAAGAGATAGCTTTCTTTGTTGCATCGCGGTTGTCATGGCAACGTATCGATCCCAGCAGGTCGAATTTCGCGTTCGCTGATTTTGATGTCGCGTTGAAAAGGTAGGCGATGGCAGAATAAGCCGATGATGCAAGCGGTGATGCGTCCGTGGAACAGCGAGAAAGCTCGTCCCTCCACTCCCTCCACTCCCCCTACTCCCATCAACCCAACAAAGTAATTAGCAATTTGCATGCTGGGACGACTTTCGCGCGCACAATATGCTAATTAAGGTATTTCGCATAAGCGTCATTACATCGTATAAGCGAACATTTTTGAAAAGCTGATAGATGCTATAATTACAAAACCTTCCTATATATAGATATATATATTTACCAACCCCTCCGCACGAGCCGGATGTGACACAAGGTCAATTTCTTAAGCGGAGTTCAACAGGTTTTGAATTCAGAGTTTTCCTTCTCCTAGACCGGTTGTCTAACCAAGGTTGAAGAGTCCAGTCTGCCCTACTATTTATCCATAGCTGGAGGGAGAGTAGGATTCATACCTTTCCCAAGGGTATTAGCGCTAAGTGAAATGCAATTACCACACCCAGGATTTGAACTCGGGGTGACGAGTCCATTTCCCATGACTTTAACCATTATACCACGCGCTTCCTTTCTATATATAGATATATAACATGTTTCCCCAACCCATCCACAGGAAGACTTTCACAAGAGGTGTATGTATTTACCCAAAGTATCTACCAAATAGGGATATACCTTTGGGAAAGGTATGCATCCAACTATTCTCCTTCCAGCTATGGATAGATAGTAAAGAAAACTTGGCTCTTTAACCTTGATTTGACAACCAGTCTAGGAAAAGGAAAACTCTGAATTCAAAATATGTAAACTCCGCTTCAGAAATTGACCTTTTGTCACATCCTACTCGTGCGGAGGGGTTGTTATATATACAGAGTAATTGAAAAGTAACTCCCTATTTTAATCAATTATTTTTTCTTGTATTACGATTTACTCAATTCTTTAATGTATGTTCTTTAATATATGGGAATTAAATTTGTGTTTTTCTTTTCAGATTGATTATTTTGTTTCAAAATTCGAAACCCTAAAAAGATAGCTGGATGTTTAATTTAATTCTGATTCCCAAGCGTTTTGAGAGGCTGGAGGTGAATGCTGGGCCCATATAGATTTTTGAATAAAACTCCAAGTTATGTGTGCTCTTCTCATATTCATTTTTGTAAAGATAATGATTCAGAAATAAATAAGATTTTTAAAATAGGGAAGGGAGCCTCTTTACAATCACCCTCTCTCTCTCTCTCTCTCCTATATATATATATATATATATATATATATAATATATGAAGTGGTCAAACGATGTGTTTGAAATGGCGAAGGCCGACAAATTTTAGGTAGATTATGTGCTTAATTAAAGTCATACCTAATTTGTTAATTAATTAATTATAATTAAATGAATTAGGCGTGCATATCGGTTTAAATGTAAAGCATAAACAAATCGAGAAAAAGTCGATCTCTGTATGTACATTTCAGCCCATTAGGCCTCATCAGCAGAGCTATAGACAGGGCATATATATATATATATATATATATATATATATATATATAGGGTATATAGTGTCTATAGACACGTGTTTCGAGGTATCACCTCTCATCAGTATAGTTATACGATTTTTAGCAGCTGCCTCTGGCCGGGTTCGAGACCCGAACGAACTTACGCTCGCCAAATCTCTTACCCACACAGCCACAGTCAGTCGCCAAGTATAGCAGGCTATCTAATCGCTACATTTCTAAGCGGAAATGAATTCACCTAGAGTTCTCAAACTTTGTAAACAAAGTGAAATTTAGCTGAGCGCCGAATACGGTGAATTTGCAATTATATACCTCCTAAATAAAATGTTCAACCGAAATTAGGAGCGTATTATATATATATATATATATATAATATATTATAATATATATATATATATACAATCACCCTGTAGAGACTGGTAAGTAGGGTCACCCCTTTTGAAAAATTTGCGAATCCCAAACTTTAATTCTCACATACCCCATTCCAACACTTGGTATTGTTTAGTAATAAAACTAGTTTCCTGATCCAACACCCACCCACCCCACGGTTCCATGAAGATTCGTATGCTCACACGGGTGCGAAAAGGAGTTATTAAAATTCCAAATTTTGTTCAAACAGTTAAACACCATCTTCACAATGGGAAGGAAAGTTTTTTTTAACACGAAATACACGAACAATGGATCCAATTGTTTTGAACAAAACTCGGAATGTCTATTTGCCTTTGTATGCATGTCATTCTGTTAGAACGTGTCTTTTAGGTAAATACTAGAAGCGGCTACCCAACGTCGCCTGGGTAGAGGAGGGGAGAAACCTTGATGTATTGATTTGTTTATTTTGAGATTTACAATTGCTGGAAATTTTAAATGTTGTTTCTATGTATATTTCGATTTTTAATTACCTTAGAATATAAGTCGAAACTTCATAATTTTTGCACAAAAAATAAGAACCGGTGAGATATATATATATATATATATATATATAATAGAATTTGATAATTTGATATTTATATAATGGAATTTGATAATTGATATATTATTATTTATATTTTTGAAGGCAATCACAATGCGTATATCGTATAAAATTCGATAATTATTGAAAATAATCATGACAAGCAAACCCGGCGAATAGCGTGCGCGACGGGGAACACCGTACAGCTGTTTCAACTTTATTAAGTCTCATCAGCGGTGTATACCTACGATCTCCCACCGACAGAGATCGAAACCGGGAACCCAGCACACAAAGTCAGAAACTCTACCTCTGGGCCACCGACCCGTAGCACAAGATACGTGCCGAATTAACCTGTCAATGTTAAACACGCCACTCCTATACATAGTACAGTGAGTGTTGAGGGAATCGCAAATTAGGCCTATGCCAAGGCGTAAGAAATAATGGAATTTGATAATTTGCTTTTTTGAAGCATTGTTATGTACATTTATTACATATATATAATGTATAATGTGTGTGTGTGTGTGTATAATGTTTAGATATCTTTTAAGTTACGGTGCATAGCATATCAATATCTGGAAAAGAAATTCGACATATATATATATATATATATATTCATATATTCATATATTCGTCATTCGTAACAATTTTTCTCCCCCCACAGGTCGGCTTAATGAGACCAATGTTGTATATAGATTTAAGTGTCCCCTAGGAGATTGTAGTCTCCTAGAAAATGATAATGCATACATTGGACTCACCTCAACCACATTATCAAGGCGCCTGACCCTCCATTTAACAGACAATAGCTCTATTTCACAACACCTAAAATTACATTCATGCCCCGCTCTAATTACCGAAAAATTCTAACTGAAAATACACACATTTTGCACAAAGAAAAAATAAACAAAAACTCCAAGTACTGGAAGCTTTGTACATAAAACAATACAAACCGTCCTTGAACAAAATTAATTTCCAATACAGTACACACATTCTAAAATACCTATAACACCTTTCTCACCAATTATTCTCCTTCCAGACTCCACATTAATATAATTAAAAAAATAAAATAAAAAAATTAAAAAACTGGAATACATCACCCCTGATGATGGCGCTTCGAAGTGCCGGAAGTACTCGGGAACTGAACTTTGGTGGACTTATCCATCAATTCCACCCAGACATTAAAAAGTTGGCCAGAAAATTAGAAAAGATCACAAATAAAATTGTTAAACAGGAGATATGCTTTTGTTTAACTCTACATGTATAATGAAGGAATGCTGCCCAAATACACACACACACACACACACACACACACCACACACATATATATATATATATATATATATATATATATATATATAGTTGTTTCTATACATGCTGATAAAGTTTGAGATCATTTGAATTAGAAATGTTCAAGTTTTTACGGTACGAAAATATATCAATTTTTCTAAAACACTCTGGACATCTCAAAAGATATCAATTTTTTTAAACATCCAGTATATATATATATATATATATATATATATTATATATTATATATATATATTATTATAAACCCAAGAATTTATATACCTTTATATATAAAAAAAATGTTGTTCTGGTTCCAACGGGAGAAAATTCAATATTTTATAAAAAAAGGAAGGTCCGCAAAATGTATTTTGTTCTCAGAAAAATATTTTAATTCTTTTTGTTTTACATATGCAACACGTGTTTCAGATCTTCTGGTATCTTCTTCAGGCTTTGTTCCATGCGTACATAAATCGTATTAATACAGGTAAACCGTGGTGAGAGCTTGATGTACCTAGTGCCAGTAAGTGGACGGACATAGTAATATATAGAATAAATAAAGGGGAAAAACTTTAAATTTGCTTCATTGTAATAATTTATTTCAACTGCATTATCACAGCCTCTTCAGACATGAGCAGAAACATCGTTATTGCTATTATTAGCAGTAATAACCATGTTTTTTTTCTTATGTCTGAAGATGCTATGATTACGCAGTTGAAATAAATTATTACAATGAAGCAAATTTTAAGTTTTCCTTCATTTATTATATATATATATATATATATATATATATATATATATTGAATAGTCGTTGTCATAACAACCAGCTATCGAGGCCAGCAATGCTGCTAAATTCATAACACCAATAATAACACCTAAAATCTAAAAAGCGTTTCGATCTGATGTGACTAAGTGAACGACTCAAGTAGCTTAAGTAAGAAAGGCGCCTCAATGTCAGACAGTTCTACTTTCGTTTATGGCCAACACAATCCGCCATTTTGTTTTTACAAGTGAAAAGATTTTTTTTCTCTTCTTCTGGATGTAAAGAAGGCGTTCATACAGACAAGAATATGAATAGGAATGAATTTCCTTTTTGAGTTGCGCTCAACATTCAAATGAATAAATGGACTTTTTAGAATTTCTTTTTATTATCGAAACGATTCTTATTTGTTTGGAGACTCAGACAAACGTGAATCAATGTTTCCAAAATAGGATTCAACCAAAATAGAGAACTGAAACATACAAAGATTTTGCGCGTATATTTTTTTTTACATATACGGAGTATAGTATTTAGGGTCGGGTTAGCTCAGTCGGTAGAGCGTTCGGCTGGAAACCACAAGGTTCCTAGTTTGATACCGGCCCTCGCCAACTCAGTGTATGTGTAGCACAGGGATATGTGCGGTAAAGTAAAGAGCTGATGGTAGGTGTATCACGCGCCGCCCCAGACGCTAAAATAATCTCTTTGGTCTAGCGCTAGTGAAAATGGGATAGACTTCCTCGCTGATTGGCTGAATACGACTTTAGGCCACCCCGACGACTTAACTTACTTTACACACACACACACACACACACCACACACATGATTATCAGTCATAGTCGTCATGGAAAGTATTTGAAAAGTCCTTTAAAATCCTACGTTTAACAGTAGACTCTCACAATAGCTGCTACCACTGATATATACATGCACAAACACACACACACAAACGCATATATATATATATATATATATATAAGATTTTTTTTGGATGTTTGTTTATTTTTTTTAGAAGCATTGCTGAATAAAGTATATATATTAAATATTTTATATTTTTGCTTGAAGGCAATTACAATGCGAATATCGCATAAATTCGATAATTATAGAAGATAACAATGACAAGTGAATTTCGCAAAGAATTACTCGGTGTGTAGAATATCGTACAGACTGTTTCAACTTTGTTTAGTCTCATCAGCGATAAAGTTGAAACAGTCTGTACGATATTCTACACACCGAGTAATTCTTTGCGAAATTCACTTGTCATTATTATCTTCTATAATTATCGAATTTTATGCGATATGCGCATTGTAATTGCCTTCAAGCAAAAATATAAAATATTTAATATATATATATATATATATATATATATATATATATATGCGTTTGTGTGTTTGTGCATGTATATATATATATATATATATTATTATATATAGAGAGAGAGAGAGAGAAAAGCGAGAGAGAGAGAGAGAGAGAGAGGGGGTGGCTACCTAGCGAATCCTGGGTAGTGGAGGAAAAAAGTGTTTTAATGATTATCTAGTCTTGCAGATCTATTACTATTAAATTGCCAGTTCGTTGGATTTCCCATAAAATCCACTCGTAAAAAAAAGGCTTTGTGTTAATCTGGCCTCATTGGAAGTCTTTCCGAATATAATTCAAATCTTCGTAATTTTTGTTATACACATCAACTGCCCTTTATATATGTACTAGAAGCGGCTACTCGGCGTTGCCTGGGGTATAAAACAAAGTTCATCTCGCAGATCCATTGATTGAATTGGTCTTCCATAATTGATTTGTTTGTTTTAAACAAGAACGCTACCAATTTCTCTTCTCTTACTATTCAAATTTTATTTTTAAATAGCTTCACGAATACAAATAAAATCATTATTATTGTTGCACGAAAAGCAAACTTTGATGATTGTGAATGTATATATATGTATACAAGTATAGATAAAAGGATATGAAAACACGCAATATGCTGTTAAAATGAAAATATTTTATATCATATTCATAGCTAATATTGAACAATATTTCGATTTATAAAAATCATCTTCAGGTCTTGTTTTTTTTACTCCGGACTCATCGAGAGTGGAGCTGAAAATAATTTGAATTCAAAACGAAAACATTGATGTTCCAAAAAGTCATCAATGTTTTCGTTTTTGAATTCAGATTATTTTCAGCTCCTCTCTTGATGAGTCCGGAGTAAAAACAAGCTCTGAAGATGATTTTTATAAATCGAAATATTGTTCAATATTAGCTATGAATATGATATAAAATATTTTCATTTTAACAGCATATTGCGTGTTTTCATACTCCTTTTATCTATACTTATACCGTCGGATTCATTTCCTTTCTCTATATATATATATATATATATATAATATATATATATATATATATATTTTTGTTGTTAATATAAACACAATAATAATAAATACATCGTACCGAGTTGTTTATTAGAGCGTTTCATTTTAAATGTTTTAACTTAGAGAATAAAGCAATTGAAATTTTCAGTTGGGCTGTGATGATAATTTTATAGTGTCACATCTTAGCGGAATAATATAATTGCCAATTGATGTAAAATGAACAAAACAATTACCATTTCTCAATTCCTATAACTCCAGACATTTTCTTCTAAGATTTCCCATGAATATGTCATTTTATCAAAATAGGTCGATTCCAATCGGACTATATCCAATGCAAATTGTTGCCCCCAATAGAAAGGAACGTTCGCCATTTTGGGCGCCAAGCCACATAATCCAAGTACTTAAGCAAAATAAAACATGTCGGAAGGAATCGACTTTTCCCGCCAAGCATTAAGTTATTACCGGAAATGGGATCGACGGGACGTTGACAAACTGATCATTTCCAAGAAGATTGGTTGATAAATTAAACTTATTTAGGGAGTCTGCGAACACTTCGCCTTTTATTCTGGCAAGCGTCCTCGATTTGGAAATTAGCCAACTGTCCATCTAATATGACCAATCTATATATTAATACACTTGTTCCTTAATCTTCCGACCGTCATCATCTTGCAATACCCTCTGGTTAAAAATAAGATCGTCCAAGATGAAATGCAAACCCTGGTTATCTGGTATCACTTATATGCCGAATTCTTATTTCTTAAGAGTGTCGACACCTCAGCTAAATAATGGACCATTCTGTTTTTATTATAAAGAAAAGGAAGAAATAGGACATGCTACACATACAAAATATAAGAAAGAAAGAAAGAAAGAAAGAAAGAGAGTAGGAGAAAGAGAGAGGGGACAATAACGCTAATCTGTTTCAATCGAACATAAAAGAAAGAAAGAAAAAAGTGAGAGAGTTAAATTAAGCTTATACTTTTTACACATTGAACATTTTTGTAATAACTATTAAGTAAACATATCAAACGTTTTAATAATCAAATTATTATACTGTGGTATATCCATAGGTCCTGCTAGTCGTTAAATTATTTTCCTGGTGTCCCACCAGGCTGGATTGACACAAGGAGTTTTTAACGAGGAGAGCGTTGCACAAACCGAAGCTCATGCAGTGGCCACTGCAAAAAGTGCGTGATCTCTTTGACATTCCCCTTTTGAGGCGCCTCAGGCCCTACTACTTTTAGATGAAGGGGCTGGTACCGCCTAGGGAGATAACCACTTGGTGTCAAGCCAATCTGACCAATGGTCAGAGTTGTATAACCAAGCATAGAAATGTTTCCCTCGAAGTATCAAGATTTTTTCAATAAATACCAATTATTCTCTCACGCCAGCCGTCCCTATTGGTCATCGCTCCTGGCAGGTCTTCAGCACAGTATCTAGAATCCGTGCAGAATTGGTTGATGAATGTTTTTTGCTGGTCGGCTTACACTGGTGTGTCCATGTGTATTAGTCTACCGGAGAACGTTATTTATGAATTTGTCCTTGCTTCTCCAGCGGTGTCCATCATATATTGTTCGTCTTACTTGAAGGATTTGAGTGATTGGGGGTAAGTGGCCATACAGCTGCTTTGTGTGGTGCGTTGCTTTCAGGATTTGTTTCAAGACAGCACACAGCATCCTTGTGTAGTTCCCATCTAACCTTTTCTCTAAGCGTTTCGTTTGAGTCCTAGTGGTGTAGCCTTACAGTAGTGCTGACACTGACAGCTTGGAAGAATTCACGCTTTTTGTTTTGCTTTTTGAAATTTGTCTTATTTCATAAGTAAATACTTTACGCTTCACATGTTACCTCCCCCCCCCATCATCACCACCTCTACTTCCACCTGAAAGCGTTCCACTTGCAGCTATGGTTACCTGCCTCATTTGTACTCTCTGTGCAGATTGCCCCCACTCGCTTTTTGAGAGTATCGCACTTATTTTCGCCCTCGTATAAATTATGTGCGGTTTTATCACAAATACAAAAATGTGCTGACAAAAAAAAGGCGCTCTTTCAAAAGAAGCCTCGTCTATTGACTTGTCTCATCTTTTGATTAAAATGGAGGGTCGGCTTCTGTTTGTATGCGGCTATCTAGGTCAACAGCGAAAGAAGACACGTGCAAAACAATCACGTTTCACACACACACCAAGGCATCTCTCTCTCTCTCTCTCTCTCTCTCTCTCTCTCTCTCTCCTCTCTCTCTCTCTCTCTCTCTCTCTCTCTATGTAAATGCATGTGCACATGCGCAGATCATATGTACGGCTATAAAATGCAGTTATCGAAAAACAATATATCAGCACATTACACCGTGTCCAATCCGTTGGTAATATTAATGAGAAGCTGCACGCCTTAGACTAGAACAATTCGTAGATCAGTATTAACTTTCTTTTGTATACTTTTAATTATATATACTAGCAAATATATGCACCCTCCGGTTGCAAGTATTTAAGTTTTAATGTAATAAAATATTATGTTAACTTAGAAAGGGTAATGGAACTAAATAAGATGCCGATAAAAAGATTTGAAACAGAGGGGGAACAACTAAAACTTGCTTTTTCTTCCCTCCCGTCTTTCATTGCTAAATTTTCATAATTTAACTATTTAGTTAAATTAGGAAGTAAAGAATAGAATTACTGTTAATATTGTTAATGGATTTATTGGAGAGATTTTTGCTCATATTCATTAAGATAAAACCAAACAATTAGAAATCAATAATACTGAGCACATATTTATTAAAATCAAATTTTTGATATCAATATGCAAATTAGCCTTCCCATTCACACCGCAAACCACTATATTTTGTATATATAAATACAATCGCATGTTAATAATATGTAGATATGGTCAACAGTATTAATAATGTAAAACAATTTTATTAATGATTGAGGTTTGAATAAAAATAAAATCATGGAGAATGTGATGTAAATAACAAAGGGAATTGTGACTCGATTAGTAATATAGTTTCGGTTACAGACAGAAAAACACACAATCTCCATTATAATAAGATATATATTATATATATATATATTATATATATATATATATAATATAAAGTGAGATAGAGTTATGTAAATTTAGGACTAAACATTATAAAAATGTAATCAGAATGGGCGCATTTATTGCATACACACACATACCTCACACACATTATATATATATATATATATATATATAGTTAGATAGATAGTTAGATAGATAGATAGATATAGAATTAGTGGGTATACATCTACACACGGAAATGAAATACATGTATTTATATGCAACGGATGATCATTTCCAGTGATTGTATATATATATTATTGTTATTATTATTATTATTATTTACATTTTTGCTTGAAGGCAATTACAATGCGTATATCGTATAAAATTCGATAATTATAGAAAATAACCATGACAAGTAAATTTCGCAAACGATCATGCGATGCTAGAACATCGTACAGTCTGTTTCAACTTTATTAAGTCTCATCAGCGATGTATACTAACGATTTCCCTCCGACAGAAATCGATATATATATATATATATATATATATATATATTATATATATATATATATATGATGGACTCTCTCGTCGATTTTCGACGCATGAGTGTTCATTCAGTGAAAAATCTGCACAGTGATTTGTTTATAGTGGTGAAGGATTGTGTTGGACCATTCCGCACTTTTTGTCACAGTTGATAGGAGAGAATTGGTGCACAAGGAATGCCACAAACCCAATCAACGACTGACCTCAGGAATTTTGAATTCAGAATTTTCCTACTCCTAGACTGGTTATCTACCCAATGTTAAAGAGTACAGTCTGCCCTACTATTTTACCTATAGCTGGAGGAAGAATATAAGGATTCATACCTTTCCCAAGGGTATTAGCGCTATGTGAAATGCAAACAGCCTTGTCCAGGATTTGAACTCGGGTCAATAAGTCCATTTCCCACGACTAACCATTATGACACGCGCCTCCACACACACACACACACAAGCATACACAAACACACACACACACACACACACATATATATATATATATATATATATATATATATATATATATATGAGAGGTGAACATAAAAACTGTGAGTTGAGCGACATGTTGGATTTCACTGCACTGTAATTTTGCTTTAATATTTAATATTTGTGATTCTACCATATTTATAAACTTATTCTAAGTTTAATGTTATGACTACTTGAAATCTAAGAATGCTCAATCTGTGTCTATATATCTATCCTAGTCTATTCGTATTATAGACTTCTATCTATCACAATTATAGTCGGTTAGATTCTATTATACACTGTTCATATTCTATCTCTCTATTTATACATCTATCCCAACCTGTAATATTCTATCCATACATCATAGCCTTATCATATTCTGTCTATCGATATATTTACCTATCTATAGTTGTATGTATGTATGTATTTGTCCTAATTTGTTCTTATTCTATCACAGTATATCTATTACATCTATTAAAAGGGGCCGATTTAGCTCAGTCGGTAGAGTGTTCGGCTAGGAATCTCAAGGTTCTTGGTTCGATACTGGCCCCCGCCAACTCAGCGTATGAGTAGCACAGGGATCTGTGCGGTAAAGTAAGGAACTGATGGTAGGTGTGGTGCTCCACCTCAGATGCTCATGTAATCTCCTTTGTCTAGCGCTAGTGAAAATGGGATAGACTCTCTCGTTGATTGGCTGATACCGACATTAGGCCGACCCGACGACTTTACTTTACTTTTACTTTATATCTATTACAGTCTATTCGTATTCTATCTTATCACTATCTGTTCATATTCTATCTATCAAATAAAATTCATATAACCTAATTTTTCTATGCCTCCTTTCTCTGACCAAATCCTGCTTTTCAAATTGCAATGCCCCCCCCTTTTATGGAAATTTTTAACTGGCCAGTCTGACTTTCAGCTTTGTGTCAGACGACTCTAAGTTTACAATAAACCTGTAAGCAAAGTTGAACAGGGGAGTTGTATGTATTAATGTCATTGAAGCCCAGAGAATTTCATTAAAATGACGCTCTCATAAACTTAAATCATTTTTTTTATAGTCCGACCGACCAGTTCGGTTTGAGGGACTTTTTCTCCCTCACTACATTAATTTCTCTCAGCATAAACAGGAAACCGGTGTTTGGAGCCGGGGACATTACATTTAAAGAGCCACAGGTTGCAATTCACGAGGCAGACGTTTGTGACAAGGATAAAATAGCTGACCGCCCCTATTTCCCCCGGTTCCCTTAATCTTCTTCACTTTCTTCTTCTAAATGAAAAAAAAAAGAAAATACTTTTGTCTGTTTTTCTTATATGTTTTTAAGTGTTCGTTTTTTTTTGGTTTTTTTAAGGATTTTCTGTTTTCTTTTCTCCATCGTTTCTTTTTCTCTTGTAATCTATTGAACTCATTCATTCACCCAATTCTAATCCCTCTCCTCCTCTCCTCCCACCCCTCCTCTGATTTCTTTCCTAAATTCAATTCTACGATTCTTTCTATTCCATTGTTTTTTCTTTTTTCTTCCTCTCTACTTTTTCAATTTTCCCTTTTCACCTTACGCCTCCTCATTTACTTTTTTTTTAATCTTTTTCTTTTTCAATTATTTTGCCTTTTCATTCATTTTTTCTTTATTGTTACACCTATTATTATTCTTTATTATTATTATCATTATTTTATTATTAAAACTGTTTTTTATTATATATATTTTATATAAATCATATAAATAAATATTAATAAATAAATATTATATTATATAAATTAAATAAATAAATAATAAACAAATAAAATAATAAATAAATAAATAAAATACATAAAAAATACATATAAATATATGTACATATATTATATATATACATATATATACATATATACATATATATATATATATATATATAATATATATATATAATATATACATATTAAATATACATATATCATATATACATATATATAATATATACATATATATAATATATATATAAATATACATATATTAATATATATATATTTACTATATATATTAATATATACATATATTAAGTATACATATATTAATATATACATATAAAAATACATATAAAAAACATACATTAAAAATAAAATAATAAATAAATAAATAATAAATAAGTAAGATTATATTATAAATATTTTATATAAATTATATAAATAATAGATATATATTATATTTATTATATATATTTTAATATTTAAAACTTTTTTATTATTAGTCTTTAACGTTACACCTCCTTATTTTCTTTTTCACTCATTTTGCCATTTCATTCTTTTTTTCTTTATCACTCATACTCTTTTTCGTGTTTCTTTTTGATTACTACATTTTCTCCCGCTCTCCTATCTTATTTTACAACTACTAGTTTACATAGCGCAAATACCATTGGGAAAGGTTTGAATCCAATTATTATACCTCCAGCTATGGTTAAATAGTAGGGCAGACTGGGCTCTTTATCCTTGATACGGCAATTGGTAAAGCAATCCTTGTAGAATAACGATAGTGGTACTATTTAACCCAGAGTTTGGAAATGAGGGGATTCATATTTTCCCAATGGTATTAGTCCGAAAGTAGGAATAATGCTTGTCGTCGTAGGAAATGGATACGGCGAGACGAGTTCAAATCTTGGATGAGGCTGTTTGCATTTCACATAGCGCTAATACCTAATTGGTATAAATCCAACTATTCTCTCTCCAGCTATGGATAAATAATAGGACAGACTGGGCTCTTTAACTATGGTAAGGCAACCAGTCTATGAGAAGGAAGACTCTGAATTCACCTTGTGTCACATCCTGCTCGTGTGAATAGGTTGGTACATATATACTTATTTTTGTTCCATACTTTCATTTTCCTCCTCCTCCCACTCCTCTCCCCTCCTCCTCCTCTTTTCCTCTTTTTAATCTCCCTTTCTTCATATTCTTCTATTCGCTCGACACAATTTCAGTCTTTTATTTCTTACCTTTACACTCTCATCCTACCTTCCCCCCCCCACATTTCTTTTTCTCTTTATTTATTTTTTTTTTTTTTGTTTGGTTTTTTTTTTTTGGTTTTTTTTGTTTTGTTTTTGTTTTTTTTGGTGGGGGTTTTCGCCTATCTAAATTATTGGTTAAAGTCTGACAGTTATTAATACGATTTTTTCCATTTTCGTCTGGCCATTCCTTTTGCAGATCCGGACGATGAAAGTGACAAAATCTCAAGACAGGAAATGAAACATGTTTTGAATTCATCACTCGTCATTTGCCGCCTTTTTTAAATGACAAGAGAAACTTTTTTTTTTCTTTCCCAACTCTAATTTCTCTGCTCAGCCATTTGTTTTCTTGGCTTTTTTCTGATTTTAAATTCAGTCCAATCAAGACGAAAAAGAAAATGCCTTATTCAATATGAACAAAAGTTTATTTTTTTACCTCGAATTTATCAGACTTGAATATCGAAATATGAATACTCGTTTAAAAAAAAAAATACGACCGTTATCATCTTGTAACACTCAACTTTAGAAAAAAAAAAAACCGTACAAATCGTCCAAGATGAAATGCAAAAATGTAAATCTTGATTATCTGGTGTTGCTTATCCAACAAATTCTTATTTTTGAGGAGTGCCGTCACCACAACTAAATAATGGACCATTCTGTTTTTATCAGAAAGAAAGAAAAAGGACATACGACACAGAAAAATGTAAGATAGAGAGAGGGGTTAGCGTGCGGAAACGATAACACTAATCTGTTTCAATCGAACATAATGAAAAGATGAAAAGAAGGAAAAAAAGAGTGAGGAGTTAAATCAAGATTATTATACTTTTTATATGTTTTGCAATAATAAAATTAGACTCAGCGAGACGAGTTCAAATCCTGGACAAGGCTGTTTGCATTTTAGTGCTAATACCCCTGGGAAAGGTACGAATCCAACTATTCTCCCTCTAGCTCTGTATAAATAGGATTGGGCTCTTTAATCATGGTATGGCAACAGGTCTAGGAGAAGGAAAATTTAGAATTCTGGACCGAAGGGGCTCTTTTCGTTAGTCAAAAACTACTTTGAGAGCCCCTCCACTGCACCCCCCCCCTGTTGTGTTCGTCAAAAAATTATTTGATTAAAAATAATCCTTTCTTTCTTGACGATTGTTTTTGTTGCATTATTTGGTTCTTTCAAAAGATGGGAATATTTTTTAAGAAGAATTAAATTCCATGGGGATAGGAAGCCGCACCCTTGCCGCATCAGTGATGAGGATGCGTTTTTCGTAGTAAAGTAGTTTTATGGGTGGGGGGTTAGGCCGACGCCCTCTGGTTTTTGTTGAATTCAGAGGGTTTTTTTTTTAATTTTTGACTGATTTGCTTACCTACTAAACAGTCTTTTTTTTTTTTTTTTTTTACTTATGGATCCTTTTGTTTCCTATTTTTCTATTGTGGACTCCCATAGGCATTCGATATTAAAAATTCTATTGTATTTTTATGATTAAATAGTCTTGGTTTGCCATGATCCCCCTACTAAAAAAAAATACCTCAATAAAATTATTGCGTTCTATACTTTTGTTTCTGGTTTATTTCAATGATACATCTTCTAGAATGGACTCATTTCAACTATTTCTTTTTTAGCCAGAGTGCAATTTCCCTTTGCACAATTGGATTCTCGGTGTTAAAAAAAAAACTGTTCACCCTGTCGGCTGGGGCGTTAAAATGCACCGACTGCACCTCTGCTGAGGGGTAAGACTCCCCCAATGGGGCCACCTGTTGGCCGTGGGTGGCGACCCGTGATGCTTAAGGATAGAGCCCAGGTGGATGAGCAGTTCATGACATGCAATACTCCACTTTGGCCCTATCTTGGGCTAGATGGGCGATCGGAGAGGCCCCCTCCGATCAATCGGCTGGTCACGTCAAGCCCTAGCACCTATATGATTTTCCCAACCCTATTGCCCTTATGGCAAGCCCTAACTCCTTTTTATCATATGGGTGCTAGAAGGCGGTGGCTGCGGGTCTACATGTCCTGGGAATGACGTTAAACTCTATCTGATGGTGAGGTTCCTGTTTTGGAGGTTTGGGGAATGTGGAACACCCCATTCATCACCATTGCTCCCTGGTCCACTCTGACCCGGAGTGGTAGTACCTGTTAGGGTCCCATCTATGGGTTAAATAGAAAAATGTATTTATAAAAAAAGTGTATTATCCATTAAGAATTGATTTATTTCAAAACTTTATCGGCATTAAATGACCCACTGAGGTTGATATGCCGTAAAACAAACCAAACTAAACCAAACCAAAAAAAACTGTATAAAAACAGCGTAAAAACTGGATAAAACTGAACCAGATATTTTTTAAAAAGTAAAAACTGTATTTAAAAAAATCGTGAAAAAAAAAAGCTGTACAAAAATTGATAGTTTATGGACATCAAAAATGTGTGTCGAAACAACGTACGAACTTTCCGGCTCTTGCTAACTGACTGAAAATTTACAAATCACTCGCCCTCTTAAGATTTAAGATTTTTATTTATCAATTTTTTTTTTCCTTTTTTTATTTTTCTATTTTTTCTATCTTTCCTTTTTTTATTTATTAATTCTTTTTTATTAATTTCTTTTTTGTGTGTGATGACAGTTTTTGAGAGAAAAATAGGATCTCTTCTAATATCTAAAGAGGACAAATATAAACATCTTTAATTCATATCAACTAGATTCCATTATTTTTTACTTTCATTTTCTTTTTTTCTTTCTTTCAAGCAAAAAAGTAAAAGAAACAAAAAAGATAATAATTATTGTCTTACGGTTGAGCAACTGACAATCCAAGTTATAACGTTTGATGTAGAACCTCACTCAGTATCCTGTTCAAATGTTGTATCAACACTGTTTATAAACCGGACAAACTTGTCATCAACTTTCCTTTGAACTTAGCAATTTTTTTATCACGAATTTCAATGCAATGAACGGGGAGGGGGGGCAGAGGTTCTTTCATCTTGCCACACTGTCTCTCGGTGTGCCAAAAAAGGAACGGGGCGAGGTGGATGAAAAGGGGGGTGTTCTATTTCAAAACTGGACAGTAATTATCAACAGAAACCCTCTAATACATCTTAATTTCTCCAGCCCCCACAATTCGCTAACACTACCCCCCCCCAAACAAAAATCGCAGAACAGCTGAAATATCATTTTTGTCGAAAGTTTGAAATCCCCTCCCTCACACACACACACCAAAAAAAAAAGAACCGAATACTTATTTCTTTATTTATCTTTTTTCATTGTAGTTTTAACCCATTCCAAACAATTTCACGGTCGATATATCCCCATTCCTCGGAAAGAGTCCTGTCGGCGGGGCTTAGAATACGTTGATTGTATTCCCTGTATAGTGGTAAGACCCTTCCCTAAAAAGAGGTGTTCTGGGTATGATACTAAACTGTAACGAGGCTCCTGAACTCTGAGGAGTGTGGAGTACCCCTTCATTGCCATTACTCCCAGGTCCACTGACCCAGAGTGATAGTACCTGTTAATATTCCATTTATAGGACTTGTATTAATAGGTACTTAAAGCTATAATTGTTTACTAAGAAATATCATTATCAATATTATTTCGTTCCATAAGAGTTTTTTTTCTGTCGCTTTAGTCGGTAGTTTACTGGAGGCTGAGTGACAACAAGTCTCTTCAGGTTTTCAGGACTCTTCTGAGTATTCTAGCCAATCTTAATGTTGTAGTTTGGATGGTCTCAATTTTTCCTGATTTCCAGTTCACCTAGACTCTTTTCCAGACCCTTGGAGACTGTTCCAAGGGAACTTTAACTTCACGTTCAAGTTTTTTCAGTCCTCTGAGAATGTCCAAGTATTTGACTATCTTTTTGTTTTCTTTCATTTAGTGATTTAGGGACTGCAAAATCCACGAGATTTTCTTCTTCATGTTAAGACTAGGTCTGGTCTCCTAGCCGGGATTAGGTGATCCGTCTATTTTTCAACATTAGTTACAAAATGGCAATTTTATGACCGAGGAAAAAAGTTAAAATGGACAAAAGGGATGGGAAGGAGAGTATCTGCTATTTGCCACAACCATCATTCTAAAAATACAATATCATTATTGCCACCCTCTTATCATTATAAGTCTTTGTGTGTGTGTGTGTGTGTGTGTGTGTGTGTGTGTGTGTGTGTGTGTGTGTGTGTGTGTGTCGGTGTCTATATGTGTCGGTGTCTATATGTGTCGGTGTATGTGTGTGTCGGTGTGTGTGTGTCGGTGTGTGTGTGTCGGTGTGTAAGTGTGTGTGTGTATCGATATGTGTGTGCGTGTGTGTCAGTGTGTGTCTGAGTCTATCTATGTGTGTCGGTGTGTGTCTGAGTCTATCTATGTGTGTCAGTCTGTGTCTGAGTCTATCTGTGTCTGTCGGTGTGTGTCTGAGTCTATCAATGTGTGTCGGTGTGTGTCTGAGTCTATCAATGTGTGTCGGCTGAGTCTATCTGTGTGTGTCAGTGTGTGTCTGAGTCTATCTGTGTGTGTCAGTCTGTGTCTGAGTCTATCTACTGAGTCTATCTATGTGTGTCGGTGTGTGTCTGAGTCGATCTGTGTGTGTCGGCGTGTGTGTGTTTGTCTGAAGTTACATAATGACTGTGGTTGACCAATTATAGGTAAATTCAATCTATATTATCCACTCTGCATTCCAAACAAAAGACTAATGGCAAACAATAACACATCCGGGTCTTCTTTATGCTGAATAATTTTCACCATCCAAAAAAGTAATTTAAATATTTATCTTTCTACCGGACAAAACAGACGGCCAATTAAACTGAACCTATTCAGACGAAGTACTTAGCACGGAGAACAAAAAATGTTTTTTCTACACGAACTGGACCAAGGCGACGGAACCGGTCAGTTTTGAATCCCCCCCCCCTCACAAATCTTGGAACCATTCCAGCAAATCTTTTTCGCATTTGGAAGAATATCAGCCGCCTCGAATGGAAATATTCTCAAAAGGATTATTTATTAATAGGAATATGTAAACAAACGGGAATTATTGTATATTGGTTCATTCAGACTAAAAACTACGAAGTATGAATACAAAAAGGATTCAGTTTAGCTCTCCCCTCTCTAATTCTATCTCAGAGCCAAACCAAATTAGAGAGGGGGAGAGCCAAACCAGATAGAATTAGAGAGAGTGGAGAGCAAAACCAGATAGAATTAGAGAGGGTGGAGAGTTAAACCAGATAGAATTAGAGAGGGGGGAGAGCCAAACCAGATAGAATTAGAGATGGGGGGAGAGCCAAACAAGATAGAATTAGAGAGGGGAGAGCCCAACCAGATAGAATTATAGAGGGTGGAGAGCCAAACCAGATAGAATTAGAGAGGGTGAGAGCCAAACCAGATAGAATTAGAGTGGGTGGAGAGCCAAACCAGATAGAATTAGAGAGGGGGGCCAGATAGGAGATGGGGGGAGAGCCCAAGATAGAATTAGAGAGGGTGGAGAGCCAAAACAGATAGAATTAGAGAGGGTGGAGAGGGTTAGAGCCAAACCAGATAGAATTAGAGAGGGGAGAGCCAAACAGATAGAATTAGAGAGCCAGATAGAATTAGAGAGGGGGAGAGCCCAGATAGAATTAGAGAGGGTGGAGAGCCAAACCAGATAGAATTAGAGAGGGTGGAGAGCCAAAACAGATAGAATTAGAGAGGGTGGAGAGCCAAACCAGATAGAATTAGAGAGGGGGGAGAGCCAAACCAGATAGAATTAGAGAGGGTGGGGAGCCAAACAAGATAGAATTAGAGAGGGGGAGAGCCAAACCAGATAGAATTAGAGAGGGGGGGAGCCAAACCAGATAGAATTAGAGAGGGGGAGAGAGCCAAACCAGATAGAATTAGAGAGGGTGGAGAGCCAAACCAGATAGAATTAGAGAGGGGGGAGAGCCAAACCAGATAGAATTAGAGAAGGTGGAGAGGCCAAACAAGATAGAATTAGAGAGGGGGAGAGCCAGATAGAATTAGAGAGGGGGAGAGCCAAGATAGAATTAGAGAGGGTGGAGAGCCAAACCAGATAGAATTAGAGAGGGTTAGAGCCAACCAGATAGAATTAGAGAGGGTGGAGAGCCAAACCAGATAGAATTAGAGAGGGGGAGAGCAAAACAGATAGAATTAGAGAGGGGAGGAGCCAAAACAGATAGAATTAGAGAGGGTGGAGAGCCAAACAGATAGAATTAGAGAGGGGGAGAGCAAACCAGATAGAATTAGAGAGGGGGAGAGCCAAACCAGATAGAATTAGAGAGGGCGAGAGACAAACCAGATAGAATTAGAGAGGGGGAGAGACAAACCAGATAGAATTAGAGAGGGTTAGAATTCGAAACCAGATAGAATTAGAGAGGGGGAGCAGACAAATTCTTCCTACTTCACATAAGAATCAAGGTGTTTTATTTTATTTTCTTGTCTCAGTTAGTTGCTGTTTTTTTTTTCTTACATTTTTTTCTTCTTCCTTTTCTCGCCACTTATCTATTTATCTATATTTATCCGTTGCACCAAGTCACGCCATCTAGATCTACCGTAAAATCCTTATCCTACACCTTCTAGCACTGATATGATAAAGGGATGAGGCTTGCCATAAGAGCAATAGGATTGGGACAATCATATAGGTGCTAGGGTTTGTCATCAGCTAATTGACCGGAGGGAGCCTCTTCGCCCGCCCATCTAAACTAAGTAAAGGGCCAAAAAAGGGTGTTGCATGTCTTGGACTGCTCAGCCACCAGGGTTCTGTCATTAGCCTTATGGGTTGCCATCCATCGCCAACAGGTGGCCGCATGGGGGGTCTTAACCCTCTGCAGAGTTTCAGTCGGTGTACTCTAAAGTCCCTGCCGACAGGGCTGGTATGCTATGAAAACTTGAAGTGATAGATATGTGCGGAAGTGAAGTAAGCAATGGTCCAACGTTTTCAGTTAATTAATCCTGATGAATAAACATGGTAAAAGAATAAACGAGGACCTATATATTATATATATATATATATATATATATATATATATATATATATATATAGAGAGAGAGAGAGAGAGAGAGAGAGAGAGAGAGAGAGTTTCGTTTATTTAAGTGAATGATTCTCTTAAGTGGTGTTCGGCGACGCCCTGACTGACTCTTCCAACAGAATCAATGACGTAGGGTCTCTTACGCTTTTTTTAAACTAACACGTGACTAATTAGATGCTCTGTCCAGTGTGAACGCGCGAAAATAAAATAAAAATATCTAAATATGCGTTTCTAATAAAGTTGATGTCAGCGATATTAATTTATGGGCAGGTGTTCCATGTAAGTTGTTTTGTTTTTTATCAGCTGTGATATCTATGTTGTTCTGGGGTGGTTTCGAGGGCGACTTTAATTGGCGGGTGGTTGAGGTAGATCTAGATAGTGTCACCAGGTGCAAAGGGATAAATATAGTCAAATAGAAAAGTGGCGAGAAGAGGAAGAGAAAGAAAAGAAAAAGAGGGGAAGGAGGAAGGAGAAGAAAAATAAGGGAAGAAGGAGAAGAAGAAAAAGCGGGGAAGAAGGAAGGAAAAGAAAAAGTGTAAAAAGAAGATAGGGTGGTGGTTGGGTGGAGAATGAAGACAGGGAATTTGATTTCAGTTTGGCGTTTTTGTTTAATGGCATATCAACCTTTGTGGATAATTCAATGCCAAAGACATCTTTATAGAAGGACATTGGTGCTACTATTCAATCCATGCCTGGGAGATGAGGGAGTTTCCACCTGGAATGTGTATGTTGGTGAGGTTTCCATGGTGATAAATAAATTCAAAACAAGCAGAAGAGAATTGGAAAGTAAAAGATTCAAACGCAGCAAACAGTCCAATTTACAACAAAGAGCAAAAGATATTAACAACAGCCAGGAACTGGTCCCCGTGGGGATGAGGACAATGTGGGTAGCAGAAGACAACACAGATCTCATGTTTGCTAACTAAATCTAACAATATTTAGACACGACCAGGCAAAGTTGGAATACAATCCGCTAAGAATATTAGACAAGTGAGATTTTAGTGCGCTGGGTATGACATTAAACTCTATCTGATGGTGAAGTTCTGGTTCTGGAGCTCTGGAGACTAGGGAGTGCCCCTTCATCATTATTACTCCCAGGTCCACTCAGATAGTTTAACGTCATATCCAGGACAAAAACATCCTCAGCCATCTATGGGTCAAAGCCAGATACAATGTCCGATCCTTTGATATTAGAAGAAATGAAAAAATTGCTGTCCACTGCACTGTTCGTGGGGCCAAGGCTGAAGAGATCCTTGAGAGGGACTTAAAGGTCAGGGAATATGAATTGAGAAAAGCCAATTTCTCAGAGACTGGTAACTTTGGTTTGTTTGTTTGTTTGTTTGTTTTGTTTTACGGCATATCAACCTCAGTGGGTCATTTAATACCGATAAAGTTTTGAAATAAATCAATTCTTAATGGATAATACAATATTTTTATAAATACATTTTTCTATTTAACCCATAGATGGGACCCTAACAGGTACTACCACTCCGGGTCAGAGTGGACCAGGGAGCAATGGTGATGAAGGGGTGCTCCACATTCCCCAAACCTCCAACACTGGAACTCACCATCAGATAGAGTTTAACGTCATTCCCAGGACATGTAGACCCGCAGTCACCGCCTTCTAGCACCCATATGATAAAAAGGGGTTGGGCTTGCCATAAGGGCAATAGGGTTGGGAAAATCATATATAGGTGCTAGGGCTTGACGTGACCAACCGATTGATCGGAGGGGCCTCTCCGATCGACCGTCTAGCCCAAAATAGGGCCAAAGTGGAGTATTGCATGTCATGAACTGCTCATCCACCTGGGCTCTTTCCTTAAGCAGCACGGGTCGCCACCCACGGCCAACAGGTTGCCCCATTGGGGGAGTCTTACCCCTCTGCAGAGGTGCAGTCGGTGCATTCTAATGCCCCACCGACAGGGCGGTGGTAACTTCGGATTTGGAATCCAAGAACACATAGATTTGGGAATCAACTATGATCCAACATTGGTATCTATGGTATGGATTTCTATGTTGTCGTTGTACGTGCAGGTTACAATGTGAGTCTTCGTTGAAGGAGAAAGAGTAAAATTGGTATCAAACACAAAGTCACAAAAAGAAGCAATGAAATGGTTTCAACAGAAGTTTGATGGTATCATTCTCCCTGGCAAGTAAACTAAATTTTTAAATTGAAATAAAAGCCCTTTACGCGTAAAAAAAAAATAGAACAAAATTTGTTTATAAAAATTGTTTAAAAAACTATCGCTTTAAAAAAAACGATCGCTTATAACAAACTTGAACTTTATCCTATAAACCTATCCACATAAACTGATTTCTTAATTCACTTAGCAACAAACTGCAAACAACCTTCTGTCGAAATATAGAAAAATCCTTAAAAACGACATAACTTATAAATTTGATCATCCCGCACAAACTACCGTGTGGCATAAAATAACCCTGAATGGGTTGACATGCCGTTAAAATCAATCAATCAATCTCATTAAATGAGAACAAAAGTAGAACCCAGAACCAAAGACAGAAACTCAATGAAAAAGAAACTTTGACTCGAAAGGAAACCCACTATGACCCCAACAGAAAAGAGAAGATTAGTATTATCTGCGTTATTCAGACTATTGTCCTCATCTTTATTGTTATTTGTACAACGTTTCGGCCGATATACCCCCCAGCCTTCTTCAGGTATTTCTTGTCGGACTCGGGAACCTTCTTTTCGAACTCGGGAACTTTCTTGTCGTAATCGGGAGCCATCACGGAACTTCGAACTTAACCCTTTATTTAGTCCACGGGGGTATCCTGTTCTCATTCCGCTAACCATAGCTGGGGTAGGAGTTGTGTTAATTATTTTTCTATGTTACCACTCAGGATTGAACCCGGAATCCAGAGATAGCTGTCACTTAGAATTGTCTTAACCTTACTACCTTATCCACTAGGCCATGTGTCCAATTCAAACGTTCAGAGAAAGAAAAGAGAAGACATTGGAAGATCCTAAAAATGACTATTTAACTGATGCTTCCTGGTTGGAACGGCATTTGAAACTTAAAAAACAATAACAACGTGGCATTTCCACGTGTTAACTGAAGACTCAATCTATAATTGATTCATTCATTTTTTTTTTAATGCCGGTATCATTCAACCTGTGTATCTAAAACACACTTGACACATGGGACAGATTAATAATGAGGCTCTCACCGGAAGAATGCTCTAATTTAATCGTAATTGGTAAATATTTAAACATATACATAAACATTTGTTTTCTTTTCTGTTTCTTTGTTATTGTTTTGGGATTTCTTTGTTGTTATTTTAGTCTATTCAGTCTTTCTTTTTATTCCCTTCGATTTTCATTCTGTACTTTGTCTTTTACGGCCTGAAATAAATTTCTTTTTGTGAGAAAATGACAAAAACGAAAACGAATCCATCTTTTTTTTTTCTCAGCAGAAGACACAAAATTAGTGTTGCTAATTACTTACCTTCTATAATTATCTTCATTAAAGAAAAACAAAAAGAAAACATTGTAACACCTTTTGTGTCCTTCGTTAAACTAATTATTAGTACACTTGTATACAGATTGGGCTTCACCAAAACTATTTTCGTTTTTTACAGATAGTTTACCATAAAACTCATTTCACGCATACATCTAAATACAATAAAATTATAAAGCGTGTCACGTGGTATAAAGTTTAGTGACGTTGTTAGCGTCGTCCTTGTGTATATCTAACTATAAAGATTATAGATTTATTGGTATTAGGAAAATACCAATTTTTTGTTTTCTTTTTTGATTTTTTGATTTTTTAATACTGCTTTTAGAATTAATACTAGCAGGACCTGTAGATATACTACTGTATGATAATTTATTTCAATGTTTGATATCTGTACAGTTCCCCTACATACTCATGGTCAGTGTCGAGGATAGCCTTTTCAAAGTATGAATTTAATCAAAACTAGCAGGACCTGTGGATATACCACAATTGGATTTAATTTTAAACATAATTTAATTAGCCATTGCTAAATAGTTGAATATGTAAAAAGTATAATAATCTTGATTTAACACTCACTCTTGTTTCTTTCTTTCCTTCTTTTCATCTTTTAATTATGGTGAAACAGATTAGCGTTATCCACTATCCGCACGACCACCCCTATCTCCATCTTTCCCAGACTTTTATATTTTTTCTGTGTAGCATGTCCTTTGTCTTCCAGTTAATTTCTTTATAATAAACACGGAATGGTCCATTATTTTTTAGCTGAGGCTGAAACATGTCATAAGAAATCAGCGGATAAGTAATACAGAATGATCAGGATTTATATTTGTTAATAACATCAATTAAGATTGGAAAAGTTATTTTTAAATTTTTCAACCGGAACAATTTTAATATTTAATTGGTTATTAATAATACCAATTTAAATAATTAAAATTCATAATAATATTAATACTAATAATATTCTTGGATAATGTATTTAATATTTAATCTCAATATAGATTATGATTTATTGATATTAGACAAAATCCACTTATTTCATTTTTCTGGTTTGTTTTTGTTTTTTTTTTTTTTGGGTTTTTTTTTTTTGTTTTGTTATATTGTTTTTAAAATTGTTATGAACGAGAAAATAATAATAGCATTTATATAAGGTGAAATAAAGGTTAATTATATCAAATTTTCAATCCCCTAGCACCTAAATGATTGCCCGACTCTATAGGCCTTATGGCAACCCTTTTTTTCATAATATGGGCTAGAAGTCGGTAGCTGGGGGTCTTAGTGTCCTGGTTATGATGTTAAACTGTATCTAATGGTAAAGTTCCAATTCTGGAGCTCTCATAAGTGTGAAGTACCCCTTCATTGCTATTACTCCCAGGTCCACTCTGACCCGGAATGTTAGTACCTGTTAGAGTCCGATCTATGGGTTAAATAGTAGAAAATGAGTTAACAAATATGTTTAAAAAGATTTAGCTCCAAACATAATTTTCATACCTATCAACAAGGAATAGAACAAAACGTCTTCGGCATAAAATAACCCAACAAGGATTGACATACCGTAAAATACAAAAGTAAAAGTAATTGTATCAAACTAAATTGGAAAGCTATTTTTTATATTTCGCAGAACAATTATGGATTATAATCGGTAAAAGAATTCGGTTATAATAAAGAAAAAAAATTATTATAACCGAATTCCTTTGTCGATTGACAGTCAACAAAACAAGTTGTCTTACAATAGTGAATCTATTTCTCAGTTCAACAAACACATTCCTAGTTTTTCTTTCTCTACTCAAGTCATGGGACAGTTATTTGTTCATAAAAAAGAACTGCTTCAATGCTGTAAGCAATTTTGAAACAAGTCTACTCATATTATTACAAGATCAAAACATTCATTTGATTATTATACTCAGTAGGTGTTTTTCACACCGTTCATATATTTCATATATTTTCCCTCGAGTCTGAATGACACAGCAAATCTCATCAGGTCTCCAGGACTTTCCTGAGTATTATAGAAAACCCTTTCTTACAATTTATCATTTATTTTTCTTTCAATACAAACACTTGTTTTTGCATTATTTTATATAGATTATGTTTAATTATCCGTCTCAGTATCAGAATGGATGATTTTCCGGTCGTCCATCGAGTCTGAGTCGGAAATTCTCCTCAGATCTCCAAGACTCTTCTGAGTATTCTACTCGATCTTAACAATGCTGTTTTGGGTGGTTTTGATTCTTCCTCTGATTTCCAATTCCTCCAGTCTCTTTTCCAAACACCAACTGTAATTGGTATTACCTTCACTCTCGTGTTCCACATTTTTTCAGTCCTCTGGCAAGGTCCAGGTATTTTATTTTTTATTTTTAAAACCTACAGCTATCAATGAGTTGGGGGCGGCAATTGAAATCAAATTGATCTAAATTCCAATCGAAACGATTTGTGAATATTTGCAATTCCATCTGTTTGCCTCATCATCATTACCTTAAAGAGAATAATCATCAGTTTTAACACCTGAAATAACACAGTGACGTTTACAAATCTCTTCACGTTATCAGCAATACCTGGACCAGAACGATCATCAGTTCGAACACCTGCACTATCTCGAAATATTATATATATCCGGACATATGAATATTTGGAATTCCAAAAATATTACAGTTTTATTTTTGGTTACAAAGTTAGTGTAATTTTTATCTTAGGTTTAGAAATAAATTAAGGATCTTTTTTTCTTTTTTTTTTTTTTTTTTTTTTTTTTTTTTTTTTCAAAATTAAAAATAAATCGGTAGGGCGTATTTATCCTGACCTGATTACAGATTTTGTTGCAATTTTATTTATTTAATTTTAATTAAAAAAATTTCTTGTGCAGTCAGCACCAAACTCTACAGCATTGAAAATCTCGAAATTTTCAATGCTGTAGAGTTCCGTAATAAATAATAACTAATAATATCCGTTCTGACTGCACAAGAAATTTGTTTTTAATCCTGGCATCTTTTGTTTAAAAGAAAATTAACTTTTCATTTTAAAAAGTAAGAAGTGCATTAATTGATGGACCATGCTACCCTTATAAGGAAGTCACATCTGTTTTGGTATGTACGTGATGACTTGGGTAAATAGTCCTACAGACTCTGCTTCATCGTTTAATACATTGGTTCTAAACCTTTGGCCATATTTTGATCAAAAAAATAGAGGGGAGGGGCGGGGAGAGGGGAGGGAGGAGGAGAGGAGAAGGGCAGTGAAGGAGCTCTCAAAGTAGTTTTTGACTAACAAGAAAGGAGCTCCTATGGTTAGAATTCGGTGTTTGTTTCTCGTTAGACCAGTTGTCATGATTTATATAAATTATTGGCTCGATAGATAGATAAATAGTTAAATAATAAGGGTAATAAATAGTTAAATAATAAATAATAAATAGTTAAATAATATAATAAATAGTTAAATAATGAATAATAAATACTAGTTAAATAGATAACTTTCAAAATGAACACTTGCCAAAAATACGGTTGTGCACCTTTTCTCTATATACATTTACTAACTTCCGCCATTTTAAAAACATCCATTGTTCAGACATTTTCCTCATTCTTTTGTATTGTCCTGATAAAGGCTTGATATAAACTGAAACGTCGTCTTTACCATCAAAAATAAATTCATCTTTTTTTTTTTTTGGAATGTTTGTTTTTCTATTTTGTTTTTTTCTATTTTCTACATAAAGTGATTGGGAGATAGATATAAAGTCATTGCTGTATAGATAGATAGATAGATAGATAGATCGAAGTGGCTGTGAGATAGAATAAGATAGATATGATAGATAGGAAAGTGGCCGTGAGATAGAATAGATTAGATAGATCGAGATAGTGGCCGTGAGATAGATATGATAGATAGATAGATTCGCAAAGGTGGGCCGTGAGATGATTAGATAGATAGATAGACATTAGATAGAAAGGTGGCCGTGAGGATAGATAGATAGATAGATAAGATAGATACGATAGATGCCGTGAGATAAGATAGATAGACTAGAATAGCGAGATAAGAAAAGTGGACCGTGAGATAGATAGATAGATAGATTGATAGCTAGATAGATCAAGTGGTCCGTGAGAATAGATAGACTAGATAGATAGACTAGATCGAGAACGTTGGCGCGTGAGATAGATACGATAGATAGAATAGATTAGATCCGAAAGTGGCGCGGTTGAGATAAGGATAGATAGATAGATAGCATACGAAAGTGGCCGTGAGATAGATAAGATAGAACTAGATAGATTAAGATAGATAAGTCGAAAGTGGGCCGTGCGATAGATGGATAGATAGAAATAGATCGAAAGTGGGCCCGTGAGATTAGATGATAGATAGATTAGATACGAGACCTCGTTGAGATAGATAGATAGATAGATAGAATATGGATGCGAATGTGTCCGTGAGATAGATAGATAGATAGATACAGATAGAAGGTTGGCCGTGAGATAATAGACTAGTAAATGTTGGCAGTGAGAATTATATAGCATAGATAGATAGATAGAATAGATATAGAATCGAAACCCGGTGGCCGTGAGAATAGATATGATAGATAGATAGAAGATTAGATAGATAGAAAGAGACCAGTGAGATTGGATAGATGATGTAGATCGAAAGTGGCCGGTGAATATAAAATCGACTGATCGAATCAGACTCACAGACACGTGTTGTTCGCTAAAATTCAACCATCAAAACGGAGGTCGTCTTATAAGTTGCTTGATTTATTATTTTTTAATTTCAGTCGTCTGATGATCCGTGGGATATAATAAAGTAGTCTGGAAACAATCAGTCAACGTTTCAGCTGAATACACGTTCTAGATCAAAGAGCGAATGGGCCGAAATCTCGTTTAAAAAGGAAAATAAATTCACGAATGCATGTTTTGGTCATATGGATATTACATATTTTATTAAGTGAAGAAGAAAAGACAAGTCTATTTTTGACAACTCCTATATATTATATATAGTATATATATTATCAGTGA
>CM042165.1:5585632-5593132 GCA_023376005.1 Doryteuthis pealeii
CGGGGATCGATCCTTCAACTCTATGCCACTAGCGCACGACTAACTCAACTCGACTGCCGCCTTCAACTAACTCTCTTGACTGCTCTCTTGACCATGGCTAAATCTCGTTCACCATTCTCGTCTCGTTCTGTCACTTCTCGTTCTCGTCTCATTGATCTCCTTCTGTAGTGCTGTCGTTCTCGTCATCCCTGCTGACCCATCTCGTTCTTTTACCTTTATACATGTATATAGGGCACGCGCCTCAATCTCTCTCACGCCCACAGACCAACAGCGTTGGACACTCAAACTGGTCAACCCTTTTCATCTGACGTCCCCCCCCCCCATGGTGATTTAGCGCCAAAAAGCCGCGTTGAACAAAGGACATTTAAAAGGAATCCCTTTAATCGAGGACCGTTTGAACTTTTCACTGCTTTCATTCTGTTGTTATCACAACACACACGAAGACATATACTCCATTTATGCTCGCACACACAGCTGCACACATATGTCTAACTCCACACACACACACACACACACACATATATATATATATATATATATATATATAGAGAGAGAGAGAGAGAGAGAGAGAGAGTGACACTGAGAGAAACACTCACCCCCTCATTAGAATTAGCTATATTCATCCCCACGAGGCGCATGATGTAATAGTTACGAGTCGTAGGGAATGGACTCGTCGACCCACGTTCAAATCCTGGACGAGGCTGTTTGTATTTCACATAGCACTTGGGAAAAGGTATGCATCCAACTACTCTCCCTTCAGCGATGGGTAAATAGGACAGACTGGGTTCTTTGATCCTAGCTAGGTAACCAGTCTAGGAGAAAGAAAACTCTGAATTTAAACTTGTTAAACTCCGCTTAAGAAATTGGCCTTGTGTCACCTCCTGCCCGTGCTGAGGAGTGGGTAAATATGCATGTATACTCACCCTCACAGCCATAGTGTCACACATACACAATGGCACACTTTCTCTACTCCCAGTCAGAGGGGCTATAATGTCACATACTTACAATTCAGTAGAAGTTTGATGCTGGGTCCTCCTTCTCTAGATTTGATTTAACTTTTTCTAGGTTTTTTCAATAGATTGGAATATCTCTATTCCATATATATATATATATATATATCCGCCACACCTAACATGCGATAGCGCTAACATTATATACTATATATACTGCACACAATGCAGAAATAGTGGATATGTGGGAGAAACATCAACACCCTTTAGACTAAGACTAAATAACCACAAATCCACTATAAATCTCAAATCCCCGCATAGTACAATAGCACTTCATTTTAACACCTTATCACACAACCTTACACACCTCAAATGCATCTTATTAGAACACGCATTTACAACAACGCAATCTAGAAAACAATCAGAAACTAAATGGATTCTAAAATTACAAACGCACGTGAAGGGATTGAACGCAGACATCGGAATTCTCCGTTATTATAAATATTTTACAGACGCTGCCACTGGCGATAACAACAGAGACAAGGAAGCCGTTAACCAGTAATAACATTCATTTGACAAAGGGTATCTAACGAACCTGAAAATGTATGATAAAAAATAATTTAAAAATAAGTGAATCCAATACTCCATAATATCGAGTTCATTCATTTATATATTTTTAATGCTTCGTAATAACGCCCAACTTTTAAAAAAACATTAAAATATATATATATATATATATATATATATATATATATATATAATGCTATGCTTATAAGTAAATAGTGCTCATTATCATTGATAGAGCATGTACAAGGTGTCAAAAAAGTATTGAGATTGAAATTGTATAAATGAATGAAACGTTAATTTTCATAGAATACAAGGGTTGTCGAAAAAGTACCGAGTTTAAAGCTGTATTTACCAAGATAGAAATGAATAATGAATGGAACGTTTATTCTTTTTGGGGGTGGTGTTTTTTTTTGTTTTGTTTTTTCAGAATACAAGCCGTGTCAAAAAGTACCAAAAATGTTGATACTTTTTGACATACATTGTATATCTAAGTTAGGTAGCGTGGACATGAAGTCAACAGCGCTTGTAACTGACAATTTCCCGCCTCTGCAATTTTCAGTATATATATATATATATTATATATATGTGTGTGTGTGTGTGTGTGTGTGTGTGTGTGTGTGTCTGTTAATGTATGAGTAGTAGCTTACCGGTGGTACGAGTACGATCGTTGGAAGCGCACCGTATCCAGGGGTTAAGACTGAGAAAAAACAAATACAAAGTGCTCAATACAATGTAGAGCAAACATTTATTTATATAATGGATAAAAGTAACCTACTCGAGTTTCATCGATTGATTCTTCAGGGTTACATCCGTTGAATTAATTGAGTTTTCGATTAATCTCAGTTCGATAAAAGATAAGTCCCATTCCAACGGGCATGTATTGTACCAAGTGAGATTAATCGAAAACTCGATTAATTCAACGGATGTAACCCTGAAGAATCAATCGATGAAATTCGAGTAGGTTACTTTTATCCATTATATATATATATATAATATATATATATATATATATATTATTTAAGAAATTGACTTTGTGTCACATCCTGCTCGTGTGGAGTGGTTGGTATATATATCATCAGGTCGTGCTGACAGCATGGATATCTGATTCCCTCTCGCCAACTCAATATAATAGTCATTGGCCCATGCAGGTTTGCTGCACGGCATCAAGAATCCGCACAGAACCGATTGATGTAGGTTTTTACTGGTTGGCTTACATAGATGTGTCCATGTGTACGTATCCACAGAAGGGTGTCACTTATGAGTCTGTGCTTGATTCTGTCTACCTTGATTAACAGTATCCAGCATGTCTTGTTCGTCTTACTTGAATGACTTGTGTGATAGGAGGCAAGTGGCCGTACAGTTGTTTTTCTGTTAGATGCTGCGTCCAGGTGTATGAGAACGTAATTGCATCAATAATGTTAAAATGAAATATTGTTTTCTAGTGTTAATGCACTTAATTCAATGTTTTTCCTTACATCACATAGATTCGACATTATACAATGAAAATTTCAGATCAAATTTAAACTCATCACTACATGTCAAACAACGGATTTATTCAGTTTTATTTTCTAGGCGCTAGTATCACAACGATTATCGTCGTTGGAAATGGACCCGGAAAGCTGTGTTCAAATCCTGGACGAGACTGTTTGCATTTCACATAGCGCTAATACCTTTGGTAAAAGTATGACTTCTCACCCTTACTCCCCCGCCCCGATATGGATAAATAGTAGGACAGACCTGTCTATGAGAATGAAAACTTAATTCAAACCAGGTATGTACCAACTAAAAATTGGTAGCTAATCCTACTGTAGCATAACGATGGTCACGGTACAAGAACGGTGTTTGTCGCATAGGCCAACTCAAGTTGTAGTAGTAGTCGTCGTTAGTAGTAGTAATATTTGTTAGTTCAGAAACAACATACACGCAAGTTGTATAGTCCCAAGGGGCTGTGTATTTATTTCTAGGCTCGTGGGTTCTTTTTCAGCGAGAAGGAAAGACAAAGAGAAAGAGAGGGAGTATCGTCAAATTATTCTATCTTCTAACATAGTATCATGTTGTGTACTGCTGTCCCAAATCTATACAAGGGACCGAGACCAATGTCTAACTCCCACTAGACCGAAGGCAAAAAGATGCAGATCTTCTCCTCCCCATTTTCTCGTTCCGGCATCACACCCGTTTCCGGTCAAAACCCGGAACTTCCGTTTTTATTTTTAAATCTATTTCTGGGGTCATTCTTCGGTCAAATTACTAGCACCATAAAAATTACGCTACACTACTCATGCGGCGGGTAGGGTTAAATCTAACCTTGTATGTATATGTGCATGTGTTTGTTTGTATAGTTATTTACTAAGCTTAGCTTAGATATGGCACAAGGCTAGTAGCAGGGGGCGCCCAGTGAGAAGTGAACTCACTATCAACGGTCTGTTAATCAAGCTTGCGAAACATTACACTACGCGAGATGCCCATATACATACAGGCCTGGGCATCTATACATATATACACTCGCACACAACTATTAATTCTCATAAACAAATACACAGGCATACATATATTCCCATTCAGACACACGCACATATACCTAACCAAACGCACACACAGACGCACGCGCAGACAAGTTTTATTTCTCACAAACAACTTTATACGCATAGACACACTCACACACAAATAAACAGACGAATACACACGCACCAATGCACACACACCAATATACACACAGTAATAAATACACACCAATACACACACATTAATATACACAGACCTATGCTCATAAACCAATACACACACAGCAATATACACATACCTATGCACACATTAGTATATACACACTGTCGGAGGGAAGTCGTTTGTATACATCGCTGATGAGACTTAATAAAGTCGAAACAGTCTGTACAATGTTCTACACACCGATCGATCCTTTACCGGGATTACACTTGTCAAGTTCATTTTCTATTTTAAAAAAAGAATCGAATTTTATGCGATACATGCATTGTAATTGCCTTCAAGCAAAAATATAATATATAATACACACTAATGTACAAACACCAATGCGCCTACAGACCAATATACATACACCAATACACATGCAACAATATTCACACTAATGTATATAAACCAATGCACACGCACACACACCCATTAATACACAAACACCAATATACACACACTTACACATACACACCCCAAACTATTTTCAAAATGAAAGCCTCGTAAATAATTTCAATGGAATTGATTTTTCTCTTTTAATCAGAAAAAATAAAAATATGAATAAGACAAAACGAAATAAAATCAGAATTGGTCGAAAAAAATATTTGAATTCTTTTTCTATTCTAAAAACTATTTTCTTTCTATTGTTTTCTTTCTTTCTTTCTTTCTTTCTTTTTTTTCGGGTGGGTGGGTATGGGGTAACGTCGTTTATCGCGTGTGAATTAATGGACTTTTCCTTTGTCTAAATGTTTTAAGATTATACACCGATCGACACGGACAAGTGTCTTCATCTTGCTTCTTGTTATAGTCACAACGTTTCGACTATTGGCACTTCTTCAGTTGTCTGTCGTAGTTGGTAATCTTCGGGGAATTTCGAACTGAACTCTTTATCCAACCGACGGAGTAAATTGTTATTGTTCTCGTGTAAATTATTAAATTACTAGCAGGACCTGTGGATATGCCACAGTATGATAATCTAATTATTACAATGTTTGATATGTTTACTGAAGAGCTTTTGTAAAACACTTCAATATGTAAAATGTATAATAATCTTGATTTAACTCTCACTCTTTTTTCTTTCTTTCCTTCTTTTCATTATATTCGGTTGAAACAGATTAGCGTTATCGCTTCCACAGACTAATCTCTCTCTCTCTCTCTCTCTCTCTCTCTCTCTCTCTCTCTCTCTCTCTCTCTCTCTCTCTCTGACTTTTGATGACATTTGAGAACTTAGATGGGATTGGATAATTCCATTCAGCTAACCTAGAAGTTAAAAGTTAAATTGCAACTTTAAATTATTTAACCGAGAACAGTTGAAGGCTAACTTATATATATGTATTGTTGGAGGCGCGTGGTGTAATGGCTATCGTCGTAGGAAATGGACACGGCGACCCGATTTCAAATCCTGGACGCGGCTGTTTGCATTTCCCATAGCGCTAATATCCTTGGGAAAGCGTGGGTGGTTGGATTTTACGGCATGACAACCCTTGTTGGGTTATTTTGTCTGAATCATTCTTGTTGCGTATTCATTTTTTAAACTCAATTTTTTTAAACACATTTTTAAAAACTCATTTTTGATCTATTCAACCCATAGATGAGACACTAATATGTACTACCACTCCAGTTCAGAGTGGACCTGGGAGTAATGGCGATCAAGGGCTACTTCACACTTCCCAGAGCTCCATAACTGAAACTTCATTATATACAGTTTAAGGTCATACCCAGGACATCCTTTGGAAAGGTACGAATCCAATTATGCTCTCTCCAGCTATAGGTAAATAGTAGGGCAGACTTGGCTATATACAGTCGCAGAAGTAAGGAAGCGCGTGGTGTAATGGTTAAAGTCATGGGAAATGGACTCGTCACCTCGAGTTCAAATCCTGGATGCATTTCACTTTGCGCTAATACCCGTGGGAAAGGTATGAATCCTACTCTCCCTCCAGCTATAGATAAATAGTAGGGCAGACTTGGCTATTTAACATTGGTATGGCAACCGGTCTAGGAGAACGAAAACTCTGAATTCTAACCAAAGGGCCTCTCTTCTCGTAGGTCAAAACTACTTTGAGAGCTCCACCTCCTATCCTTTCTTTCTTAAAAGGCTCTACCAACATCGGCTTCACATCGATTTCCATCTATGGTCCAGCTAGTTCCCGGCTTGCTATAAAAAGGATTTAGATGCAAATTACACATCAACAAGTGCAAGTAATTTAAAGAGACAAAAGTAACTTCTCCCAATTTTCTACGAGTCTTTTGAAAACAACTTTTGAAGTATCATATTTCTTTATGTTCTGGTATTCAAAGGGTGCAGAGTGTGATTTTCAGCCTCTACACCTGCTCGCCGTGGGGAGGGGGGAGGTTGCATTTGACACCTGCCTATTTGTATTTCGGTCTACCTGCCCAATTTTTCTTTTATCAATGAATCTCTCTGACTGACTGTCTATTCATTGTCCTCGCCGCTTTGTTAGAACTTAAAAAGGAAAAATAAAATAAAATAAATAAATAAATAATAAACTGAAACATAATAGTATTTTCTAACAATATTCCGAAACGCTGTGATTCTCATTGTGACTGTTGTAAAGGGCGGAGTCTCTGACTGCAAAAGAAAAATACACAAAAGACCCGTACATAAGCAAAATACTGAGACGATAACAGACACCCAATCATTACTGGTACATTTCCCAGACAGGAAACGCTGACATTAATTTTTTTTTTATCACGATCAACATTCCTGTCACTATTACATTATCAGCGCCATTTTTATTTTTTGCAACGTCATTCCACAATTGTCTTTTACGGTTGAATAAAGATTTTTAATTATGTTTTTTTTTTTTTACCATTTGTTGATGTGAAGACGCCAAGGAATTTTTATTCTGCGTTCTTTATATGCTAGTGACTATTCGTTGAAATATTGTCGCTACTGCTGCTGTTTCAAGCACCGGAGTTACTCCCGCGGAAAACAATAATAGTATTGATTATACGACTGACTAATATGGCGGGAAAAAAACGCTAATGTCGGTTATTGTGTCAAAGAAGTAAATATTCATTGGAATTAGGATGAACATAACTTGAACTGTTGACGGAAAATATGGTAGGCTTAAGAATCAACAAAAAATACAAATGCAGAATGTTTATCTTTCTCTTCTTCTCTATCTGTCTATCCATATATATATATATATATATATATATATATATATATATATATATATATATATATATTAAAGTCCGCAAAATGGATTGTTTTTGGGTTTTTTTTTAAAATAACCCATTTTGCAGACCTTTATTA
>CM042165.1:5598132-5608132 GCA_023376005.1 Doryteuthis pealeii
TAAATCCGTTGTTTAACATGTAGTGATGAGTTTAAATGATCTGCAAATGTTCATTGTATAATGCTCGAAATCTACTGTGAATGTAAGGAAAAACATTGAATTAAGTGAATTAACAACTACAAAAACAATATTTCCTGTACATTATTTGATGGCAATTACGTTCCTCATACACCTGGACAGAAAAGCAGCTGTACGGCCACTTGCCTCATATCACACAAGTCATTCAAGTAAAGACGAACAAGACATGTGGATAATTCTAATCAAGGTAACAGATCAAGCACAGACTCCATAAGTGACATCCTTCCTGTGGATACGTACACATGGACACATCTATGTAAGCCAACCAGTTAAACACCTACATCAATCGGTTCTGTGCGGATTCTTGATTGCCGTGCAGCAAAACCTGCATGGATCAATGACTTTATGTTGAGTGGGGAGAGGGAATCAGATTATCATGCTGTCAGCTATCATGATATAATACCAACCACTCCAACACGAGCAGGATGTGACACAAAGTCAATTTCTTAATATATATATATAATATATTATATATATATATATATAAATATATTTTGAAAATCGCCAGAGGCGGGAAATTGTCATTTACAAGTGCTGTTGACTTCATGTCCACGCTACCAAACTTATATTTTACAATTGTGTGTCAAAAAGTTCAACATTTTTTGTACTTTTATGACAGCTTGTTATTTCTGACCCCACCCCCCCAAAAAAAATAAACGTTCCATTCATTATTCATTTCTACCTAGGTTAAATTACAGCTTTAAACTCGGTACTTTTTTGACACCCCTGTATTTTATGAAACATACGCTTCTATTCATTTATACAATTTCAAATCTCAATACTTTTTTGACACCTTGTCATGCTCTATCCAATGTAATGAGCACGATTTACTCTATAAACATAGCATTATATATATATATATAATATATTATTATATATTATATATATATGGATAGCAGATATTCCAATCTATTGACAAACCTAAAAAAGTTAAATCAAATCTAGAGAAGGAGGACCCAGCATGCAAACCTCTGCTGAATTGTAAGTATGTGACATTATAGCCCCTCTGACTGGGAGTAGAAGAGTGTGCCATTTGTGCATTGTGTGCACACTATGGCTGTGAGGCCGTGAGTATACATGCATATTTACCCACTCCTCAGCACGCCAGGATGTGGACACAAGGCCAATTTCTAAGCGGAGTTTAACAGGTTTGAATTCAGAGTTTTCTTTCTCCTGACTGTAGCTAGCGAGGATCACGAACTCGGTCTGCCCTATTTACCCATCGCTGGAAACGGAGAGTAGTTGGTGGCATACCTTTCCAAGTGCATGGTAAAATGCAAACAGCCTCGTCCAGGATTTGACGTGGCGTCGGACGAGTCCATTTCCCTACGACTCATAACTATTACATCACGCGGCCTCGTGGGATGGATATAGCTATGTTGGGGGTGAAGTTGTTTCACTCTCAGTGTCTCTCTGTGATATATATATTATATATATATATATACTATATGTGTGATGTGTGTGTTGTGTGTGTGTGTGGAGTTAGACATATTGTGGCAGCTGTGTGTGCGAGCATAATGGAGTATGATGTCTTCGTGTGTGTTGTGGATAACACAGGAATGAAAGCAAGTGAAAAGTTCAAACGGTCTCGCTTAAAGGGATTATTTTTAAATGTCCTGTTCACGCGGCTTTTTGTCGCTAAATCACCGTGGGAGGGGGGGCCGGCGTCAGCATGAAAAGGGTTGACAGTTTGAGGTGTACAACGCTGTTGGTCTGGGGCGTGAGAAGAGATTGAGGCGCGCGCCCTATATTATGTATATGTATAAAGGTAAAAGAACGCAGATAGTCAGTAGAGATGAGGAGAACGACGGCACTACAGAAGGAATCAATGAGACGAGAACGAGGAAGTGACATGACGAGACGAGAACGGTAAGAGATTTAGCCATGGAAGAGAGCAGTAAAGAGTTAGTTGAAGGCGGCAGTCGAGTTGAGTTACTCGTGCGCTAGTCGGCATAGAGTTGAAGATCACGTCCCGATGTGGTGAGCGGTCCATCTCGAGCCCCGGAGTCCTGGTGCTTTGTAACAGAGCCAGAATAGGATCGTGCTAGGCGGGGCATAGTGCAAATGGAAGGGTTACTTACCAATGCTGTCAAACAACACACACACACCACACACACACACACACACACAACTGTGTCTGGGTAGTAGCCATGGTCGATTGTCTTTGTTTTTTTTTTCTCTCTTGTGACCTAGGTCTCAGTGCAGCTTTGACTTTCAACCCTGAAAAATGCTTATATATATTATAAAATATATATATATATAATAAATAATATATATATATATATAATGTTGTTTCGCGTTCCAACGGGAGAAAATTCAGTATTTTATAAAAAAAGAAGTCCGAAAAATGTTTTGTTCTCAGAAAAATTTTATAAAAAAATTTCTTTTTGTTTTACTATGCAACACGTGTTTTCAGATCTTTCTGGTATCTTCTTCAGGCTTTATTATCAATCAAAAGTCTGAAGAAGATTACCAGAAGATCTGAAACACGGTCTGCATATGTAAAACAAAAAGGAGGTCCGAAAAATGTATTTTGTTCTCAGAAAAATTTTTTTTTAATTCTTTTTGTTTTACATATGCAAACGTGTTTCAGATCTTCTGGTAATCTTCTCAGACTTTGATTGATAATAAGCCTGAAGAAGATACCCAAAGATCTGAAACCCGTGTTGCATATGTAAAACAAAAAGAATTTTTTTAAAAATTTCTGGAGAACAAAATACATTTTTCGGACCTTCTTTTATAAAATACTGAATTTTTCTCCCGTTGGAACCAGAAAACAACATTATATAATATATATATATATATATATATATATATATATATATATAATATATATCATTTTTCAGGTTGAAGTCAAAGCTGCACTGAGACAAGGTCACAAGAGAGAAAAAAAAACAAAGAAAACAATACGACCATGGCTAACTACCCAGACACAGTTGTGTGTGTGTGTGTGTGTGTGTGTGTGTGTGTCTGTGTTTGACAGCATTGTAAGACCGTTCCATTTGCACTATGCCCGCCCTAGCACGATCCCTATTCTGCTCTGTTACAAGCACCAGGACTCGAGGGCTCGAGGATGGACCCTCACCCCACATCGGGATCGATCCTTCACACTCTATGCCACTAGCGCACGAGTAACTCAACTCGACTGCCGCCTTCAACTAACTCTCTTGACTGCTCTCTTGACCATGGCTAAATCTCGTTCACCGTTCTCGTCTCGTCATGTCACTTCTCGTTCTCGTCTCATTGATCTCCTTCTGTAGTGCCGTCGTTCTCCTCATCTCTACTGACCTATCTCGTTCTTTTACCTTTATACATATACATATATAGGGCGCGCGCCTCAATCTCTCTCACGCCCACAGACCAACAGCGTTGGACACTCAAAACTGGTCAACCTTTTCATCTGACGCCCCCCTCCACGGTGATTTAGCGCCAAAAAGCCGCGTTGAACAAAGGACATTTAAAATGAATCCCTTTTAATCGAGAACCGTTTGAACTTTTCACATGCTTTCATTCTGTTGTTATCACAACACACACGAAGACATATACTCCATTTATGCTCGCACACACAGCTGCACACATATGTCTAACTCCACCACACACACACACACACAACACATACCCACATATATATATATATATATATATATATAATATCAGAGAGACACTGAGAGAAACACTCACCCCCACCATAGCTATAATTCATCCCCACGAGGCGCGTGATGTAATAGTTATGAGTCGTAGGGAATGGACTCGTCGACCCACGTTCAAATCCTGGACGAGGCTGTTTGCATTTTACATAGCACTTGGGAAAGGTATGCATCCAACTACTCTCCCTTCAGCGATGGGTAAATAGGGCAGACTGAGTTCTTTGATCCTCGCTAGCTAACCAGTCTAGGAGAAAGAAAACTCTGAATTCAAACCTGTTAAACTCCGCTTAAGAAATTGGCCTTGTGTCACATCCTGGCCGTGCTGAGGAGTGGGTAAATATGCATGTATACTCACCCTCACAGCCATAGTGTCACACATGCACAATGGCACACTCTTTCTACTCCCAGTCAGAGGGGCTATAATGTCACATACTTACCCAATCAGCAGAGGTTTCATGCTGGGCGTCCTCCTTCTCTAGATTTGATTTAACTTTTTCCTAGGTTTTGTCAATAGATTGGAATATCTCTATCCCATATAATAATATATACTATATATATATATTTATATATATATATATATATAATGCTATGTTTATAAGTAAATAGTGCTCATTATCATTGATAGAGCATGTACAAGGTGTCAAAAAAGTATTGAGATTGAAATTGTATAAATGAATGAAACGTTAATTTTCATAAAATACAAGGGGTGTCAAAAAGTACCGAGTTTAAAGCTGTATTTACCTAGGTAGAAATGAATAATGAATGGAACGTTTATTTTTTTTGGGGGGGTGGGGTCAGAATACAAGCTGTCAAAAAGTACAAAAATGTTGATACTTTTTGACACACATTGTAAATATAAGTTTGGTAGCGTGGACATGAAGTCAACAGCACTTGGTAACTGACAATTTCCCGCCTCTGCGATTTTCATATATTATATATATATTATATATATAATTATATATATATATATATTAAGGAAATTGACTTTGTGTCACATCCTGCTCGTGTGGAGTGGTTGGTATATATATCATGATAGCTGACAGCATGGATATCTGATTCCCTCTCACCAACTCAACATAATAGTCATTGATCCATGCAGGTTTGCTGCACGGCATCAAGAATCCGCACAGAACCGATTGATGTAGGTGTTTACTGGTTGGCTTACATAGATGTGTCCATGTGTACGTATCCACAGAAGGATGTCACTTATGAGTCTGTGCTTGATTCTGTCTACCTTGATTAGAATTATCCAGCATGTCTTGTTCGTCTTACTTGAATGACTTGTGTGATAGGAGGCAAGTGGCCGTACAGCTGCTTTTCTGTCCAGGTGTATGAGAACGTAATTGCATCAATAATGTTAACAGGAAATATTGTTTTTGTAGTGTTAATTCACTTAATTCAATGTTTTTCCTTACATCACATAGATTCGACATTATACAATGAACATTTCAGATCAAATTTAAACTCATCACTACATGTTAAACAACGGATTTATTCAGTTTTATTTGGAGGCGCTAGTATCACAACGATTATCGTCGTTGGAAATGAACCCGGAAACCTGTGCTCAAATCCTGAACGAGACTGTTTGCATAGCGCTAATACCTTTGGTAAAAGTATGACTTCTCACCCTTCCTCCCCCGCCCCCCCCGATATGGGGTAAATAGTAGTAGGACAGACCAGTCTAGGAGAATGAAAACTCTTTAATTCAAACCAGGTATGTACCACTAAAAATTTGTAGCTAATCCTAACTGTAGCATAACGATGGTCACCGGTATAAAAGAACGGTGTTTGTCGCATAGGCCAACTCAATTGTAGTTAGTAGTCGCCGTTAGTTTAGTATTAGTAATAGTTGTTTAGTTCAGAAACCAACTAACGCAAGTTGTTAGTCCCAAGGGGGATGTGTATTTATTTCTAGGCTCGTGGGTCTTTTTCCAGCGAGAAGGAAAGACAAAGAGAAAGAGAGGGAGTATTCGTCAAAATTAGTCTATCTAACATAGTATCATGTTGTGTACTGCTGTCCCAAATCCATACAAGGGGGGACCGGACCGACGTCTGACTACCACTAGGGACCGAAGGCGAAAAGAGGCAGATCTTTCTTCCTCCCCCGTTTCTCGTTCCGGCCTCACATCCGGTTTCCGGTCAAAACCCGGAACTTCCGTTTTTATTTTTAAATCTATTTCTGGGGTCATTCTTCGGGCAAATTACTAGGACCCCATAGACCACAATAATTACACTAGACTACTCATGCGGCGGGCAGGGTTAAATCTAACCTTGTATGTATATGTGCATGTGTTTGTTTGTATAGTTATTTACTAAGCTTAGCTTAGATATGGCACAAGGCCAGTAGCAAGGGGCGCCCAGTGAGAAGTGAACTCACTATCAACGGTCTGATAATCAAGCTTGCGAAACATTACACTACGCGAGATGCCCATACACATACAGGCATGGGCATCTATACATATATACACGCGCACACAATTATTAATTCTCATAAACAAACACACAGGCATACATATATTCGCATTCAGACACACGCACATATACATAACCAAACGCACACACAGACGCGCACAGACAAGTTTTATTTCTCACAAACAACTTTATACACATAGACACACTCACACACAAATAAACAGACGAATACACACGCACCAATGCACACACACCAATATACACACAGTAATAAATCACACCAATACACACAATTAATATACACAGACTATGCTCATAACCAATACACACACAGCAATATACACATACCTATGCACACGTTTAATATATACACACGTCGGAGGGAAGTCGTTAGTATACATCGCTGATGAGACTTAATAAAGTCGAAACAGTCTGTACGATGTTCTACACGCCGAACTATCCTTTGCCAGGATTACATTTGTCAAGTTCATTTTCTATAACAAAAAAAAATGATCGAAATTTATGCGATACATGCATTGTAATTGCCTTCAAGCAAAAATATAATATATAATACACACTAATGTACAAACACCAATGCGCCTACAGACCAATATACACACACCAATACACATGCAACAATATTCACACTAATGTATATAAACCAATGCACACGCACAAATACACAGCCATTAATACACAAACACCAATATACACACATTTACACATACACACCCCAAACTATTAGCATTTATCAAAATGAAAGCCTCGTAAATAATTTCAATGGAATTGATTTTTCTCTTTTAATCAGAAAAAATAAAAATATGAATAAGACAAAATGAAATAAAATCAGAATTGGTCGAAAAAAATATTTGAATTCTTTTTCTATTCTAAAATTGTTTTCTTTCTTTCTTTCTTTCTTTCTTTTTTTTTTCGGGGTGGGTGGGTATGGGATAACGTCGTTTATCGCGTGTGAATTAATGGACTTTTCCTTTGTCTAAATGTTTTAAGATTATACACCGATCGACACGGACAAGTGTCTTCATCTTGCCTCTTGTTATAAGTCACAAGTTTCGACTATTGGCACTTCTTCAGTTGTCTGTCGTAGTTGGTAATCTTCGGGGAATTTCGAACTGAACTCTTTATCCAACCGACGAAGTAAATTGTTCTTGTTCCCGTGTACAATATTAATTACTAGCAGGGCCTGTGGATATGCCACAGTATGATATCTAAATATTACAATGTTTGATATGTTTCTGAAGACTTTTGTAAACACTTCAATATGTAAACAAGTATAAAAATCTTGATTTAACTCTCACTCTTTCTTTCTTCCTTCTTTTCATTATATTCGGTTGAAACAGATTAGCGTTATCGCTTCCACAGACTCATCTCTCTCTCTCTCTCTCTCTCTCTCTCTTCTCTCTCTCTCTCTCTCTCTCTCTCTCTCTCTCTCTGTCTCATTGACAGTAAATGACTTTTGATGACATTTGAGAACTTAGATGGGATTGGATAATTTCATTCAGCTAACCTAGAAGTTAAAAGTTAAATTGCAACTTTAAATAATTTAGCCGAGAACAGTTGAAGGTTAACTTATATATATGTATTGTTGGAGGCGCGTGGTGTAATGGCTACCGTCGCAGGAAATGGACACGGCGAACCGATTTCAAATCCTGGACGCGGCTGTTTGCATTTCTCATAGCGCTAATATCCTTGGGATAGCGTGGGTAGTTGGATTTTACGACATGACAACCCTTGTTGGGTTATTTTGTCTGAATCATTCTTGTTGCGTATTCATTTTTTTAAACTCAATTTTTTTAAAACACATTTTTAAAAACTCATTTTTGATCTATTCAACCTATATATGAGTCACTAATATGTACTACCACTCCGGCTCAGAGTGGACCTGGGAGTAATGGCGATCAAGGGCTACTTCCCACTTCCTAGTGGACCTGGGAGTAATGGCGATCAAGGGCTACTTCACACTTCCCAGTGGACCTGGGAGTAATGGCGATCACGGGCTACTTCACACTTCACAGAGTTCCATAACTGAAACTTCATTATATACAGTTTAACGTCATACCCAGGACATCCTTTGGAAAGGTACGAATCCAATTATGCTCTCTCCAGCTATAGGTAAATAGTAGGGCAGACTTGGCTATATACAGTCACAGAAGTAAGGAAGCGCGTGGTGTAATGGTTAAAGTCATGGAAAATGGACTCGTCACTCCGAGTTCAAATCCTGGATGTGGTCATTGCATTTCACTTTGCGCTAATACCCGTGGGAAAGGTATGAATCCTACTCTCCCTCCAGCTATAGGTAAATAGTAGGGCAGATTTGGCTATTTAACATTGGTATGGCAACCGGTCTAGGAGAAGGAAAACTCTGAATTCTAACCAAAGGGCCTCTCTTCTCGTAAGTCAAAACTACTTTGAGAGCTACACCTCCTATCCTTTCTTTCTTAAAAGGCTCTACAAACATTGGCTTCACATCGATTTCCATCTATGGTCCAACTAATTCCCGGCTTGCTATGAAAAAGGATTTAGATGCAAATTACACATCAACAAGTGCAAGTAATTTAAAGAGACAAAAGTAACTTCTCCAAATTTTCTACGCGTCTTTTGAAAACAACTTTTAAAGTATCATATTTCTTTATGTTCTGGTATTCAAAGGGTGCAGAGTGTGATTTTCAGCCTCTACACCTGCTCGCCGTGGGGAGGGGGGAGGTTGCATTTGACACCTGCCTATCTGTATTTCTGTCTACCTGCCCAATTTTTCTTTTATCAATGAATCTCTCTGACTGGCTGCCTATTCATTGTCCTCGCTGCTTTGTTAGAACTTAAAAAGGAAAAAAAAAATTAAATAAATAAATAATAAACTGAAACATAATAGTATTTTCTAACAATATTCCGAAACGCTGTGATTCTCATTGTGACTGTTGTAAAGGGCGGAGTCTCTGACTGCAAAAGAAAAATACACAAAAGACCCGTACATAAGCAAAATACGGAGACGATGACAGACACCCAATCATTACTGGTACATTTCCCAGACAGGAAACGCTGACATTAATTTTTTTTTTTTATCACGATCAACATTCCTGTCACTATTACATTATCAGCGCCATTTTTTTTTTTGCAACGTCATTCCACAATTGTCTTTTACGGTTGAATAAAGATTTTTAATTATGTTTTTTTTTTTTTTTTTTACCATTTGTTGATGTGAAGACGCCAAGGAATTTTTGTTCTGCGTTCTTTATATGCTAGTGACTATTCGTTGAAATATTGTCGCTACTGCTGCTGTTCCAAGCACCGGAGTTACTCCCGCGGAAAACAATAATAGTATTGATTATACGACTGACTAATATGGCGGGAAAAAAACGCTAATGTCGGTTATTGTGTCAAAGAAGTAAATATTCATTGGAATTAGGATGAACATAACTTGAACTGTTGACGGAAAATATGGTAGGCTTAAGAATCAACAAAAAATACATATGCAGAATGTTTATCTTTCTCTTCATCTCTATCTGTCTATCCATATATATATATATATATATATATATATATATATATATATATATATATTAAAGTCCGCAAAATGGATGTTTTTTTTTTAAATAACCCATTTTGCGGACCTTCTTTTTTTCCAAATATTTAATTTTCTAACGTTGGACACATAACAACACTTTTTACACACACACACACACGCACACACACACACACATATATATATATATATATATATATATATATAGTAAAGTCGTCGGGGCGGCCTAAAGTCGGTATCAGCCATTCAGCGAGGGAGTCTATCGCCTTTTCAATAGCGCTAGACCAAGGAGATTGTTTTTAGCATCTGAGGTGGGGTGCCACAC
>CM042165.1:5613132-5625132 GCA_023376005.1 Doryteuthis pealeii
ACCAGTCACTACGCGTACGCAACCTTCATACTGCCCATAAACACTCTCATACATTCAATTCACCTTCACACACATACACACATCCTTTTATCCAATCATACGCTTCCCATGTCTATTGAATTTTTAGAAATTTTTTGAAATTTTTTCGATTTTCCTCACATTTGAAACATCTTCACCTGATGAATGCATCGCATGAAACCAATATGGTTGTGAATGTTCCTTTGTCACCCAATAAATAGATATGTAAAACCTATATATTTATCTTATTATATTATATAACAGCTCTATTTCATATTGAGCACTCTACCAATTAATACTGCCTTTGGTACACCATTCCAGCAAAAGCTGAAATAGTGACCATCTCACACTACAGTATTATATATATATATATATATATATATATATAAGAGAGAGTTTTATAATTTGCTTGAAGAATTGTGTATATATTGGTTAGGAGGTTGATTTAGAAGGCTATCACAATGCAGGTGTAAAGAAAAAATATAATAATACGGTAACAATGATGTTGTGTGTTAACTTGTTAAATAAACAAATAAATATATAATAATAATATTGATTATGTATTAATAATAATAATAATAATAATAATAATAATAATGATGATGATGATGATAAATGATTAAATTGATTTATATTACATCCAACATGAAATATTATACATCACCATGGCCACCAAACACAAATACGCTCTTTCATACGCACATATATATGCACGTGCAATCCCGCGCTGGGATACAGTCATAACGTCACAACCAACACGCATTTTCATGGACACGCGCAAGTACAAAAAAAACCCGCATTCAAGTAAACATACAACACGAGAATACAGTTATATAAAAATACCATCATTTTCAAAAAAAAATTAATTTAAAAAGAAATGCCATAACTAGACTGCTTCAGTTCCAGTGATCTTTTGAAAAAGAGATTTTATCTCGAAAATTCAAGAATTAAATACAGGTTAACACACAACATCATTGTTACCGTATTATTATTTTTTTTCTTTACGCCTGCATTGTGATAGCCTTCTAAATCAATCTCCTAACCAATATATATATATATATATATATATATATATATATATATATATATATATATATTATATAATGATGCTGTGTATGTGTATATATTGTACCCATATAATTTCTGTTTACCATTTCATGCATCTGAAATCTTACACTTTCTGATGGAGTTGTATAATATTTCTGTCCAAATCACAATTGACAATGAAGTGAAGCGAATCTCTATTTTTTTTTTAAATAATCGATTTGATATGAACACAACTCCGAAGCACAAACAAGTTTTCGATCGAAGTTTTTTATTTTTGTTTGTTTGTTTTTTTTAGATGAAACGAGCCATTTAGATTGTTATACATTTTCATTCAGAGAAAAGGGGACCAAAAAGGACAACGAAAGAGAGGGGGGGAAATAGGAGAGAAATGAGAAGAGGGAGGCTAATGGGCAAAGAGAAAGTTGGAGGAAAGGAAGTTGAAAAAGGGCGGGCAAAGAATTATTCTTATAATTGAAGAAGATGAAGAAGAAATATGAAAGAATTCGAGGCAAGAAGAAAAATAGATGAAATATGTGAAAGAAGAAAAATAAGGGTGACACAAGAAGAAAAAAGAATAATTTGAGATTAATAACAGGAGAAGAATGAAGGTAAGAGACGATGTGAAAGAAAAAGAGGATGGAAAATTTTTTAAACTAAAGAAAAAAATCAGAAATAGGACATAGAGCAAAATGAACATCAAGAAGAAAAGAGAAAGAGAATAAGAACCAGATTATTAAAAAAAGAAAGAAAAAGAAAAAGAACGTGTTTATCAACAAAAAAGGAGAAAGAGAATAAGAGCTAGATGATTTAAAAATAACAAAAAATAAAGAATGAAAAAAGAATAAGAAATAGAGGATTTCAAAAATAAAACATAAACAAAAATAAAATAAAAAAAAGAATCAGAGACAGATGATTTTAAAAAATAGAAAGAAAATGAAAAAGAAAAAAAAATCGTATAAAACCTTTTTCTGGTTATCCACCTGACCATCAACCTGAAAAATATATAATCTGACAACTTCAGTAAAGTCTATTTGTTGTTGTTTTTTGTTTTTTTTTTTTTTTTTGGGGGGGTGCATTTGGGTTTTTTAATTCCTGAAAATCCTGAACAATTCATTGGCAATTCAGTCTCGAAAGACTATGATAAAGTTTTTTGTGTGCCCCTGAAGTTGCAGCGCCTATGTAGTCCTATGTTTGAGAAACATTCTCGACCACAGATTTTGCATTTGTAGGTTGTCCCTGTAGATGATGATGTTCCGATGATTTGTTGCCGTTGCTTTCTTATGGACCTCTTAGCTTCATGATGTTGTATCAGGGTGAATTCTGACATGTACAGTCCTCTATGGAGATTCTGCCGCCACCGAGGCGGTCTTGAGCCAAATTTTCCCAGCTGGAAGGGACAATGCCAAAGCACCTGAGATCATTTTGCAGACATCCTTGAACCGCAGCTGAACAATACGTTTAAGATATTCCTTAATGTAATTTTTGCTTCATAATGACTAACATTCAACATTTTTTTTTAAATGCTTCATGGGTTTAACAATAGTTTTTCCAAGGGCGAAGATGAGGAAAAAAAATACTTGTTGACATCGCCTAACAGATAATTCAATTGATAAAAATATTTTTTTTTATTTCAATAGACAATTCTTTAGAAAGAAAAAAACAAATTTTACAAGTACAAATTGTACTGACCGACCGCCATGATATTTTCATCCGACAAAATTGAAAAAAATGTTCAAAGTTTTATTCCTATTTAATGTTTGTAATTAAAATTAACAAGGTAATTGCTTTACCCAAGCTTTATTCAATACTAGCAGGGTCATCTGTCATTACCCGGGATTAAAAAAATTAAAAAGAATTATTTTATTCATCCATCCATCCATCCATCCATCCATCTATCTCCCTCTCATATATTATATTATATATATATATATATATATATATATATATATATCCTTTAGAGAAGTATTCATGTAACTATTCTCCCTCCAGCTATAGAGGGCAAACTGGAATCTTTAACCTAGATGCTCAGAAAAACAGAGCATATATCATCATCATCATCATCATGTCGCGCAATTTGCACGGATATCCATGACAATCTCTCGCCAACCTTCCCTATCATTCATCGACTCTATGAGCTCCTCCACACAGCAGCCAGCATCCTTACATAGTTGGTCAATGTAGGTCCTGGCTGGGCGGCCCACATTAGCATGTCCATGTGCTGGCTTCCATAGTAGTACGTCGCTTACGAGCTCATCCCTGCTTCTCCAGCAGTGTACCGCATGCCTAGTCCGTCTTACTCGTATGGTTTGTGAGATGGGGGGCAGGTGGCCATACAGTTGCTTCTTTCGGGGGTGCTGCTTTCACGACTTATAAAGGACCGCTCGCAGCATTCTTGTGCAGCTCCCATCTAGCTTATTCTCAAGGCGCTTCGTTAGGGTCCAGGTGGTACAGCCATACAGCAGTACCGACACAACCACAGCTTGAAAGAATCGTCTCTTTAGCATATATATATATATATATATATATATATATATATATATATATATATATTCTTTGTGAGTGTAAGAGTATGGCCTCTCTCTCTCTCTCTCTCTCTCTCTCTCTCTCTCTCTCTCTCTCTCTGGTGTGTGTGTGTGTGTGTGTGTGCTTGTGCCTATTTCTACCATCTCTCTCTCTCTCAATATTGTTATCATTTCCCTATTGTTTTAATCATTTCAATAATTCTCATTTGACGTCATCATTTCAGTTCACATTCCAACATATTTGTTAGCACTTGATTTCTAATACCAAAAATATTCATCAAAATATTCATCTTTTAACGACGATCTGTTAAACTAGTTGTCCTCGTTTTCAGACTCATTTTTATTTCATTCTTTTTTTTATCATACAATATGTTTTTATTTCTTTTCTTTTTTTTATTTACTTTTTTATTTAATTAACTGATAATTAACTCTTAACGTCAACATTGATTCATTAACCCCATTTTAACAATGCCGGTCATATTGTTGACTGTGTTGATCGACAATCAATTCACCTTTTGTTACTGACTTCCTTTATCGCAGGCTCTTTGTGATTTCTTTTTTTACTACGTACTGAAGAGCGGTACTCCACTAACCCCCTCTCTCTCTCTCTTCTCTCTCTCTCTCTCTCTCTCTCTGTCGTAATTATTATACTTTGCTTTTTTATTTCTATTAGGAATTTTTTGCACTTTTATACTCTCTTCATGAACCCAATACAACTTAATACAAATAAAAATAGCATTTTTTAATGAGTGAATCTATATATGTAAAATAAACAAAGGAGTTGCGTCTGATTTAATATGTACGTGTCGTGTCGACGTATAACTCAGAATTGAGCATTAAAATCGGGCATACACTTTAATATGTTGATAATAAGAAAAAGTACAAAATTTAGCTTGTGATTTTACTGATTAAAGGATATAATTCTATATACTAGAAAAAACACACTCCGGGTGGTGTAATAATAATTTTTTGAAAAGCATTGCCTAAGGGGGCAATGCTTAAGTTAAATGAATAAAATAAAAACGTTTTATGTTTTCTTAAATTAATTATTTACTTAAAAAGCATCATATTCACTCCACTCCACTGAGATATATGTTTTGTTTTACGACAGTATGGACCTCCAAAACGTTTATAAAAAAAATTCTGATTTAATTATTCAGTCTCTTATCTTTATAGAAAATGTTTAAAAATCGTAAAAATATTTTTGTTCGGATTTTATAAAATTAAACAGGGAGGGGGTCGACCTAAGCGAAAAGAGGATCGATTCCTTCGCTGCCTCGCTGATACCGACTTTAGGCCACCCCGACGACTTTAATTTTTTTATAAATTAAATACTCACTGATAAACTTACTTAATACCTGAATTGACTGTGACGTAAGCAGTGACGTAGTTTCGGTTACAGACAAATAGAGACTGAATCTTCATTATTAATAGAGATAAAGGAGTTGCGTATGTTTTAGTATGCAGGTGACGTGTCGATTTATAACTCAGAAAAGAGTGCCTGGGGCGCCTCAAAAGAGGAATGCCTCAACTTTTAAACACTGGCCTCAAATAAGCTTCAGTTTGTGCGTGGTCCACCACTATAATGATCCTTGTGTTCAACTGGCTCGGTGGAATGTCAGTGAATAAACATACCCCCACCCCACCCTAAGAATTGACACACCCCAAATACATTTACTTGTCGAAAATATCTATCTATCTATCTATCTATCTATTATCTCCATTTGTTCATATCTATCTATATTATTTTGTTTGTTTATCTATTTATCTATCTCAGTCTGTTCCAAATTATATATCCATCTTCATATCTAAACAAGAATTACGACAAATTACAATAAATAAACAAGAATTACGAAAATTACAATAAATAACAAGAATTACGACAAATTACGATAAATAAATAAGAATTATGACAAAAAAAGAAGCCCCCCCCCGCAAATACATTTAACGCCCTAAGTTGGTTGGGTTTTTTTTTTTTTTCAAGTAACACCGTAGCTGGGGTCATTATTTTAATAGACACCGGGTAGCAATTTATGAGGCAGGAGTCCGGGACGCATTTCCTCATAAATTTCGCGCTTAAAGTTGGAATGAGGTGGGTAGTCGTCCTTTCGAGTAAAATGAAGAATGAGCGTCGAGAAGATGAATGGATAACTGACGACATTTGAAGATTTTAGTTTGTAATTTTGAAAAAAAAAAAGAAAAAAGAAGTTTTATTTACTCTGATAATATGTGCATAAAGACAGACGTGATATTTAAAAAGAATAAAAACTCTAAACAAAGTGAAGTTCTTGTCTCAAACTTCTTTTAAAAAATAAACAAACGCAAATAATGTTTTTAGCTTTGTTTACACTATAAAAGTCTGTTCGTGTAAACATGTTTATTTTTACAGGTTCTTTTTGAGGAGGTCAAACAGTCCAAATAATCAACCTTCTTCAGTCAACCATAGGTCATTATGACATTGTATCTTTATTTAATCAATGTCTCATTTTGTTGCTGCTATTGTTGTTGTTACTGTTGTTGTTGTTGCTGTTTGTTTGTTTGTTTGTTTTTGGGGGGGGTTGTTATTTTGGGTGTTTTTTTTATTTTGTTAAATACATATCTTATAAGGAACTATGAAACATTCGTTTCACAACCTTTTTCAGCTCATGGCCCACTTTGAACCAGAACATGTACAGAGACAATAAACATCTTCCATTGGATTGTGGGTGTGTCTATAGGTTATGTCAGGGGTTCCCAATCTTTTTCAACTCATGGCCCACTTTGAAACCAGAATTTTTTTGTGGCCCATGAAATTATTATAATAGAAAAAATATTTCCATTTTACATAAGATATTTATTCAATCAAGATACAACCATATTGACGCACACACTTTATCTCAAGTATCTAAACTACATTTACTTTTCAGTTCCAATTTAACGATTATTTATTATCAATATTTAATTTTGCAATTTTCTTATATATATGTGTATGTGCGAAAAACAATAAAGTTAATATATATAAAACATAATATAGGGGCGTATCAGGGGCGTAAATCTCTCCCCACTCTCCCCTACCGTGAATTAGTTGACATCTTATTTTCTAGAAAATATAAATTTCCAACATATATGATTGGATTTTGTGTATAAAAAGTGAATGCTCTGAAATCATACAGAATTATAATATTTCCTTGGCACACCTGAAATTTGTTGTGGTCCATTTTGGCCATAGGTTGGGAACCACTGCTCTAGAAGAAGATGGAGGACCATGGAATATTTCTTCTTCTTTATGATCTTTACGTGGTAATCCTTGACTTGTTCCTCGTAAATTCCTACCAAAAATTAAACTGAACCCTCATTTTATGTCCGTGTTTTTGCAATAAATGTTTTATTTTTCTTGCACCCGTTATTTTACAATACAAAATATATTTTATTTATTTGTTAAAGAATAAAGAAAATATATTTAGTATTGTAAAATAATGGGTGCAAGAAAAATAAAACATTTATTGCAAAAACACGGACATAAAATGAGGGTTCGGTTTATTTTATGGTAGGAATTTACGAGGAACAAGTTAAGGATTACCCTTTATGTTTTTACCATCAAGGTCAAATATTACTGTTCAGTAGTTGAGGTAGTTACCTACTTTCCACTAGTCACTATGACTTGGAAAAAATCGCAAGGAGTTAAATAATTATACAGAGCTAGATAAGGGGCCGGTTTAGCACAGTCGGTAGAGTATCCGGCTCGTAACCACAAGGTTTCGGGTTCAATATTGGCCTTCGCCTACTCAGCGCATGAGTAGCATGGGGATCTGTGCGGTAAAGTAGGGGAGTGGATAGTAGGTGTGGCGCTACGCCTCAGATGCCAAAACAATCTTCTTGGTCTAGCTCTAGAGAAAAGGGATAGACCCATCGCTGTCTGGCTGATACCGACAATAGACCACTCCGTCGGCTTTACTTACTTAACCTTGACTCGAAACTCAATTTCCTCATGTATCACAACTTTTCCCTATTAAAATAAACTGAAATGCCATTAATTTGTTCCAACTCTTCCCCCTCCAAAAAAAAAAACACAACTTTTTTTCTTACGTTCTTTTGATAAGAAAAAAAATACTTATTGCATAAGAACAGAATAGAATGTAATATGTTTTAATGTTTTTTTTTTGTTTTTGTCTTTTTCTATAAATTAGATTTTTCTTGGCATAATGAATGTGAAAACTTAATGAATTTACTGATATAAGCGTATCTGAAGCTCGTTCGTACTTCAAACGTTAGTTTGCAACACAAAGCAAAAAACATCGACTGAGAGACAGCTCGTAACTTGGAAAACTCATAAACTTAGTTGAGGTGACACCAGTTATTAAAAAAAAAGAAAAAGTATTCTGTGGATAAGCAACACCAGATAATTAGGATTTTACATCTTTGCATTTCATCTTGGATGATTTGGACGGTACTGTTTTAACCAGAGGGTGTTACAAGATGAAAATGGTCGAAGATTGAGGAACAAGATTTATATATAGAGAGAGATCAGATTTAATTTGTTATGTATTAATAGAAGAAAAAAATACGAAGACATTCTGATTAAAAAAAAAAAGAAGAAAATTACCAGTCAACTTTACTGTTGAATCCTGTCGCTTCCGACCGGACTGATATCGACAAGGAATCTCTCTAAATATCTCTCTACAACCCTCTCTCTCTCTCTCTCTCTCTCTCTCTCTCTCTCTCTCTCTCTCTCTCTCTCTCTCTCTCCTCTGTATATATATATATATATATATATGGCAATAGCATAATCTTTACAGATCATTGCTGTCCTCACAATCCCACAACCCCACCAGCAGAACCCTTCCTTGCATGAGCCCTCAAATGACTCATCAAACCTGCTGCAGATCCACAAAGTTTGATGCAAATATGACATTGAAAAGACTTCCTTCTCGTTGATTGAGATGATTCAGATGAATCAGATGAATCAGATGATAAAATTTGATGCTTATGCACCACCATATGTCTCTTAAGACCAGATTCCGACTTACAGACCTTGTCACAGATAGCACAAGACACATTGTTTGCTCCTGGAATCTGCATGGATTGACCTAGGTGAGACTTCCTATGATTGACATATCCAGCCTTAGAAAGCAAAACTCGACCACATGTCAGACATTTCCAACCCTCCATGTTCTCTCCAATATGACAGGTGTAACCCTTTCGAAGTTGACGCTTTAGGTTTTCATGCACGATTCTTTCACTCTCAAAACTGGTACAGCCATCACCCACATGAACTCTCCAGTCAGTTCTCTCCAGTGCCAGGTTATATATATATATATTATATATATATATATATAATATATATCATCATCATCATCATCATCATCATCATGTCGCGCTTTCAGCGCGGATATCCATTACAATCTCTCTCCATCCGTCTCTATCGCTCATCATTCTCGGAGGTCTCCAGACGGTTGGTGCTCCGAGTGGAGGCTTCCGGTAAGTTTAAGGTGGACTTTTTATCGCAAGACTCGAGTAAGAGCCGGACAAAGAAAAACGATTGGGGACACATCCTGGGTGGTGGAGAAGCAAGACGACTCATAAGCGAGGTCCCTGTGGAAGCCAGCACATGGAAAGTCCAGTGTGGGGGCCGACCAGCAAAGCGATTGATCCTCATGTGCGGTGTGAGGAAAATGCTGTCATAAGGAGACCTCACCCGAGAATGATGATGGCGAGTAGAGAACGGATGGAGAGAGATTGTAATGGATATCCGCCGCTGAAGGGACATGATTGATGATGATTGATGATGATGATGATATAATATATATAATGTATAATATATTATATATATTATAAACCCTGGCACTGGAGAGAACTGATGGAGAGTGTTCATGTGGGTGATGGCTGTACAGTTTTGAGAGTGAAAGAAATCGGGCCATTGAAACCTAAAGGCGTCAACTCGAAAGGGTTACACCTGTCATATTGGGAGAGAAACATGGAGGTTGGAAATGTCTGACCATGTGGTCGAGTTTTGCTTTTCTAAAGGGCTGGATATGTCATCATAGGAAGTTGTCACTAGTCCAATCCATCGAGATCAGGAAGCAACATGTGTACTTGTGCTATCTGGTGACAGGTTCTGTAAGTCGGAAATCTGGGTCTTTTAGAGACTATGGTGGTGCATTAAGCATAAATTTTATCATTGATTCATCTGGATTCATTGATCATCTCATCAAGAGAAGGAAGTCTTTTTCAGATTTTGGTCATATTGCATAACTTTGTGGATCTGCAGGCAGGTTGATGATCATTTGGAGGGCTCTGCAAGGAAGGGTTCTTGGCCTGGTGGGGTTGTGTGGGATTGTGAGGGACGCAATGATCTGTAAAGATTAGTATTGCATATTTGTTTTTTTTTGTATATTTAATATATATATATATATATATATACAAGGAGAGAGGAGGAGGAGAGAGGAGAGGGAGGAGGAGAGCGAGGAGGGAGAGAGGGTTGGTAGAGGAGATTTTAGGAGAAGTTCCTTCGATTCAGTCCGGTGGAAAGCGACAGGATTCAACAGTTAAGTTGACTGGTAATTTTTTCTTTTTTTTTTAATCAGAATGTCTTTCGGTATTTTTCTTTCTAATAATACTAAAAATTAAATCTGATCTCTCTCTATATATATTAAATATCTTGTTCTCATCTCCGACATTTTCCATTTTGTACCTCTGGTTAAAAAGTACCGGTTCCAAATCATCAAGATGAAATGAAGATGTAAAATCTAAATTATCTGGTTTGTTTATCCACAGAATACTTTTTCTTTTTTTTATTAATGGTGTCACCTTCAACTAAGTTATGAGTTTTTCCAAGTTTACGAGCTGTCTCTCAGGTCGATGTTTTTTTGGCTTTGTGTTGCCAACTAAGTTTAGTTACGAACGAGGGCTTAGGATTACGTTATACATAATATTAGTTTTTCACTATTCCCATTATGAAGAAACTATTTTATGGAAGACAAAAACAAAAAAAACATTAAAACATATTCATTCTATTCTGTTCCCTATGCAATAGTATTTCTTTTTTCGTTATCAAAGAACGTAGAAAAAGTTGTGTTTTTTTTTTTGGAGGGAAGAGTTGGGAAAATTTTGCTTTAGTTTATTTTATAGGGAAAGTTGCTGATACATGAGATTGAGTTTCGAGTCAGGTTAGTAGTAAGCCGACGGAGTGTTATTGTCGGTATCAGCAACAGCGTGGGGGTCTAATCCCTTTTCTCCTTCCTCGAGTTAGAACCAAGAAGATTGTTTTTTGGGATCTGGGCGGTAGGGCACACCCTAACTATTCCTCCACTCCCTATTTACGCGCCATCAGATCCATGCTATCATTGCTGAGTAGGCGAGGCCAATATTGTACTCCGAAACTTGGTTGGTTGTGTGGTGGTACCGAAAAAAACGTCGGATACTCTCCGGCTTGTTGTAAACCGGCCCCTTATCTAGCTCTGTATAATTATTTACTCCTTGCATTATTTTTTTTTCCAAGTCTAGTTGACTAGTGGAAAGGTAGGTAATACCTACTTACTGACAGTAATTTTGAGCCTTGTTGTTAAAAAATAAGGGTATCTTACTTGTTTCCTCGGTAAATTTTCTTACATTAAATACCACCCTCATTTATTGTCCGGGTTGTTTTGCAATAAATGGTTTTATTTTTCTTGCCCCATTTTTACAATACTAAATATTTTTCTTTATTCTTTAAATAAATAAATATAATTTTTGTATGGTAAAATAACGTGCAAGGGAAATAAAACATTTATTGGCAAACACGGACAATAAATGAGGGTTAGTATTTTTGGGTAGGATCTTTACGAGGGAACAAGTAGGATTTACCACGTTAAGAGTCATAAAGGGAAGAAGAAATATTCCATGGTCTCCATTTCTTTCTTTAGAGCAGTGTTCCCACTAAATGGCCAAATGGACCACACATTTCAGGGGTGTGCCAAGGAAATTATTATTAATTCTGTTATGATTAGGAGCATTCAACTTTTATACACAAATCAATCATATATGTTTGGAATTTATATTTTCTTAGAAAATAAGTCATAATTCACGTAGGGGAGGTGGGGAGAGATTTACGCCCCTGATAGCCCTATTTATTTAATATTTATTAACTTTATTGGTTTTTGGCCACATACACTATAATATAGAAAATTGCAAATTAATTTGATAATAAATATATCGTTAAATTGGAACTGAAAGTAAATGTAGTTTTAGATTACTTGAGATAAAGTGTGTGCGTCCATCTGGTTGTATCTTTGATGAAATAATATCTTATGTAAAATGGAAATAATTTTTTTCTATTAAATAATTTCATGGGCCACAAAAAATTGCTGGGTTCAAAAAAAGTGGGCCATGAAAGTTGAAAACAAAAAAAAAGTAAAAAAAAAAAAAAAAAAAAAACAAGAAAAAAAAAAAAAAAAAA
>CM042165.1:5625232-5662732 GCA_023376005.1 Doryteuthis pealeii
AGAGAGTTAGTGTAAGATCCCTGTCTTCTAGCTGAGCACGAGAGTCTGAGTCGGGCAGAGAGAGAGAGAGAGATGCTTCTTAGATTTAATGAGCTCTCACATCGAGTTCTACTCGAAGCAGAGAGTCGTCGGGCTCTTCTTCATCAAAGCGACGGATGTCATATAATGCAACACACCTCATCTCTCACATCAAATCTCACTAACGGGGTAAGTGGGGAGGTCATATATTGTTACTCATACTCTCTACAGAAGTCTTCCGCATTCATCAGTTCGGCATGCAGGATTCTTAACCATTTGTTTAATTTTGAAAAATTATTCTCACCATGTTGGGAATCCAATTTAAATTCGACTCACCTCTTCGGCTGTCCTCTCTACTCTGCTTTTCTCACCCTGGATACCTACTCTGCGATTCGTACCTGTCTCTGTCTTCCTGTCTCTCTCTCCTCTGTTCTCCCCCGTGGTCTCTCGTCTTGGGTGCCCGGCTAGTCTGTCTCTAATCTCCCCGGACTGCGCTCTCCCTCTCTTCCCATTCGGGTCTCAAGACCACTACAGAGATATTTCATATAATTAATTAATATGTATCTTTCCTCTTATCTATCTCTCCATCCTATCATACATTACATTAACGCTATATATACCATACATTTATATTATTTCATATTTCTCACATAATTAATTACTACGTCACTCTTTGAAGCATTGGTGCTGTACCTTGCTGTAATAACAGGTATTTTTGCAAGGCCAATTTACAATGCATCTCACGTGTTGAAAATTATATTTATGCTAAACATTTTGATGTTAATGGATAAACAATATATAGGGATGGAATTTTACTTCGGCGATAAATATTTAGTTTTGACACACAAAAAAAAACACAAGTTAAATTACACATATATCTTTTCAACACATATCTTGTCAATTGTAAATTGTTTGTTGGTAAATTGCCTTCAAAATCTTTATACACATATCTACATACATCACATTCTTTATCTCAGATTACCATTTCAGAAATAAAAAATCTTATTTTGCAGATGTATTGTATGAACGCATAGATGCAGGCTACTCTTTATTAGTAAAAATAAAATTTCGAACAATTTCCCACGTCGGTCAACTATGGGACAGACCCGCAGCCATTTAAACATTCATATTTTTTGAAGGGCGAAAATTAACTTTTATAGTATTCATAAAACAAAAACCTTAAAACAAAGATCATCTAATAAATTATAGAACCTTATTTTATACTAGTCTCTGTTCCTCTCTTTACTCCTTGAAAAAATGAAATTTCAACAACATCCCTTTCTCGCTAAAGTATACAAGATCAGGGATACGCGCATCCGGCGCTTCCTAACGCACAGTCGGTTCTTCTACTATCCATTTTGCCCGAGCAAACTTTACAATCCTTTTGCCTGCATCCGTTTGCCTTACATTAACCATCAATACGGGTGATTAAACATTCATACTACGTTCTCTGAGTTTTTCTACATACCTCAATCATCCAGAATGAATTAAAAAAAAAAAAAAAGTAACTGTCATCTCTCTTCTCTCTCTTCCCTACTGAAGATGGTCTTCTCTATGCTCATCATGAATATATAATAGCGATTAAAATAGGGAGAGGAGACAAGCAAAATAAATATAATAGAGTACAAAAAGAGAGTTAACTTCAGAAAATAAATGTAAATTAACAAATAACTATAATCTCGTTTTTACACAAAAATAACAATATTGTAATATTATTGTAGTTAGCAGAATATCTCATGTTCGCTTGCTCCTTCAAAAATATATTATATTATATAATATGCACAAAATTTACCTTTATGTAATTAATAACATTTGTTGGCTAATATAACAAATAGACATGTTTGTTGACTAAGTTGTGGCGCAGGGGCACAGAAAGGTATGATTACTCTAAATAAGTGTGCTAATTAAACAAGGGTAATTAGAACAACAATGCAACTGAATCATTTTTTTGTTTATTTTGGTTTTAATTATTGGGGGTGCGGGTGTGTGAGTTTAACATATTATTTTAATAATTAATGAAACTTAACAAGGTTGACAGTGCAATATTATCCAGGTAATAAATTGTAACCAGCACGATTCTGAAAACAAATCGAACAGAAGTTATTAACTCCTGGCGAGCCTAGAGTTTGGTACACGATTAAGTCACAGTTTCTATAAGAGATAAAAACAACGTAGAACAATAATTTTTCTTGAGTATGGGTATGGGGAAAACGTGTCCGGTCTGCCTAGTGTATATAATATGGTCTAGTAGTTATATGTGCTCCACACCTGCTTCCAGCGCCGTCGCATACGGGTAGGTCGAATCAAACTCACTGTATATCGACCGCCCTTGCGGGCTGTCTATAAGACATCTTTAAACTGCTGATTAGGGACTTCAGAATAGGCCTAAAATCTTGTTTATCGGGGTAAATGACATACAAAGATGAAGGACATGTTCTTCGGATTACGTCCACGATTTTGTTACGTCTTTAACTATATTATTTAACTCTGTCAGTTATGCAGCTTAAGCCGCCTATTTATTTGAGTTCTTTTTAATTTTATAATTAACCAATTAACAAAATTGCCCCCCTATGCACATGTGTAGGACGCTGTGATTCGAGGGTCTACCATTGATCTCACCGCAAATTATATATATATTATAGTATAGTTACACTATTACTAATATAACTTACATATAATATATATATATATAAATATTAACACTACAGTGTAGTTCAACTCACTAAAAATCAAAAATCCATTTTTCGCCAGCAGATATATATATGTATTCAGATCTAAAATCCTGCTGTTCCAAATTACTCAACATTAAAAGGAACGTCAAAGTTGCACACTGAATGGCTTGGAGTTCGGAGTCGCAATGCATGGAGATAAAGGATATAGGTCGGTCGTCTCAGAGTATGTATGTAGTTCGCTATGATATTTCAAAAACGGTGGTCGTGTGGAATTAGACTATCTCAGAGAGGATACATATATTAATATCGTAAAACGTCCGAGTCGAAGTGAGGGGTGAGTAGTTCATGTTTATATGCCTAATAGATTATTAGGAAAGTTATATGTATGTGAATAAATCCAGGATGGTGTTATCTTTATAATGCGAGTAAAATATCATTTTGTTTTGTTTAAATATAAGTTAAATACTATTATAATATAATACATTTTTTCTGGCCTAGCTTGTTGGTTGACTGCACAGCGGCTAGATATGGACTGCGGCTGCTATAGATGGGACCTTTCCATAGTGAAGAAGTGGCTCCGAGAACAGTCAAACACGTAACAATAGGTTACTGGAGCCGGCGTTGCATAGCCTCATTACATAGGTGGAACACAGGCTGATTGTAGATGTAGAGTTCGGACATGATGGAAACCGGTGACATATGCGCATTGGGTGGTAGACGTAGGGGATCCAAGTCAAAAAAAGAGCATATGTCGAGTTTGATTGTAAATTGAGAAAGGGATGTCTTGATACTGGGACACATCTGCCCGGGATAGGTATAATAGATGGCCCTTAATAGCTCTAATGTCCTAAACTAAAGGGAACAGAAATTGGCATTTATACAGCCAATCTTTTAGGAATTCAGAGTTTCATAAGTGTATTATATAGGAGACTGTTTCATTACTCCACAGGGGACCAGCTTCAGGACTCTATAGTATGTGTAGTACCCGCAGATGAATGTTCCTCCCAAATGATTGCCGGTTATTATAGCTATCTAGCACACGTCCCTACAATAATAGATAACAAAATAACACATAGTTGTGTTGTAAGGTGCTGCCTAGATGAGCTAAGTTATGCCAGTATGATGATCGACGAACGAAGAGGTACAGAGGTATGTCTGCGGAAATAATCATCTGTTACTATGATGTGATGATATATAGGCGTAATTAACGCTTGACGTGTGTATCTACAACCAAAAATGGCATTACGCAGTTGGACCGGATGTGTGGACAGTGAGCCTCTCATACTTCTCTCTGAGACTATCTAATTTGCTCTGTACCTGTTTCACAATAGAGATCACATGGCAGATGGATTAAATCGTATATAGATAAGACGTTGGATATGATGTAATTATTATGCTACTATCAATTATAACTAAGATTCACTTTCATTGCTTTGCATTTGATACAACAATAAAATGTAGTATGCTTAATTAGAAATATACCTCTAATGTCTCAAAATCTAATTGGTTACCTTTGATTACAATATAGTGAAATATGATTTACAAAGTACTCAGAATCTATGAGTTTCACGCATATCTAATGTCACACAGGTATTCCTTCTTCCTCACCTTATAGAAAGATAGAAAATTTAAAATGCTAACCCACACACTGAAGCCAGTTGGATTATGGCCGACGCCCATTGCGCGTATATGTGCCAAGTCTTACCCAAATGGTTCTTCTTAGGTAGAAAGAACTGCAAACGAAAGACAGTGAGCGAGATATGACTAGTGCAATGTCATGATAAAGAGGACAACTAACATCGAAGCTTTCAAAAAAAGAGAAAATTTCATTTCGATTTCTCTGATAAGATTTTTATCACCATACAAAGTGCACCTCACAAGAAGTGAAATCGAGGCACGAGTAGGGTAGACCAGAGAAAGGACATGATTCGAGAGAATTATATTATTGTGGTTTTTTCTTAGCCAGAATTCAAGCAAGGTGTGACATGAAAAGAAAAGCAAAAAATTCTGTGAATAAGGTTATCTATTTCTAACCTAATCACAATTTACAAACAGCTGATAGATGATGAGCTAGTTTAGTGGGGAGACAGTATCGGGTAGACTGAATAATTAGACCGTTATTTTGTTTATTCATTAATAGCAAAGGTGTGTCATATAAAAAAATTCAAAAGCGGTATATCAAAATTCTGTGTATCAAAGGCTGTATTTACTAAACTGAAATAAGCTGAAAAGAAAAAATACAGAACTATTATAGGATGGGAGGTAATTGTGTATACTTTAATTTTTTTTTTTCTCTCGTGAAGGATATATATCCATAAGGGTGTGCACTGAAAGAGATTCTCTAAATAGTCAGGCGAGTTTTTCAGACAGGATCTCTATTGAAAACGAGGATAGAGAGATATTCATGGAATGAGACAACTGGATGTATAATCGAATGTTAGATTCTCTCATTTTCATGGACCAGTAGGAAAATGACAAGAGTGTAGGATTATCATTATAATAGAGGCTAATACCAAGTCGGTGAACGAGCTCTGTATTGACATGCTGAAGATATACACGAAATGAACCAATAAAATGGAATACGTTAATTTTTTTCAGAATAAGACCATCTACAGTAGACAATTAAAAGTGTCCCGAGTATAAAGCCTTGGATCTTGAGAGTAAAAGTTACGCCAAAGATACAGAACAATGAAAGCAACCATAATGATGACAATTGGAACAATATATTTCGTCTTACGCGAATATATGGGCATAGAATAATGTTAATACCACAAGCTAGTACCCACAACAAGATCTTGTACAAACTACATCGGAGACACACGCCAAATGAACTGATAAATGAAAGAAGATGATACATGATCCTAACGTATATAATAAGTATTTTTTATATCTAAGCCATAATAGAATATACAACAGCACTTTGTGTCAATAAAGTGTCCGAGTTTGAACGACTATCGCATTGGCCACACTAGATGTAAACACCCGACTACACTATCACTGGTTTTCACCAGTAATACTAAGAATGAGCAAAATGAGAAAGAAACGCCTCTTCATATAATTTTTTTCAGAAAATGTCATCATGTGGAAGGATGACGCCGATACAAAAAGTACACACCTAAAAAATAATTTCTGCATTGGTGGTACACTTAGAACACTCTTCTGAGCACAATCCGTCCTTCGAATCAAATATACTCGTTTCTCGTTAATATAATGATAATAATTTTATTTCTTGCCCTACCCTCTTGGGTTAAAAGGAGAAAAGTTACACCGTCAATTATTCGCAATAATGCTAAAATGAAAATGAAAAACAACCATAAATCCCACTGATTATCTGGTTTGTCGTTTACCCACCACACAAACAACGAATTCTTATTTCTTAATGTGTGTCGTGAACCTTCGTTAAGTAAATAATTGGAACAGCAATCCGACATTTTGTTATAAGAAAGTGAGAAAAGGAAAAGTTTTAGAATAAAAGTAAATGCAATACTAGTATAAATCGATAAAGAAAAAAGAAAGAAAAAGAGAACAGAGTGTAGATAAATATAGAGAAGGGGTTTAGCGCGTGGAAGAGAATTGACTGTATCCTTTTGGCTCATCACTCTGCATGCTGAAAAAGCAGAATTTATCACACTTTACTCGTCAAACGTATGGGAAATAAAAATGTTTTCCCTCTTCGGCCCCAACGAAAGATGGGTTTGAGAGTTTGGCAAAACATATTCAGTGACGAGGAAGGGAAAATCTATATGTGAAGAAGAATGGCTCAGAAAGTCAACAAAAATTTAAACCAGGGCAGCGGTTACCTGCTTCATTCGAAGGTAGAACATTTGCTTTGAGAGAAACGGATGCCTATGTGGAGATGTAGGGGTGGTGTCCCCACAAAGAACCAGCTTGCTACATACTATGCGCGGTTGCATAAGATATTGGTCATTATCCTGTAATTCTGAGGGGGGTGAACGCCTTTTCATTGCCATGGTGCCGGGTCCTTCCATGGAAAATTACAGAGGCCCGCCAAATACGTGAAGTCAGTGGGACCTGTTCGAGGTCCGCCTGTTTGCAGTTGGACCGTCAGGTCAGAGCGGTCGGCCATTTTAGCTCTGTCTTAAACTGGAACTCACGGCAAAAGAGACGCCACGGGGTTAAGTATTAGCCCAATGTTTGGGTTTTTGGGGATTGAAAAATAAAAAAGTATACATATCAAAATAAAGTCGAAGTCGTGTGTTATTATATAAAAAACTAAACAAAATAACACTTGGCTCTTTTTTTGACTGATAGAAGGAAATCCCTAGAAGAAAACATACCCAGAACCGAAAAAAGTCGCCCCCAGAGTTCAACTCCAGACGGGCAAGATTGTTAAGAAGCATGCCAGATCAAGGGAAGATGAAAGAAGATATTACTCCAAACGACGACCAGAATAGGCAAGCGGTCAGAAGAAAATACGACCAGAAGGTAAGAAAGTAAGAAAGGAGATATATAACAATTTATATCATTATTTAATGCCAGTTGGAGAAGGCGCTATGCACAACAGCTTCATTTTGATGTATGAATACTATTCCTGGGTTGATAATTATATGTCCCTAACAAAATGGCATTACGTTTTGACTCACCCTCGTAACCTAAGTAGGGTTGACCATGCTGTTATTTTTTCAACCAACCACTAAGTCTTAATATACAGCACTGAATTCTTGTAATAAAAATGCGGCATATATGTCAGCAGTGAAACAAAATTAAAGGTCACAGTTTCTCTTATGATAAATATTCTTATTTTTATTAGGAATTAGGTTTTGCAACTAATTATAACAATGTACTAGAAATAAAATACGCCCTCTAGGGGATGTAAAAAAGTGAATATTTTTGAATGTAAGAATTAGATAAGTTGCCTAACGGTGGTGGGATTTAAAAATTTTCAATGCAGAGAGTTTGTACCACTAAGTAAGTAAATCATCCAAAATTTCATTAAAGAGTAAAAAATAAACATTTTTGATACATGGAAACTTTTGTTCTGATAAATAAAATATATTTAAATAAAAACAAACTTTGGTGTGGCGGCTCCATACCTCACGACGCTAAAATAATCTTCCTTGGTCTACGCAAGTGAAAAGGGGATACACATCGCTGATGGCTGATCAACAACTATAGGCCGCCGCCCCGACGCCTTACACACTTATTTTATTTAAATAAATATATAATACCACAGTCATGTATTTATTAAAAAACCTTGTTTAAAAAAAAACCCAATGAGGATCGTCTAATGTTTGCATGCTCAAATTTTGATGAGTTATTTATTCTATGTTATGACGATTTTGGATAATGTTAACGTAAGCAGTGACGGTAGTTGTTTTGTTACAGGCAAAAACCGGAAGCGAATCTCCATTATTGGAATAGATTAAATACTTCGTATTCTTTAAATTGTACGACTGGTAATAATCTTGCAACAACTTCTGAAAAAAAAGAAAATTAAGTTCGTCCAAGAACAATGCAAAATATTAATCCTGGAATATCTGGCATTGCTTATCCTGCCGATTTCTTATTTCTTTATGCATTCTTTTAACCATCAGCTAAAAATAATGGACATTCTGTTTTTTATTTAAGGAAAAAAGAATAAAGAGAGAAAAGGACATGCTGCAGAGAAAAAATATAATAAGAGGAACGAAACAAACAAAAGTTGGAGTAAGAAAAAATCGATAGAAAGAGAGGACCTGAGGGCGGAAGCTGATAACTCTAACCTGTTTGCGTGAACATAATAAAATATGTAAAGAAGGAAGGAAAGAAAACAAGAGTGACAGAGAGTTAAATCAAGGTTATTAAATTTTCTGCATAATTGAAGAACTACCATTAGCAATAGCTCTTTAAAATAAAACTATCAAACTATATATTAAGATTTTATCATACATGTGGTATAATATCACCCACATCACACTCTCTTGATCTGTTCAAATTCTCACAGAAAACTTGATTGCAGCAAATAAACCCCTATACATTTTTTAATACCTAATTACCAATAGAAGTAATTCGGCATAAAATAACCTAAGGGGTTGACATGCCGTAAAACCCAACCAACTAAACCAAACCATCAGAGCAACAATAAAAGAAAACTTCAAACAGTCCACTTTTGTAGTTCTGGGGTAAAAAAAAATTAAATGTATAACTGAATCACTACGAAACAACTATACAACATCAATTAATTCTGTCATTTGATTAAAAAAAAAACAACTTATAAATGAATGAACGTATCAAGTTATGTCTTCCTTAGAGTTTCGTTTTTCTTAAAAGTATTAATCCCCGCTCAGAAATTAAAAATATATACATTTGACTTCATTTCATATTCCCCTAACTACTGTACGGTAGACTATGGTAAAAATTGACAACTGAATTCACAGTCAACCCTGTATGGCTGCACCAGTTGGACTCTATGAAGTGCTTAAAGAATAGACTAGAGTTGAACTAGACAAGGGTGGTGCGTGCTGTCTTGAAAATTCTTGGCAACAGCACCCCCACAAAAAAGGTGTACGGCGACTTGCCACCGATCTCACAAACTATTCGGATTAGACGAGCAAGACAAGTTGGACATTGCTGGAAAAGCAAGGACCGGCTCATAGGGGATATACTAATGTGGACATCTACACCAGTGTAGGCCGACCAGCAAAAACGTACATCAATCAGCTCTGTGCGGATTCTGGTTACCGTGCAGAGGACCTGCCAGGGGCAAGGACCGATAGGGGCGGATGGTGAAAAAGATTCGTGGGAATCCGAGCTGTCAGCGCGATATGATGATGATGATGATGATGCTTGTTAATCCCCCGTCTTGAATATGAGTACAGAGTTACAATCCAACGAAATACCAGCTTGAATATTCTTAATTATTGTGACATAAAAAATTTCTAAACGCTGATTTTTCACGGCTGGTAGGAAGGGCCTTCACAATTTAAAGGCGGTTGCCGCACGATTTTACTTGGCACGTTCTGGCTGATTGATTGATTGGTTGATTTTTATGGGCATTTTAACACATCTCGGGTTATTTCATGCCTAGAAGTTAAGGGAATCGCGTTCATATTAACATTTTTGTGTAGTTTTTTTTTTTTTTTCTTTTTACTGAAAGGGACGGGTGGTGAGAGGAGGGTTTTGATATCCATGCTGTCAACACGACTTGATTTTGATGAAACAGGGGCTGTACCTTGTACAACCACCACCACCCAAAAAAATACCACTTGCAATATAAATAAAATATAGAAAGAAAAAACTATCAAAGTAAGGTTGGCTGGTTGGCTGGTTGGCTGTTTTTTTACGGTATTTCAACCCTTTTGGGGTCATTTTATGCCAAAGGCGTTTTTGTTTTATTTATTATTGATGGGTATTCAATTCTTTTTTAACTCAATTTCTTTAAACACATTTTTCTATTTAACCCGTACATGGGACCCTAACAGGTACTACCACTACCGGGTCAGAGTAGACCTAGGATTAATGGTAAAGGAGTACTCCAGAGCTCCAAAACTTGAACCTCGCAATCAGATAGTTTAAAGTCATACCCAGGACACTAAGACCTTCAGCCACCGCCTTCTAGCACATACGATAAAAAGGTTTGAGTGGCTGCCATAAGGGCAAATAGTGTTGGGACAATCATATAGGTGCTAGGGCTTGATGTGACTATCCGAATGACTGGAATGGGGCCTCTCTGACCGCCCGTCTTACATAAGGGCCAAAATGGAGTGTTGCATGTCATGGACTGCTCAGTCGCCAGAGTTCCATCCTTAAGCATCACGGGCAACCGCCCACGGCCAACAGGTGGCCCCATTGAGGGAGTCTCACTCATTTACAGAGGTACAGTCGGTGTATTCTAAAGCTCCAGCCGACAGGGCTTCAAAGTAAGGTACTGGCAATTTTAAATGCACTTGCTGCTAACCATGTTGGTGACCTTTGATAACTTAAGGTGAAATTCTGAATTTTGTTCCCCCACTCCCAACAAACAATATACATTTATCTATGTTAAGGTCCGCGTGAAATAATAAATCGTGAGAGCACAAAAAAAACGGCACTAACTTGGGTTCACTTAGAGCAACTGATAAATGAGTCTCTTGCTCGTATATCATTTAAGAAATAATAAATAAATAAAAAGATGCGTCTGTGTTCTCTCTGTTTAACGCCCGTGGGGCGACACGTCGAAAATTGAATCATAAATAACAGGGAGAATAAAAGAACTCGTCAAAATAAAACATAATTAACATAATTTTTAAAAAAAGCAAATGAACAGAAACATAAATGCGCACACACACACACTTACACACACATAAACAATAAACCCCCCCCACACACACACACACAAAAGAGTTTGGAAGATATGAGACAAAACAAATGACAGCCACTAGCAACAACTTCAGTTCTAGTAATTTCCTGTAGATGGGATTTTTATCCCGAAATACTGAGAATAAACCACAGGTTAACAAACAACACCACAGTAACTTCTTTTTTTTCTTTACACTTGCATTGTGATAGCCTTCAAAACCAACCAACAAACCAGATTAACCAAGCTGACATGACTAACTGTGGTTGATCACAAGAAAAACTCAAGTTGCAACTCAGAGCAGTGGTGATTGCCCAGACTGGAGACTCTCTCCTGCCCACCATAGTTGGTCACAAGAAAAACATAGACCGCAGTTAGCGTTACATAATGGATAAGCATAGCCTATCATTTTTAACAGAAGTGTAGAATAATTTAAAATAATGGTAAACAATAGAAAAATCACTGAAAGTTTGATAGATAGGTGTTGAACCCAGAGTCATCTGGAGCAAACCTCTCATTGGCTTAGAGAATCATGGGACCAGGTGAATATGGGAGAGTAGGTTGGTTAACTTCGCTTAAGAAATCAAATGTAAAAGAAGATAAATTATGAGAATAGTGACGACAAAACTGTCTGCCCAAAGGTAAGCATTTTATATATCTACCAACCCCACCCCCGCACGGACACGGTGTGAAACAAGGTCAATTTATTAAGCGGAGTTCAACAGGTTTGAATTCAGAGTTTTCCTTCTCCTAGATGAGTTGTCAAACCAAAGTTAAAGAGCCAAGTCCGCTCTACTATTCATCCATAGCTAGAGGGAGAATAGTTGGATTCATACCATTCCCAAGGGTGTTAGCGCTATGTGAAATGCAAACAGCCTCGTCCAGGATTTGAACTCGTCTCATCGTGTCTCTTTATATGTATAATGTAATAGCAAAATTACTTACCACTTTTTCTAAGAAGTGAGCGTCCAAGCGGCCAGTATTGTTGCGCTATCTAAAAGTACATCTACCCGGAAATTCAGGCCACCCGGGGTAGATGTACTTTTTGGTGGCACTACAAATAAATAAAAAAAACGCAATCATATTATTTAGCGGCTTTAGAGGCTGTAGAGGGCTGTTAAATAACAGGTTACAGGAATTTTATATTTTCAGGTCGGTGCCCATGGGGGGGGGGGCTCGGGGGGGGGGGGGGCTGTCTAAGGGTCGGTCATTTCCGTCATTATTGACAGCAAAGATAAACTTGTTTACTTTTGGGGTTCTTTTTTTTCTTTTTCTTTCTTTTTTTTTTTTTTTTTTTTTTTTTTTTTTTTCAAAATGGACCGAATTTAAAAGCATCTAGCAAAATCTATTGGCCAAATAATGTTTTAATAGATTTACAATATTTAGTTTAACTAGCAGGACCTGTGGATATACCACAGTATCATAATTTAATTATTACAACGTTTGATATGTTTACTTAAGAGCTATTGCTTAATAGTTCAATATGTAAAACGTATAATAATAATCTTTAACTTTTTTCTCACTTTATTTCCTTCTTTTCATCGTGTTCGATTGAAACAAATTAGCATTATCGCTTCCGCGTATCTCTCTCTCTCTCCTCTCTCTCTCTCTCTCTCTCTCTCTCTCTCTCTCTCTCTCTCTCTCTTTGATTATATTTTTGTGTCGCATTTCCTTCTTCTTCCTTTTCTTTATAATAAAAACGGAATGGTCCATTTTTAGCTGAGGCGATGACACTCATCAGAAAGGAGAATTCTGTGGATAATTAGTACCAGATAATCAGGATTTACATTTTTGCATTTCATCTTGGACGATTTGGACGGTCTCATTTTTAACCAGAGGTTGTTGCAAGATGATAACGGACGGAAGATATAGGAACAAGCGTATTAATATATTTAGTTTAATAGATCTTTAACAATAGATGTTTAATAATAGATGTTTAATAACATCTAATATATAAACATTTACAAATGTATATAATATAAAAAGTAAAATAACTAAAGGCGGTGGAGTGGCCTAATGTCGGTATCAGCCGGACTGCGAGGGTGTCTATCCCCTTTTCGCTAGCGCTAGACCAGGGAGATTGTTTTTACATCTAAGGTGAAGCGACACACCTACCATCAGCTCCTCCCTTTGCTACACAAATCAGACTACCCAGGCTGTGCTATTCATGCGCTGAGTTGGCGAGGACCGGTATTGAAACTGGAACCTTGTGATTCCTTTGTGGGTGATCTACTGACTCAGCTAATCTGGTCCCTAAATGGTGTATATATGAAAAGTGTGTCTTAAGGGAGGATATAGAATTTCGAGTAGGTCACAGCTGAGACCGTCGATAAAATAATGGAGTTTTTGAAAAAACAAAAACTTCAAATAATCGAAGCTCTATATATCAAACAAAAAAAACCCACCTTATACAAAATAAACTTCGAAACAAGTCAACATGTTCTTAAATGCCTATAATTTCCCGCCTATTCTCCTTCCACTATTTCCCTTTCATTCTCACAAACTTGTGACCCGCCTCCTAAATCTCTACTGCTATCATTGTTTAAACCTACTACCAATTCCTACTACCTCCCACTACCAATTCTTACTACCTCCCACTACCAATTCCTATGTTACTGCTCGTTGTTTTAAAAACGAGACATCTGAAACATCCCATCAGTTTCATACCTGAAGATGGCAGATATACATGCCGAAAGCGCTCGTAATGAAACCTTTGGTGGATTGCTACATCAGTTCCATCCTGACATTAAAAAGATGGCCAGAAAATTAGAAAGGATCGTACAAAAATCGTCCGACAAGAATCGTCAGTACAGTTTAACGAAACCTGATTTTAAAGAAAAAAAGCTGCCAAAATATATATATATAATATATATATATATATATATATATATATATATATATATATATATATATATATATGCGTAAGATATTTACATCATTAGATGTAAACATTCAATGATGTTTAATAATAGATGTGTAATAGATTTGTTGAATTTAATAGATGAAATAAGATTTATTTACTAAAGATGAAAGGAACGAATTTAAGTCTGTAGCGAAATCTGTGGTTGAAATAAGGAACCAAGTCTCAAGATATTTTAGGAGGAATATTGATTTCTGTGTGGAATTCATCCGTTTACTAAATAAATAAAATCATCAAATAAAAAGGGCGGTTTTTATTGACGTAAATATCAAGAGAAACAAAAACAAAACAACAAAACAAATAAAATAGATAAAATTTGATTATGAAAATCGTCTGTGAGAAATTTGATTAATTGTAAAACTTGACATATTGCAGTTCTCTGGGAATTGTAAAGTCTGAAGATATATATGATTAGAAAAAGAAAGAAAGAAAATAAAAGAAAGAAATATGAAACTAAATGAGAAAGAAAGAAAGAAAAAAAGAAAGAAAGAAAGAAAGAAGGAAATATGAAACTAAATGAGAAAGAAAGAAAGAAAAAAGAAAGAAAAAGAAAGAAAGAAAGAAAGAAAGAAAGAAAGAAAATATGAAACTAAATGAGAAAGAAAGAAAGAAAAAAGAAAGAAAGAAAGAAAGAAAATATGAAATAAAAGAAAGAAAGAAAGAAAAAAGAAAGAAAGAAAGAAAGAAAGAAAGAAAGAAAGAAGAAAATATGAAAATAATGAGAAAGAAAGAAAAGAAGAAAGAAAGAAGGAAATATGAAACTAAATGAGAAAAGAAAGAAAGAAAAAAGAAAGAAAGAAAGAAAGAAAGAAAGAAAATATGAAACTAAATGAGAAAGAAAGAAAGAAAAAGAAAAGAAAGAAAGAAAGAAAGAAAGAAATATGAACTAAATGAGAGAAAGAAAGAAAAAAAAAGAAAGAAAGAAAGAAAGAAGAAAGAAAGAAAAGAAAGAAATATGAAACTAAAATGAGAAAGAAAGAAAGAAAGAAATAAGAAACTAAAAGAAAGAAAGAAAGAAAGAAAGAAAGAAAGAAATATGAAAAAAAAGAAAGAAAGAAAGAAAAAAGAAAGAAAGAAAGAAAGAAGAAGAAGAAAGAAAGAAATATGAAACTAAATGAGAAAGAAAGAAAGAAAGAAAGAAAGAAGAAAATGAAAAAGAAAAAGAAAGAAAGAAGAAAAAACTAAATGAGAAAGAAAGAAAAAGAAAGAAAGAAAAGAAAGAAAATATGAAACTAAATGAGAAAGAAAGAAAGAAAAAAGAAAAAGAAAGAAAGAAAGAAAGAAGAAAGAAAGAAAGAAATATGAAACTAAATGAGAAAGAAAGAAGAAAGAAAGAAAGAAGGAAATATGAAACTAAATGAGAAAGAAAGAAAGAAAAAAAGAAAGAAAGAAGAAAGAAAGAAAGAAAGAAAGAAAAATGACTAAATGAGAAAGAAAGAAAGAAAAAAAGAAAGAAAGAAAGAAAGAAAGAAATATGAAACTAAATGAAAGAAAGAAAGAAAAAAGAAAAAAGAAAGAAAGAAAGAAAGAAAGAAAAAGAAATATGAAACTAAAAGAAAGAAAGAAAGAAAGAAATATGAAACTAAATGAGAAAGAAAGAAAGAAAGAAAGAAAGAAAGAAGGAAATATGAAACTAAAATGAGAAAGAAAGAAAGAAAAAGAAAGAAAGAAAAAAGAAAGAAATATGAACTAAATGAAAGAAAGAAAGAAAGAAAGAAAGAAAGAAAGAAAGAAAGAAAGAAAGAAATATGAAACTAAATGAGAAAGAAAGAAAGAGAAAAGAAAAGAAAGAAAGAAAGAAAGAAAGAAATATGAAACTAATGAGAAAGAAAGAAAGAAAAAAGAAAGAAAGAAAGAAAGAAAAGGAAATATGAAACTAAATGAGAAAGAAAGAAAGAAAGAAAAATGAAATATGGAACTTAATAAGATGGTTAAAAGAAAGAAATAAAAGTATTATTATTTGGATTATTCAGACTATTTTCCTCATCTTCATTGTTATCGGTACAACGTTTAAGACAACTGTCTTAAACCAACTCCTTTATCCACTAGGCTATGTGTCCAGTCGGACAATTCTAAGTGACAGTTATCTCTAGACTGCAGGTTCAATCCTGGTCAGTGGCAGCAGTAACATAGAATAATAATTGACACAGGTTAACACCTGTACCCCAGCTATGGTTAGCGGAATGAAAACAGGATACCCCTGTGGACTGATTAAAGGATTATGCTCTGTGATGGTTCCCGATTACGACAAGAAATACCTGAAGAAGGCCGGAGGGCACATCGGCCGAAAAGTTGTACAGATAACAATGAAGATGAGGACAATAGTCTGAATAATCCAAATAAAACTAATAAACAGATCTGTTTACGGTAATAAAGTGTTTACCTGTTTAAAATTGTTGTGAAGATCCATTTTTGTACTGTATATAATTGGAGACAATAATTGTTAAACTGACTTTGGCATGAAATAACTCAACAAGTGTTGAGATGCCGTAAAACCAATTAACTATCTAGCTTTCTTCGGGTGTCTGTTGTAGTCGTTAACCTTGAGAAAATTCTTAACCGAAACCCCAATTCAATGAATGGGTGGATTATTCGTTCTCATTCCACCGAAACTTTATTGAATTATCGATTTTTATCATCTTTTCTTCTCCTTTCACTTCTTCTATTGTTGAAGGAGAAGAAGAAAAGGCGATGAAAATAGAAAGGAACTTCATTCAGGAAGCCATATTTAGATTTGATTCAACCACTTGTCGTTTATTCAGTAATGAATGAAAAAAAAAAGAAATTAAAAGGGACAAGAAAAGAAAAAAGGAAATAAGATAAGAAAAAAAGAAAAAAAGGGAAAGAAAAAACGAAAAGAAAAAAAGGGAAAGAAAAAAGGGAAAGAAAAAACGAAATGAAAGAAGAAAAAGAAATCAAACCCCCAATTCAATGATTCCTTCTTCTTCTTCTTCTTCTTCTTCTTCTTCTTCTTCTTCTTCTTCTTCTTCTTCTTCTTCTTCTTCTTTCTATTATCTTCATTCATTTCATCAATGAAGAAAAAGAAAAGAAAAACTGAAGATAAATAGAAGTTTAACACCTTAATATTCTCTTTCATTTCCAATTTCATTCATCCAGTAATGAAGAAATAAAAGAAAAAACAGAAAAGGAATAAAAAGAAAGAAAAATGAAATTATAAATTGCAAACACACATTGCACAAAAAATCCAGAATTTCACACTATCAAAAAAACCAAAAACTTCATCCATTGTTCCAACATTAGTTTCATTTATCCGCTTCACTTGATCGAAGCAGACGATGAAAATTTTCTTAAAGAAAGTGCTAAGCATGAATAATACGATCAAAGTCGATGCATCGTGTGTTCCCATTTTGGGGTTACATTCACCATCGCCATTTTGAATTTGAGAAAAGATTTTACCATCACTTTTTTTTTTTTGGTTCCTATGTTGCACATTATTTCATTACAATCTTCCTTTTCACTTTTGCTCTTTTTTTATGCTTTATTTTATTTTCATAACAATATTTCGGATCTAAGAAGATTAAATTTCTTCTACTCACTTTGTTTATCTATTTTTATTTATTGTTTACTACTATTATTATTATTATTATTATTATTATTATTATTATTATTCTATTTTGAGTATTTTTTTGGGGGGAGGGAGAGGACTTCCTATTTCTTTCGAATTTTTTCCCACCATCTTTTCTTCTTTTCCCTGATAGTATTTTTGTTTGCTTGATATTTTTTTTTTCTATAATCCTTCTTCTCTCTTTAAAGCCGACCCCCACCCACTTTGTCTTCTTTTTAAAACTTTATTTTCGCTTAACTACACTCACTTAAAGGCTTGTTGCTAAAAAAAATGTTTTAAAAAAATCAAAAGGCGAAAAAGCAGGTAGTGTAGAGTTATATTCATTTTCCCACCTTTTCAAACGTAAAAAAAAAGAAAATGGCTTCTATTTGATGAAAAAACTAAAGAAAGAGGAAAAGGCCCAAAAGTTTGACAAATTTAACTTTAAAATATTCATTCATGTATACAGCAAAAAAGATTAAAGGAAAAATCGAACGTGTGGATTGTAGTGTAAATATCCCAACCTTCAGCTGACTGCTTCGTAGGAATTAGAGACAGCTCAGTGGTAAGTAATTGACTCTACAGCAAGAGGTCTATTACATAATTCTTCACTGACAATGTTCGTATATCATAAATCAGGCGCGTGGTGTAATGGCTAGAAATAGACTCGTCGACCCAAATTCAAATCCTGGATGAGGCCGTTTGCATTTCCCATAGCGCTAATACCATTGGAAAAGGTATCCATCCAACTAACCCCCTATGGGTAAATAGTAGGGTAGACTAAACTCTTTAACTTTGGTTAGGTAACCAGTCTAAGAGAAGGAAAACTCAGAATTCAAACCTGTTAAATTCTGCTTGTATTAACCTTGTATCCGATCCTACTCGTGCAGAGGGGTTTGGTATATATATATATATATATATATATATATAATGTGTGTGTGTTGTGTGTGTGTGTGTGTGTGTGTGTATGTGTTTTGTGTCTTTTAATCATTCTGCTTTGAGTTTCGTAACGTTTGTTCATTGGCATGTATGGATGCTTATCCGAGTAGTAAATAAAGTTTATGAGTTTCAACAGAAGAATGCATTTGGTGTATATTCTCATATGTCTTTCATTTATTTATGACTTGTGCGTAGTGGCTTATAATATATATATATATATATATATATAATATATATAAATATAATCCTAAATCAGTTGTGGATATGAACTCTCACTTGAAAACTATGGCAAATACTTCCAGCTATAACTGAATTATTTTTCCCTTTCAGTGAATGAGAATTGTGAATATTTTGGCGTTAACCATCGATAACAATAAGTGGTAATTTATGAGGAAGTGCGTCCCGGTCTCCTTCCTCAGAAATTGCTACCCGGTGACTATTAAAATAACGTCCCCAGCTATGTCGTCTCGGTGGTGTTACTTGAAAGAAAACAACCAACTTAGGCCGTTAAATGTATTTTAGAGGGGGGGGGCTTCTCTTTTTTTTTGTCGTAATTCTTATTTATGTATCGTAATTTGTCGTAATTTTTGTTTATTTATAGAAATTTCTTGTTTAGATATGAAGATGGATATCTATCTATCTACCTCAATTTGTTCATTTTTTACTTTGTTTATATATATATATATATCCACCCATCTCCATTTGTTCATATCAAAAAAGAGAAGCCCCCCCCCTCTAAAATAATGCAGTGAAGAAGTGGCTCAACGAACAGTCAACAGAATTTTAGGGGACTGGGATACATGCTCTCATTCGAAAGGTGGATCATTGCTATTGAGAGAAACGGTGACAATGTGAAGAAGTAGTAGGGATGTGATCCACAGAGGACCGGCTTCATTTTGATGTATGATATATGTTCTTGTGTTGGTAATTATTGTAGTGAGAGAACAGAACTACCTCATGCAACACGGTGTGACAGAGAACACGAGGTAAGTGACAGGCTTGAAGGCTTGCCGTATTCTCGAAGGAAGCGGGCTAGGCTTTGCCTGGCATGTAGGACTGACCTAGAATCGAACTCACGTCCTTCAGAATGCGAAAGGGCGACACATTGGCGCGGGCACCGGAGTCGACATGCCACAGTACCGTATGTAAGCGCCAGGGGCCCGGATGATAGCTGCAAGCATTCGGGCAGCTGGGATTGGGTTGACAGTTCCGTGTGTGGGGTACAGACGCCCGGATGATAAGGGGAAACGGTGTATAAGTAGAAGGCAACACCCAGAAGTGGGGCGACGGCAGGAACGAGTGTTGCGACATTAGCTGCTAAGGATTGTGACGACGACGAAGTCGGTGTTTTAGCCTGCTAGAAGGCGTTGGACTTGCTTCTTTTTGCCCCCCCCCCCCGCTTTCAACAAAGACCTGTTGAGTTAAATATTTATTTTTACTCCTCTATTTTTTCATTCTGTTCTAAATAAAATGACATTACTTTTTGACTCACCCTCGTATTTAGGAAGGAGTGAAGCAGGTATGTACCCAAACCGTTTGTCACGAGTAGGATGTGACAAAAGATCGAAAGTATGAGGAATCCTTCGGGAATTGAACTCGCTATCCAGTATTAACGAATCTGCGAGACGAGCATTATGCCACGATGGGATGCCCTTTAGACTTCACACAGGTATGAACAACCTTTAAACAAAGTTCTGTCTTTTAAGCAGGTGGTTATAATAGGTATAAATAATTCGTAAAACTAAAGCAATTTTTTTATTCTTTTTTTTTCGGCTAAGTATTAAGTAAGGTAACGTAGTAAAAGTTCATAAATAATATGGTATATGTAAAAGTAAAAATGTGTTTTTTTTTGTATCTACCTGAATGCTTCACTAGACATAAACATTTTATGAACGCGCGCCAAGGAAATGATTCATTACGCATGGCAGTGGCCTATATTCCGGTCTTCTAAAAACTCTCACTGCTGTGACATAAGATTTGCTCAAGCGTGAAACGGGTAAATAGAATAATCAGACGATGACGCAACCGGACGGTTTTTACTGTTTAGGGTGTTTGTTCTCCAGAATAGGATGCATAACTCCTCTAAACTAACATTAGCACTGTCTAGCACTTAACGAAATTAGGCAATTCAACTTGGCTTTATTGGTTACCCATAACATAAAATTCTCCTAAATGGGTCATGTGACAGTTGTGGAAACCTGGCGCCAATTTGCGAACACATTGCAATTGTTATTCATTGATTTGTTGTGTATGGGAAATGGTCTTTTATCTATGATGATAATTGTGAAGAGTTTTATTCTTTTCTATTTAGATGGAGAAGACGTTGGCAATTGAGCTACCAAATTTGGTATGCATACAGAGGAAAGTGTTAACATATTTTAAAAGGAGGAATATCTCTCTCTCTCTCTCTCTCTCTCTCTCTCTCTCTCTCTCTCTCTCTCTCTCTCTCTCTCTCTCTCTTCAACATATTTTTTTAAAAGAGGACTCTCTATTTTTCTCTTTCACTGTCTTTTCCTATATCTGTCTCTCTCTTTCTATATTTTTCTTTCTTTCACTTTAACATATTTTTAAAGGATGATCCCCCCTCTCTCTCTCTCTCTCTCTCTCTCTCTCTCTCTCTCTCTCTCTCTCTCTCTCTCTCTCAGCATATTTTTTAAAGTACTCTCTTCAAGTGACAGAAATAAAGAGTCTATAATAACTACAACAATATACCATAATAAGTTGGAAGCCATGTTGCTGTGAGATGTAACTATTAGTGCAGGATTTAAACTTTAAAATAAAACAAAATATTAATGAATTATATAATTTACGAAAATAATGATTAGTTTTTAATGCTTTTTATAGTAAGATTATTTCCATAGTATTTTTATTCTAAACAATTTCCTATGCATTTTATAGTAAACATCATTTCCAATGCATTTTATAATAAATACCATAGTCCAATGCATTTTTATAGTAGAAATCATTTCCAATGCTTTTTATGGTAACCATCATTGTCCAATGAATTTTTATAGTGACAATCATTTCCAATGCATTTTTATAGTAAAAATCATTGTCCAATGCATTTTCATTGTAAAAATCTTTTCCAATGCATTTTTATAGTAAAAATGATTTCCAATGCATGTTTATAGTAAAAATCATTTCCAATGCATTTTTATAGTAAAAAATCATTTCCAGTGCATTTTTATAGTAAAAATCATTTCCAATGTATTTTTATAGTAACAATCTTTTCCAATGCATTTTCATAGTAAAAATCATTGTCCAATGCATTTTTATAGTAACAATCATTGTCCAATGCATTTTTATAGTAACAATCATTTCCAATGCATTTTTATAGTAACAATCATTGTCCAATGCATTTTTATAGTAACAATCATTGTCCAATGCATTTTTATAGTAAAAAATAATTGTCCAATGCATTTTTATAGTAAAAATCTTTTCCAGTGCATTGTTGTTATTTTTCAAACAGGAAATGAAAATTGATCGCATAGCATTATTGCTTAGGACTAAGAATCTACACGAAAAACAAACTTTTTTTTTAATCGATCAATCTCATAAGTGTCAGTCACGCACTTACGGTCATTATAAAAACCAGCTGGACTTCATGTCTTGAGATCTTACCCACCGGATACGGGTACTTCAACAAGTTCTTGATATTTACTAATCTTACCCTGACACAAGATAAGATGTGTCAATATGAAGGTCAGAAATTTCGTTGGGTCATTTTTCCAAGAGATGAAATCCTGGCTGACTGCACGCCTTGAAAATCGGTATTCAATTGTATAGTTATTATAAAAGCAAGAGAAGTTATTCCTCTTGATTTAAATATTACTAATAATAAGTAAAAATCCATCGTATTAAGACGCAGAGCATGAATACTAAGACGCCAGAAGCATCAAGATATCATCGTCAATAGCAGTTCCGAGTGAAGTTAAAGTTTTGCTAATTGTAATTTCCTTATCTCTAAATTTTCCTGGACGTTACTACAGTAGGTAGGTTACAAAATTTCGTGTGTGTGAGCATTTCACTAGTTACTTACACGATACCGAATTTTCTCTTGTTACAATAATAATGTGGACCGCGCTCGTTATTTTTTTTCAATTATCCAGCCAACCGTGAAAAATTTTTGGTGATCCCTGCATTATACCAACACACAACTTTTGCTGTTTGGGAGAATTTGATATTTTAAAAAAGGGAAAAAATCAACCTGCCCTATGGAGAAAGGTATCAATCAAACTATTCTCCCTCCAGCTATGGGTTAATATTAGGAAATACAAGGGTTTTTAAACTTGCCTATAATTTCTGTCATTTTTAAGTTTACGGCGTTCGTGCTTCGACTGTATCAAAGAAAAGAATTGAAGTTCAGAAACCACAAGTAAACATCAGTTAAAATTGAAACTTGTAGTTTCCGTTTGAAATACATTTTGTTTGTGACACCAGACCTTAAGGTTTTCTGACATACCTTTATGTTAACTAGTTTATATAATCCATTGATTCTTGTTTAACTCAGTTAGAAGAGCATCCACTCAGGAACCACAAGGAAAAGACATCTAAGACAATGAAATGTCCGATACAAAACCTCCACTGCCTAGCGGGTTTACCTCATCCTGAGGAAAGGCTTGAGAAGTAAACCCCAAAAACAAATCTGGAGCCGGAGTCCCTAAGGTGGTGTGATGATGAAATCCAGTGCTACCCATTAACTCCTGCGAGACTACCATTGTCAAACCGCATTGGTACCTTACCTTTCCTTTGGATCACAGCGGCAGTGTGGAGAGAGTGGATTTGTTGCTTGGGTAACAGTTCATCCTCCATAAGAACCTACCCAGGCTTCGTAGTACCGGAAAAAGAAACAAAATTTGGACACCCAACCATCGTCTCTCGTAGACGGAAGGATGCCAACAACAACAACAAAATTGAAAACTCTGTTCTTTCTGAGACAAGTAAAGATATTACTTACATTTGAACATTCATCTCACTGGAATAAGTGAGTTGAATGGGGATGAGTCTGAAAAAAAATAACGTTTTATTCATTGTTTCTCTTTTGACATCTTTTCAATACATGTTGTATATATATATATATAAAATGTTGTTCTGGTTCCAACGGGAGAAAATTCAATATTTTATTAAAAAAAAAAAAGAAGGTCCGCAAAATGTATTTTGTTCTCAGAAAATTTTTTAAATTCTTTTTGTTTTACATATGCAACACGTGTTTCAGATCTTACGGTATCTTCTTCAGGCTTTGATTGATAATATGAAAATGAATTCTTACACGCATGTGTATATACATACACATGAGTATTTCACTCCCTCTTCCTGTTTTTGAGGGAGTGGAAAGGAATTTCATTTTTAACATTAGTCTTTTAAACAGGTGTTTTCGTTTTTTGGGTGGTTTGCTAATAAATTCATTAGCTGAATTTTATAACTTTTTTATTACTTTTTTATTTGGGTTGTCTTGATAAAGTTCATCAGATGTTCATTTGATATATCAGGGTGTGTGTTTGTAATTTGCTTTTCGTTCTGAAGACATTCTATGTTTTTCTACTTAAATTTATACTTTTTGGGTGTGTGTATGTGTGTGCCTACGTATATGTGCCTATGTTTACTTTTTGTGTGTACACTGCAACACCGATGGAAGAAGTGTACGTACTGCAAGAAGGGGGCTATATATATATATATATATATATATATATATATATATATATATATATATATATATATATAAGAGCCAGCTGAATAGTTCATAGACTTACTAGGATACGCTCATGGAATGTAACCAAATGAAGTTTATTTTTCAATGTAGCCCCCTTCTTGCAGTACGTACACTTCTTCCATCGGTGTTGCAGTGCTTGGGTTACATTAGTAAAAAAGAAAAAGTCATCGACAGCAGATATGACGTCATTATATAAACATAGCTAGTATATTTACGAGGGTCAGCAGAAAAGTTCATGGGCTTACCAAGATACTCTTATGGAATGTAACCAAGTGTATTTTTCAACGTAGTCCGCCATGCGATATGCACACTTCTTCCATCGGTGTTGCAGTGCTTAGATCTCACTGGTAAAAAAAAGTCATCAACAGCAGATATGAAGTCATCATATAAACTACGTAAATATTTGTGAGGTGCATGGTGTAATGGTTAGAGTCGTAGGAAATGGACTCGTCGACCCGAGTTCAAATCCTGGACGAGACTGTTTGCATTTCACATAGCGCTAATACACTCGGGAAAAGTATACATCCAACTAGTCTCCCTCCAGCTATGGGTAAAATATTTGGGGCTCTTTAACCTTGGCTAGGTAACGAATCTAGGAGAAGGAAAACTCAGAATACAAACCTGTTAAACTCCGCTTAAGAAATTGACCTTGTGTCGTATCCTGCGGTTGATAAAAAAAAAAAAAAAAAATTTTTTTTTTTTTTTTTCTTTTCTTCTTTTCCCTAAAAACCCCCCTCATTTGTATTTACAATTTGTATTTACAATTTGACTTTTAGTCGTCTCCGGCTGTAAAAACCTTGATGAGCAACCGGATGAAAGGGCCCTTGTTTTTTTATCAAATAAAACAATTTTTTTTTTCACTCCTTTCCTTCGTATCCACCTATATAGGTGATCATAATGATTACCCTTAAAGTATTATTTAAATTTGCTTGTACCAGAAATTTATTTATATATATATATATATAATATATATATATATATATATATATATATATATGAGGAAGAATGAATAAAGAAAAGAAAGAATAGAATGGGTAATAAAAGATGAATTTAATCAATATCACTTACACATGTGTTTCGGTCTATTTCAGCGTTCCAAATGCGATTTTTAAAAAATTCTATTTGAACATTGCCAAAAAATTCTCCGTTGTTCCCCAACGAATTATTTTTTTTTTTTCCATTCAAAATAAAATTTCACTCTGATGAAGGTCGAATCTTCTCTGTGTGCGAAATATTTTCACAAAGATGAACTGACCGAAACACATGTGTAAGTGATATTGATTAAATTCATCTTTTATTATCCATTCTTTATTCTTTATTCATTATTCATTCTTTATTCTTTATTCATTCTTCCTCATATTGTCGGATTCATTTCCAATTTCCATTTTTACACACACACACACACATATATATATATATATATATATATATATATATATATATATATATATATATATAATGTGTGTGTGTATATAGTGATTTTATCATTCTGCTTTGAGTGCCGTACCGTTTGTTCATTGGTATGTATGGATGCTTATACGAGTAATAAATCAAGATTATGAGCTTCAAAAAAGAAAAGAATGCATTTGGTGTTTATTCTCATATTTCTTTCCTATGTTTATGACTTGTGCCAAGTGATCTCACATGTGCACATGGGTTTGAAAATATTCCACTATTTTCTGGCATCAAAACAGCGACTGCAAAAATACATTTTTGTCTTATGTGCTTGTTGCATATTTATCAGTCTAAGAACGTATTGAGTACTGGATATGACGCTAAACTCTATTTAAGTGTGAGGATACAGTTTCGGAGTTCTGGGGGTGCGGTATGTACTGTTGTATACTCTCTTTCCTTACTTTCTTACTTCTATTCTTCTAGCGTCTCTTCTAGCGTCTGGACTTCGTCTTGGGGACTTCGTGTCTGGTCTTCCATTGGGGATTTCTCTTCATCAGAAGCCCTGTGTCATTGGTAGTTTTTAGATAATAACACAAGACTTCGATTTACTTAGATCATATTTTATTCTCGAAATCCCCACCAGACTACCTGCGCAGATTGAGTCGGCAGCGTGCATAACACGACTGACCACCGTCGTGGTTTGGTCGATACTAACTAAAATCTCTTTCTAATCTAAACCGGAAGAGGGTTTTCTCCACCGATTCTCACGGTATCCACCGGAAGGAGGATCAGGACTGGGGTCAAGCCTTGTCATTCAATCCGTCAAGGCCGCCGGCTGAACTTATAACAGCCATTTTGGTTTCTACACTACTGTACATAAGTATTAGGAATCTAATAATTATGTAACAGTACCCCTTTATAGCCATTATTTTACGGTCCCTTCTAACGCGGAATGGTAGTACCTGTTAGAGACACATCTATGGTTCAAATCGATCTGTTTAAAAATTGTTCGTATTAGATTGGACCGTGTGCAACACACAACCACCCCAAAACAAGTATTTGGTATGAAACTAACTCTTTTCTGAGTACAAAACATTTACTTGTAAAATCCGAGAGAAAATAATTGATATCTTTGCTGGCTTAAATTCTCTGTGTGAATAAACAAGTATTCTAAATGTGTTTTTTCTTAAATCAGTGCTCAAATGCTGGCCTGTAGAGCAGCATTAAATATAAAACTGATATATTTTATTTCATATTCATTACTTAAAGTTTAATGCATTGAAAGTACAGTCATCAGATGAAACACGTGAGTTATTTATATATATATATATATATATATATATATATATATATATATATATATATATGTATGTATGTATATGTATATATATATATATATATCTATGTGTGTGTGTGTGTGTGTACGTGTGTACGTGTGTGTGTATATGTATATGTGTGTTTATGTGTGTGTGTATATGTGTAAATATATGTATATATACATATTTACCATCCCCTCCGCAGAAGTAGGGTGTGATACAGGGTCAGTTTCTAAAGCGCCGTTTAATAGTTTGAATTCAGAGTTTTCCTTCTTTTAGACTGGTTGGCCTACCAGGGTTACAGAGCCCAGACTGTCCTATTATTTCCCCATAGCCAGAAGGAGATTAGTTGGATTCATACCTTTCCAAAGGACATTAGCGCTATGGGAAATACAAGCAGCCTGGTCCAGTATTTGAACTCGCCTTGTCCATTTCCTGCGATGGTAACATTACACCCCCCCCCACACACACACATGTATATATACACCAACCCCTCCTTACGAGCAGGATGGGACACAGGGTCAATTTCTTAAGCGGGGTTTGAATTCGGTTTTCCTTCTCCTTGATTGGTTACCTTTCCAAGTTTGAATAGCCTAGTCTGTCCTACTATTTACCCATAGCTGCAGAAGGTTTGGATGCATATCTCTCCAAGGATATTAGCACTATATTAATTGCTAACAGCCTCGTCCATGTATATATATATATATATATACATGTGGATGATGGTTGTACCAGTTTTGAGAGTGAAGAATCGGCATGAAAAATCTAAAGCGTCAACTTCGAAAGGGTTACACCTGTCATATTGGAGAGAACATGGATGGTTGGAAATGTCTGATATGTGGCCGAGTTTTGCTTTCTAAGGCTGGCTATGTCAATCATAGGAAGTCTCACCAGGGTCAATCCATGCAGATTCCAGGAGCAAACAATGTGTCTTGTGCTATCTGTGGCAAGGTCTGTAAGTCGGCTTCTTAAGAGACATATGGTGGTGCATAAGCATCAAATTTTATCATCTGATTCATCTGAATCATCTCATTCAACGGGAAGGAAGTCTTTTCAATGTCATATTTGCATCAAACTTTGTGGATCTGCAGCAGGTTTGATGAGTCATTTGAGGGCTCATGCAAGGAAGGGTTCTGGTGGTGGGGTTGTGGGATTGTGAGGGACGGCAATGATCTGTAAAGATTATGCTATTGCCATATATATATATATATATATATATATATATATATATATATATATATATATGAAACGCCTAGATATTGACCGGAGTGCTTGGGAAGATCTAGCATCGGATCGGAAGGAATGGCGTAAGACCTGTTTCGCTAAACTAAAGAGCTTTGAAGAAAATAGACTGAAGCATAGAGATCGGCTCCGCATAACTTTAAAAGAAAAACATTTAACTCCTGCCTTGGATCATTTCGTTTGTCAGTGTGGCTTCATGGCTCGCAGCAGGGCTGGGCTGCTGTCACACTCGAGGAAACATAAAATGTCTTCTTGACAGCATGCACAACATGGGAGGAATCAAATCAGTCGCTGCTGACCCTCATCTATCGTTCTCGATAGGAGAGTCCACCATATATATATATATATATGTGTGTGTGTGTGTGTGTGTGTGTGTGTGTGTATGTGTGTGTGTGTGTGGCTGTGTGAGTATACGCGTAGATATATGTGTATATGTATATATATATATGTAAATGTACACAGTTTAACGTGTATAGGAGTCACGTTTTAATTCATTATCCTAAAGTTAGAAAAGTCTCTCCTGATTATTTGCCAGTGATTATTAACGGAAAAAATTGGCAGTAGAATTTTTCACTATTTGGCGAATAGATCTTTCCACCTGGTCTAATTGTTTGCTAGAACGGAATACAACCATTTCTTTTTCGTACCATGTTAAAATAACTGTTACTTTAACTCTTTGTCTAGTTTAAACCGCTTTCATTGGCTCTCACACCACTGCCAAGCAAAGTACAACAACTTATGCTTAGGTTATTATAATTGAGCAGAAGGACTCAGATTACAATAATAATAGAATTTTTTGTGTGTTCTGAGGTTGAATTTTGCAGATAAGCAACACCAGATACTTAGGATTAACATTTTTACATTTCATCTTGGACGATTTGGATGGTGTCCTTTTTAACTAGGAGGGTGTTGCTAGATGAAAACAGTCAAAAGATTAAGGAACAAGTGTGTGAAGAGATATGTTGTATAATGTATAGTGATATGTATTATGTGAGTCTAGCCTGGATAGCGTTTGTCAGAAGTTCTATCTATAAGCGTCTGCTATCAGTTCATGATCTTCCTACGCTGCCGTGTTGTGCTGTGTCATGTGAGGAAGTAGTTCGTAATACTGTTACAAAGTGTATAGTTATAATTTCATTTTGGTAACATAGAAACAGTATTGTAGATACTAACAAAAAAAAACCTTCCAGGCGGTGTAAAAATTAATTTTTGAAAGATATTGCTTGAGATGGTGGGAGTTAAAAAATCAATGCCAGATAGTAAGTAAAATCAAATTTATTAAAGGAGTAAAAAAAATAAAACAATTTTAAATGGAAGGTTAGTTTTGATAACTTTAGATATACTAGCAAATATATGCACCCTCCGGGTGCAAGTATTTAAGTTTTAATATAATAAAATATCATGTTAAATTAGAAAGGCTAATGAAACTGAATAAGAATTCAGATAAAAATATTTGGAACAGAGGGGGTATAATCGGAAAATAGAACAACTTTGAAACTAACTGTTCCACCATTTTCCCTTACTCCCGTCTTTCAGTGGTAAATTTCCCTAATTTAACTATTTAGTTAAAATAGGAAGAAAAGAATAAAATTACAGTTATTTCTTTATGTTAATAGATTTCTGTTAAGATTTATCCCCGAGATTTTTGCTCATATTTTATTAAGATAAAACCAAACAATTAGAAATCAATAATACTAAGCATATATTTATTTAAAATCAAATTTTTTAAGATCAATATGCAAATTAGCCTTCCCATTCACACTGTAAACCGCTATTTCGTTGAATATATAAATATAATTGCATGTTATTAGTATGTAGATATTGTTAACAGTCTTAATGATGTAAAACAATTTTACTAATAATTGAGGTTTAAATAAAAAATAAAATCATGGAGAATGTGATGTAAATAACATAGGGAATTGTGACTTGTATAGTAATATAGTTTCGGTTACAGACAGACAAACCCACAATCTCCATTATAATAAGATATTAAAATAAAACAAACTATATATAAATACTGGGAATGTATTTATTAAAACTTGTTTTTAAAAAAAATAATGTGGACTTTGCATACTCAAATGTTGAGTGTATATAATACAAGGTTCTTCTTCATTCTATGTATTGACGATTATAGGTAATGTCATAAAAGCAGTGACATAGTTTTGGTTACAGGCAAATTGAGACCGAATCTACATTATTAATAGATAAAACATACAAAGAGATTTAGTAAAGAACTACTTAGTGTGATTAAGATTTTCATAAATCTAAAAAAGAAAAAAATGACTAAAATATTATATGTTAGATCTAATGATACATCTATCAATAATGAAGATGTTGCTGGTGTATTTTGCTGTCTGGTACAAAAATCTACCGGTCTAGTAGCTCTACGTCAGCAGCTTACGTCAACAGTGATGCGATTCTTATCTCTAGTATAGTAGCGCGAAATGTTGTAGTAGATTGGATGTTTTTAATATGTTTTGTGTAACCTCGTCGTTTGGTGTATTTTGTTTTGTTTTTTACAGGTGAAAGATGAAGGAAGTTAACATAAAATAGTGTTAAATACGTGCGGTGCATGATCAGATCAGCTCGAATATTGTACGATCTTGTTGCTGGTAAAGATTGCAGAGTGGTGAGATAAATTATTGTCAAGAAATTATGAGTTGTATTGAGTTATCGTAGTCATGATCCGCATACGCAGAATCATTGTGATTTGTAGAGGGACGGGGTCTCGAGTTTTGTTCTTTGTCGCGAGAATATTGTTTTTGTTGTTTTTTTTTTGGTTTTGGTTTACTGGGGCGCCTGTGGTAAATAAAATATAGAGGATTTGTGTTCTGATAGCTTAATGATAGCAGAGACCATGGCGCCGTGACTTGAGATTTTTATAGCCATCGTCACGTCCTCTGCTTAGCGAATGTCTTGGGTCAGAAGAGTAAGTGTTCTTGTTAGCATGACGGCACCGGATGGTGTGTTTGCCTGTTGCAGCGTTATACGCAGGTGATTATCTTACGGATGTCTATGAAACATTTTGAGGATAATGTCACGTTAAGTCGAATGTTTGTGCGAGTCTTTGTACGCATTTCTGTCAATGTGATTTGATGGTCGAGTACGTGGAGTCTTTGCTATTGTGACGGCATGGAGTGGATGTAGCACTGGTCGCCCTTCAAGATGGGATCTTGCCTAAGAAGATGGGAGTACTATCTACGTGATAGAATGGCCAGAAGTCTATACAGAAATAATGTGACAATATTTTGTTGAGGCTTCCGCCCGGGTGTCGTGGAGAGCGCTGGTTGAAACCAATCGATTCATACCTCAGAGACGGTCTCATCAAGCAGCGTTAAAAAAATCGAGCGAAACTGTTGGTAGTGTGATGGGGGAGCTTTTTATAATAGAGAGGTGTGGTTCAACAAGACGTGCAGTATGGTGTATGGTTCTAGCGGTCTGTGTGGTTTTGTGTGAAGCGCTTCTATGTTGTTACTTATATCTAAACGCATTGTTGCAGTGGTAAGCTGAACTAGCGACTGCGGGTATGGCGAGGGGCAGTGATCCGCAGTGTAAGGCGCTGAGGACAGCTGATTTTTGTTGCTGATCTCGTGGCCTGAGACGTCCAAGGCGTGTGACTGGAAAACGTGAGATGACCGCCGGAGACGTCAGAGGATCCGAGCGTGACTTCAGCGGTATTTTTCAGGCGGCCGTTTGGTGCTGGCTAACTAAAGTTGCCAATGGAAAGTCCCGCATAGTAGGATGGATGAAGGAGGCCGCATTGCCCTGTGGTAGAAATACGTATGAGGATTGACAATAATCTTAAGTGGGCACGAGACGCTGTGCATAGAAGAGTTATGGTAAGCGACGGGAATGAGATCGATCAAGGTAGATGTGATTGAACGAGAGAAAGTCACGTCGGAGATCATTGCAACGGAAGTTAAGAGAAGAAGATGTCAAGAATGTCTTCAAAGTGTGTTTACAATGAGGGATATTAGTGTTGGTCAACCTAGATTAATGTTGGTAGTGTCAGAGTTAGAATGGCAATGAAGGGCGGGCGGGTGTCGAAAGGATACAGAGATGGTACTCTCGGAGAAACGCATGAAGATGCTGTGTCGGTTGATTTTAGAATGAGTGTGTTGAAACTATTGGAGGACTTAAGTGTTAGTTAAACGTGTTAGGTGCAGAGTTGATAGTTGCTTTTATTACGCTAATACGTGAAGGAGTGTGTAGTGTGATATTGTGCAAGTATAATTTTGTATTTTGTACTTGTTTTATTGTACTGGTTTGTGTTATTTTGTATTTTATTTGTTTTATTTGGTTGGTTCGAAGTACCTGAAGTATTTTTAGTAGTTGTAGTTAGTTTTACACTTGTGTTTATTTCTGTTATTTTATTTTTATTATTTATTTGTGTTATTCTTGTTATTCAACTCAAGATTGTGTTTTGGATGGTGTTTGTATATATTTGATTTTTATTTTTTATTGTTTATATGTTGTTTAGTTTTGTGAATGTGCCGAAACTAAGGAGTGTTTTTAATTTGTTTAGTTTTAGGTTTGTTATTTTTATTTTTATTCGAAGTACTAAGATTTGTTGATCGAAAGAAGACAGATTTGTTTAAAGTACATAAAGGCAGTCGTTTGTTTTTGTTTAACTATTTCTGTGAAGCGTATTGTACCGCTTGAATTTTGAAAGTTAATTTTGAGATAATTTTTATATTCGCAAGACTAAAGATTTTGTTGATTGGCCGGAAGAAAATTCTTATATTTTTGTACTGTTTTTATGTTTTATTCAAAGCTGAAGATTTGAGATTTGGCTGGTTGGATGTTGGGCAATCAAATCCATGAGGTTTATCTTAAAGGATTAGACCTTGAAAAAGATTGTGGAGGGCTCAAGCAGAGTAAAAAGAAAATAAAGCAGCAATGCGAATATGCGACAGACATTGTTGATCGCGCAACCGTTATGCGAGTTATCATGAAGACCTATGTTTGTTTGTTCGTTAGAGAAAGTTGCTACTGGATTTGCGGATGGTGCCTTTTTCTAGTGTTGGTGGCGAAGAAATCGGGGGGTGGTACGCGATAAGGTGAGTTATTGTTCAATCTGGTGGGCGTGGATGGGTTGGAAGCGAAAAGCGGCAGTGAAAGAATAAGTAAAGACGGAGTTGGAGATGTGAAATAGAAAATGCTTAACCAGACGACACGTGGAGGAGGCAGTATAAATAGTATGACGTGAAGGTGGTTGGGATTAGTATTTCCTATTAGCGATCGTAAGATGTTAGGAAGAAATCACAAGGGAAACAGGAGTGTAAAGAAGAAGTTTGATGTTCTGCGCCAGTAAGAAAAAAATATTAAGAGGGAAGTGAAGAGGCTTTGTGCGCGAAGAGTTGGTGCTAATGCGTCTAAGATCTAGCGACGAAAACTCGGAGTAGACTGAAGAAGTCTCAAGATTAACGCTAAAAGTCTGATGACGGTTAGTTGGGTTCCGAGATTGGGTAATCGCTGTGGTCAGTTATCTCAGAGTTGTAATTATGCAGGTAGTACTACTCGCCATCGTTTGGTGCCTTGTAGCTGTAGGTACTGAGAAGACGGGCGGATCGCGGAGGAGCCCGGCGATTGCAGATCCAGAGTCTGCGTTGGTGATTGCGTGCAGCAGTCAGAGGCCTCGTATGTGGTGTACGAGTTGGATGTGCTGCAGTGCCACGAACAGGTAGTATGTGCTATGTAAAGGTGGTGGCGTTGAAGGTTCCTTAGTATTCTTGGGCTAGGTGCATTTGATGGTATGAGTATAATTTGGTGAGAGGTTCCCAGGTGTGCTGGATTGGATAGTGTGGAGTACCCTTTTATTCACTTCAGTGACTGTGAGGAGGTTCGTCGCGCGCCGACCTATGGTCGAACGCTTCTGGTACCGCCGGTGGTGGTGAGTGAGCCGGTGGTTAGAGTCGCTCATATGTTAATTGGTTAAGATAGGGAGGAAAATAAGGAGTTTAAGAGAAAAAAGTCAAGGATGTAGGTAAGCATACAGAAACATCGTTCAACATAAAATGTTGAACCCAAGTCTAGGTTTGTACGATGGGTCCGCGGTAAAACGTAGACCAAGTTTGCACAATTCCTAGATATCTCGGTATGCGATGCGTTTGCATGTGGGGGCGATTCGATTCTCATCGTTGTATGTAGTTTCAGATGATTAGTTGGCGCCTCGTATGTCAGTAAGTTAAGAGGATTTGTACTGCGCGGCGTGGGGATGGTGGGGCGGTAGTTGACAGTTAATAGTCGAATTGTCGTCTTCGGTGATTTGTTGTCGAAGAGAGTGCTGGGTGTGGATGTCGCATTGGTGCCAATGGAGGATGTAATGATGATATGAGCTTGAAAATCCGTGTTTTTGAGTGTTAAGTGCTCTGTCAGTTTCTCATTTTTGGAGTATTGAATTGATTATTTAATTCTTAAGTTACACTTAGAAGTATAAGATTTTCAGCTATGATTGCGTTTTCATCGCATAGATGTTGTTGCTCATCTTAGATAGTATTTGGTTAGTGATCAGTTTGCTTAGAAAGCGATGAATGCCTGTCTCAACCGTCAGCTGGCAGAGTGGGCCTGAGGAAGTCGTATATCTGCTTACTGATTAGCGTTTCGTAAGTATTGCGCTGGTGTGGGTTGGTGTTGAGGATTGGTTCGTAAGTTGGTTGTTAGTTGCGCACGTGTCAAGCGCCTGATAAGGGTTCTATTTAATACTATGATAAGAGACGGTTGTGTGTATTTCATTCGCTTGATGGTAGTGGATTGCGCAAATGTGTTTAAAATGACCGATTGTGGTTGATATGACCGGGGTGTGGAGTTTTCGCTACTTAACCCAATGAATTGGAAAACTAACAGGTACTACCACTGCCGGTCAGAGTGGACCTGAGAGTAATGGCACGAATGAGTACTTCCACATTCCCCATGAGCTCTGCAGAACTGGAACTTATCAATCAGTATAGAGTTTGTTTGTTTTTTTTTGTGTTTACTTGTTTTTTTTGCTATTTAAATTTTTTTCTGTTTACTTTTCGCGTTTTTTTCTTTTGTTCCTAATATAGTTTGGGTACGTTTGGCCTATAAAATTTAATACACTAATATGTAACAAACCCGATATTGACGATAGACATCATTTGTTTCTTGTATTCTCTCTTGCTTTCTCTTCCCTCTCTCTCTCTCTCTCGTCTCTCTCTCTCTCTCTCTCTCTTCTCTCTCTCTCTGCTTCTCTCTCTCTCTCTGTGAGCTCTTTGGAGCTCTGAGAGTGTTGAGTACCCCTTCATCGCCAATGAATCCAATATGTAAAATGTAATAATAATCTTGAATTAACTCTCTCTCTCTCTCGTCTCTCTTCTCTCTCCTCTCTCTCTCTCTCTCTCCTCTCCCTCATCTCTTCTCTCTTCTCGCACACACACACATACACAGTTTCTTTCTTTGCCTTTTTTTTCCTTATTTTTCATTATGTTCGATTGAAATAGATTAGCGTTATCCTCTCTCTCCTCTCTCCTCTCTCCGTCTCTCTCTCTCCTCTCTCTCTCTCTCTTCTCTCTCTCTCTCTCGGTGTGAGCTCTTTGGAGCTCTGAGAAGTGTGGAGTACCCCTTCATCGCCATTACTCCCGTGTTCACTCTGTTAGGATCCCATCTATGAGTTAAATAGAAAAAAAAGCACGAATGAGTTATCCACATTCCCCAGATCTCCAGAACTGGAACGTTATCATCAGAGTTTAATGTTATACTCAGGACAATAAGACCCACAGCCACCGCCTTCAAGTACGTATATATGAAAAAAGGGTTGCCAAAACAGCAATAGGGTTGGGGAAATCGTATAGGTGCTAGGGCTTGACGTGACCAGCCGATTGATCGGAGGGGGCCTCTCCGACCGCCTGTCTAGTTCAAGTAAGGGCCAAAGTGAAGTGTTGCATGTCTTGTCTTCTTAGAGGATGGCTTTGGCATCAAATAACCCACGAAGGTTGTTATGTCACCAAACAAAGAAATTAAACCATTGTTTCCTTTATTTATTTACTATCTTTTTATTTTTTTTATTTTTCATTTTTATTTTCTTTGACCTTCTTTCTCTTCTTCTTCGTCTACTTTTCTTCTTCTTTCTTATTTTTAAGATCTTTTCTTCATTTTTTTTTTTCTTCATTTCTCTTCTCACTTCCTACTTCTTCTTCTTCTATCTTCTCTTCTTCTTCTTCTTCTTCTTCTTCTTCTTCTTCTTCTTCTTCTTCTTCTTCTTCTCTCTCGTTTTTTTTTCTATTACCTTTCTCTCCTCTTTCTCCCTCTTACTAAATACTATTCCTTCCTCTTCCTTCCTTCTTCTTATTCTGCATTATTTTTTTTTTTGCTCCCCCTTTTCTCCCGTTCTTCTTTTTTTCCCTTTTTCGTCTTTTTTTTCTTTCTTTTTTTCCAGTATACTTCTTTTCTTCTTCTTCTTCTTCTTTTCTTCTTCTTCTTCTTCTTCTTCTTTTCTCTTGCAATTGGTTCTTCTCTCTTCTTCTTTCTTCTTCTTTCTTTCTCTTCTGCTCTCTTCTTCTTCTTGTTCTTTCTCTGTTCTTTTCTTCTTTCTTCTATCTTCTTCTTCTTCTTCTCTCTTCTTCTTTTTTCTCTCTCTTGTTTTCTTTTTTTCCTTCTTCTTCTTCTTCCTTTCTTCTTCTTCTCGTCTTCTTCTTTCTTCTTCTGTTCATTAGGATGTGGGTGAGATGTAGGGTGGCGTTGCATTGGGTGTGTAATGGGGGGGTTGTTATTTGAGGTTGCTGTTGGAGGATTGGGCTGGTGTTTATGATGAGTGATGCTGTAGTGGTGGTAGGGGAGTGGGGAGGTTGCCAGTGAGTTCTGACGTTCGAGATTAGGTGTGGTATCTATGGGTGTGATAGTGGGGAGTTAGTGTTGTACCGGCGGGTAGTTGAGCGGGACGCTTCGTGGTTGGTGGTGCGGGTGCAGAGTAAGGTGGTGTGGATGGTGGGTTGCGAGCGAGGCGGGGATGAGCTAGGGCGCGCTTTGGTTCCTGATTTCGCTCTTGTTCGTGTGTGGTTTCTTCCTGTGGTGCTGGAGGGATTACTGTTGGGTCCGTAAGGGAGCTGCGAGTGCTATGTTGATGCCTTTTGGAGCGTTTACGTGTCTCCGTGATGGCGCGTTTTATTCATGCGATGTTTGCGGCGATGTTCTTGTGTTTGTTGGCTCTTCTTTCTTGCTTTCTTCCTTTCCAGCTAATGGTACCTCGGTGTGTGTGCGTTTTGTTTTTATTGTTGGTGTCTCTTTCTTTCTTCTTCATTCTCGTGTCTTCTCTTCTTCTTCTTTGCTTCTCTGCACTTGGTTCTTGCTGTTACGCTTTCTGTTTTCCTCTCCCCATTCTTTTCTTTTTTCACTTCGTTTTATTGTATTTGCTAATACTAATATTACTGTCTTTTTTCTCCTTCTGCATTTTCCCCTCTTTTGTCTCCCTCACCCTTCTACCCTTTTTTCT
>CM042165.1:5667732-5670232 GCA_023376005.1 Doryteuthis pealeii
ACTGGCATGCTCATGGGCTGGTTTCCATAGAAGAACGTCGCTCATGAGTTCGTCCTTGCTTCATCAGCAGTGCCCAACATGTCTTGTCATCTCATTCGGATGGTCTGTGTGATAGGAGGAAAGTGGCCGTACAGCTTCTTCCTTGTGGGGATGTTGTCTCCAAGATTTATTTAAGATCGCACACAGCATTCCTTTCAACAGTAATATAGATAAACAGATAAGTATTTCAAGCGAAGGATAGAACATCACTTCAAAAAAAGATGAAAGAAACTACGTCATCACGTGATCAGCACCTGATGAAAATGTTTGTTGCGCATAAAAAAAAGAATTGGATCGAAATTAAATCAAGTCAGCGGAAAGCGTCTCTTTTTTTTTCTTACTTGCTGAGTGCGTTACTACATGTGCATGTATGTATGTGTGTGTGTGTGTGTGTGTGTGTTGTGTATAACAGCATGTATGCCTATATGTATGTGCCTCTAAGTGTGTATGATATATATGTGTGTGTTTGTGCGCGTATGCGCGTGAGCAAATATGGAATTTCCATCAGAATGTTTTGTTTTTCTTTTGCTATGATTTTAATCAAACTCCGAGCGTATTCCCCTTGTAGAAGAAAGATGGTTGCTTGAATATCGTTTCTTCCTACAGAATAACTGGGAAAAACAATTCACAGCAAAGTAATAGCAAGAACATTTTATTGCCTGAGAAAACTTAACAGAATACAATACAAACATGACATGATATACAAGGAAGAGCTTATACATTATTTATTATCTATACATATATAAAGGGCAGTTGGATGGATGGATGGATGGATGGATGAACTACGAAAATAAAACAACGACAAAATAAATATGTATACACATTCACTATCACCAAATCTTGCTTTTTGAGCAAAAATAATGAAGATTTATGTCGTGAAAATAATTCAAAAATAGAATTTTGATAGGAAGAGCATGGATTTTTTTTGCATTTGATATTTTAAAAACGAGACATTTTTTTCAGTGTCTGTGCACTTTTTAATGGGGTATCCTGCGATGATCCAAGGGCTATAGCAGATAGGGACAGATGGTGAGAAAGCTTCAAGGAAATGCGTGCTGTTAGCACGAATTGATGATGATTGTTTGTCTTTAATCTTCGGTCATTCCTTTCTTTGTCTCTATTCCACGTTTTCTCATTAGAATCTATAAATACTCTTGTTCCTTAATCTTCCGACCCTTATCATCTGGCAACACCCTCTGGTTAAAAATCAGATCGTCCAAGAGGAAATGCATATATTTAAGTCCTGATTATCTGGTGTTGTTCATCCGCCGAATTCTTTTTTCTTTTTTTTTCTTTTTTTTTTCTGTTATGAGTGTAGTCACCTCAGCTAAATAATGGACTATTCCATTTTTATTGTAAAAAGAAAGGGAAGAAAAGGACACGCAACACAGAAAAAATATAAGAAGAAATAAGGAAATATAGTAGGGAGGGATAGATAGAGGTGGTGAGCGCATGGAAGCGATAAGGTTAATCTGTTTCAATCAAAAATAATGAAAAGAATGAAAGAAAAAAGTGAGATTTAAATCAAGATAATTATACTTTTTACAAATTGAACTATTTAGCAATAGCTCTTAAGTAAACATATCAAACGTTGTTATAATTAAATTATCATACTGTGGTATATCCACAGGTCCTGCCAGTCAAGATTATTATACTTTTGACATATTGAACTATTTTGCAAATAGTTCTTAAGTAAACATATCAAACGTTGTAGCCCTAGCACCTATATGATTTCCCCAGCCCTATTGCCCTTATGGCAAGCCCCAACCCCTTTTTATCATATGGATGCTAGAAGGCGGTGGCTGCGGGTCTACATGTCCTGGGAATGACGTTAAACTCTATCTGATGGCGAGGTTCCAGTTTTGGAGGTTTGGGGAATGTGGAGCACCCCTTCATCACCATTGCTCCCTGGTCCACTCTGACCCGGAGTGGTAGTACATGTTAGGGTCCCATCTATGGATTAAATAGAAAAATGTATTTATAAAAAAATTGTATTATCCATTAAGAATTGATTTATTTCAAAACTTTATCGGCATTAAATGACCCACCGAGGTTAATATGCCGTAAAACAAAACAAACCAAACCAAACCAAACGTTGTAATAATAAAATTATCATACTGTGGTATATCCACAGGTCCTGCTAATATTTTTATTATTTCTCATAGTAATCTGTATTCTATTTTTAGTTTAAGAAAAGGAGCCTCTTTGTTTTTTGTTTTTTGTGTGTTTTTGTTTTTGTTTTTTTGTTTTTTGTTTTTTTATTCTTTCTTGTTTGCTTTGTTTTGTTTTTGGTTTTTGGTTTTTTTTTTCTCTTTGAAATTAAGATAATTGAAAATGGAAGTAAATTTTCTCGCGTAAAAAAGTCTTAGAATCAATTATAACGAAATGTGTTTAGAAAGTCTCTCTCTCTCTCTCTCTCTCTCTCTCTCTCTCTCTCTCTCTCTCCTCTCTCTCTCTCTCT
>CM042165.1:5675232-5697732 GCA_023376005.1 Doryteuthis pealeii
TTTAATGCCGATAAAGTTTTGAAATAAATCAATCTTAATGGATAATACAATTTCTTTATAAATACATTTTTCTATTTAACCCATAGATGGGACCCTAACAGGTACTACCACTTCGGGTCAGAGTGGACCAGGGAGCAATGGTGATGAAGGGTGCTCCACATTCCCCAAAACTCCAAAACTGGAACCTCACCATCAGATAGAGTTTAACGTCATTCCCAGGACATGTAGACCCGCAGCCACCGCTTCTTAGCACCCACATGATAAAAGGGGTTGGGGCTTGCCATAAGGGCAATAGGGTTGGGAAAATCATATAGGTGCTAGGGCTTGACGTGACCAGCCGGTTGATCGGAGGGGGCCCTCCGATCGCCGTCTAGCCCAAGATAGGGCCAAAGTGGAGTATTGCATGTCATGAACTGCTCATCCACCTGGGTCTATCTTAAGCATCACGGGTCGCCACCCACGGCCAAAAGGCCCTTGGGGAGTCTTACCCCTCTGCAGAGGTGCAGTCGGTGCATCTAACGCCCCAGCCGACAGGGTGGATAACTGGGTGAAACAAACAACTCTTACTCGAGTGTTGAACATGAGTGTTGAATATTAAAGTCCAATAATGGACTTTAATAAAAGCACATGGAGACATTTATCACATATACAAGAAATACGTGTAAGGCACAAGGTACAATAAGAACATAAACAATAGTTACCTACATGTACATATAAAATATATAGATAGAGTTATGGAAGTCCATAAGGTTAAAGTCACTTACTGACTTAGTCCGTACGTGGGGATAGAGGCCCCCACGAGGATGGGGTGTAGACACAAATGTCTAACCCATGTTGTCCAGTCCAAGAAGAAGGAGAAAAGAGAGAGTTTGAATCTGGCGCTTCCTGAAAGACGCCTGGTGGTGAGAATAAGAAACTAGAGGGAAGATAACTCTTCAATCCAAGGGAAGACAATCCAACACGGTCATCAGGTGGCTTCATTGGGGTGGGAGTCTTACTATCTCTGCAGAGTGCATATGGATTATTCTACAGCCCCAGCCGACAGGGCTCTTTTCTTTTAGATCGATGTTGCAAAATGACGGATATGATAATGATTTATAGATTGTTTTAAAGGGTTTATCCATAATTTCCTGTGTGTATTTGATTGATTATTAGATACTAGCAGGACCTGTGGATACACCTCAGTATGATAATTTAGTTATTACACGTTTGATATGTTTACTTAAGAGCTATTTAAAAAATAGTTCAATATGTAAAAAATATGAATAATCTTGATTTAATCTCTCTCTCTCTCTCTCTTCTCTCTTAGTATATAAAATTCAATAAATATATAATATATATATATATATATATATATATATATATATATATGTATACTATATATCACACACTTTTTTCTTTCTTTCCATCCTTTTTTTAATCTTTTCATTATGTTCGATTGAAACAGATTAGCGCTATCACTTCTGCGTGCTCACCACCCTCTGTTTCTTTCTCATATTTTTCTGTGTGACATGTTCTTTTTCTTCCCTTTCTTTTTTATAATAAAAACGAAATTGTCATTATTATGCTGGGGTGACGACACTTATAATAAGCAACACCAGATAATCAGGATTTACATTTTTGCATTTTATATTGGACGGTCTGATTTTTAACCAGCAGGTGTTGCAAGATGATAACGGTCTGAAGATTAAGGAACAGGAGTATAAATATATAGATGAATTTTTTTTTCACACTAGCTAGTTGTCTTTCACTGGAGTCTGGGCGAGAGTAAGTTTCCTCTAGAAAGAATGGAAAACTTTGAATTCAAACCTGTTAAAATCGGCTTGAGAAATTGACCTTGTGTCACATCCTGCTCATGCAGAAGGGTTGGTAAATATATATATATATATGACCCTCCTTTTTTCTTTTTTTCAAACACTTGATTTAAAATATCTCTTTATCAACATTATCGATTTTGATTGTATAATAGAGTTGCTAATAAACAAGAATATGTATTGATTGTATAATGATCTACTCAAAATAATATGCAATCATGAAATTTTTTTTATTTAAAAAAATAAAGTTATTGATGATAGCGTAATTATTTATTTACCTTAGTTGTGGTTCGAGACTGCGCGTCATGGTCGTTTAATGGGAATCGAACTCACTTACTATGCTTTAATAATTCAGCTAGCTAACCATTACACTACTTGAGGTACCGTTTATGGGCGATAGTTTATATTAGGCACTGCCAAAGATGACGTAAAATCCGTATTTTACAAAATAAATTTACCCCCCTCTGATTGAAAAGAATTACCAAAAATCAAAGAATTGTCCGATTTTAATGAAATTTTCAGTGTTGATTTATCAATAAATGAATTTTATAATGCATTAGTTATTTTATTTCAAAACTTACTGATTTTTTCAGATTACATATACTTTACCCCCCCCTTATTTTGGGGTAGCAAAATATCGGTGGGGTTATAGAAAGTTGAAACTGATTATAGTATAAATAAAAAGACAAAAGACCGAAGGTTTGAATAGAAGAAAAACATTTGAGGGGGTTTATCTTTAGAAAATAAGTACCGAAAATCGGAAAATTAAATGTAAAATACAAACAAACAAAATAAATTTTGGATATGTTTTTTTTACTCTTTTCGATAATTAGTTAATTGGCTATTATCTTATAAAAGAAAAAATATACATCGACATTTGTTCTTTTTAAAGGGGGCGCAGAATTTTCAATAGTTTTCTACAAAAAAAACCTATTAGATAACAATAAAGTAGTTATTAAATGAAAATTTGTTTTTAGAATCTAAAAATATGAAATTTGTAACTTAAAATTAGGCGTTTCATATTTTATATGAATTTTATCTATTAATTAAGGCATGATAAATTATTTCTGCTATGGTAGCCAGCAATGGTAATATTTATTTTTAAGAATTTCGATTTATTTCCATTGAATCTGTTTGAATGAAAATTAAAAAAAGAATTCGTTGATTAACAAGTCAACACAGAAAATGTTATCAAAATCAGATAATTCCCTGAATTTTTTATAATTGTTTTTTCTTTTTTTTTATCAAATACCACCTCCATATTAGAAGAGGTCACGTGACATCTTCTTTCGGTCATTAGTTTTTTATAAACAAATGCGCAAGAATTTTTAGAGCGTCTTTTTTTTCTGCGTGTTAAGACCAAAAGAAAAAGACATGTCATTTAAAAGTGAATAATTTTTCTGTAATTGAGTGTATTTATTGTACTTTTGTTATTGATTTCTAAGAAGAAACTATTAAAAGCATTAAAATTCTAAATAATATGTTTGGTTTTTTTTGTTTATTTTTTTGGGGGATCCTTTTTTTGTTTGTTTTTTGTTTTTGTTTTTTTTTTACTCCGGAGATATATAAAAAAGCGGCCATGTTTACGATATATTTGAGCAAAATTGGCCGAAAATAATAGTTGGAAATGTATTAAAAATAAATACATGTTTAATATAATTTTGCTTTTTCACTGATACTCATTATGTTACTACTTTTCCACCTAGACAAAAATTTGACCTTAAATAATCGATTTAATTAATTTTGATTCGTTTTTAAAATGAAAATCAGCGAAAAAATTGGCAGTGCCAAGTGTATATACTATAAACGTGTACATTTTTGTTTTGTTTTTGTTTTTTTTGTTTTCGCTTTAAAAGGACACTAGCATTGTAATTATTTATGGGCGATATTGTATATACTATTTAGGTGTACGTTTTTGGATTTTTTGGCGGGAAGAGGTTGTTGTTTTGTTTTTGTTTTGTATTATATTTTCTTTCTTTGTTGCTGATGATTTTTCTTTCCACTTTTCCACAAAAAAACAAGCTCCATACACGCAATAAAGAGTTGTGTAAAACCCGAAGGACACTGCTAAGATTTCAATAACATTGTTGGAAACAAATCCGGTTGTTTAGAACCTTTTGTATTGGCTAATCTGTTTGGCATTAGCGTCTGTTTGCAGCGCACTGAATAAACTCTACAAAAGACATCGACCTGCAAAAGGTGACCTTCTAATTTTAGTGATTAATGCACACAGAATTCTTTGAATACAGCCTCGATTTCGCCCAACAACCAACAGTTGTTATTCTCTACCATGAATGGCGGCAGAATAAATACTTTAATATGACAGGAGGAGGAGGAAGAGAGGAGGAGGAAGAGAGGAGGAGGGAAGAGCAAACAATGAGTTGACGAATGCACGAAAATCGAATCTTCCCAAACCTGTAATCTGACATTTTGCGATTTTTCCCACCATTACAAAACGGCGGTTGGAGAGAGCTTCACCAAAGTTCGAGTGACAAGTCTCTTCAACTCTACAGGATTCTGCTCTGTCGGTAAAACGTTAACGCTTCTCCCGACGCAAACAATGCGCTATTGATCCCTCGACCAATAGCGAGCATAGTGGGTAAGACCAACGACAAGATAGAATGAGTAAATTTGATGGGCTTTGCCGTTAACCACTAGTATTATACGGTCAATTCTCCCTCGCGTCTTTTAGGGGCTGACTTCTGATTTAGGTCGGAAAATTAAAACGGAAAGTTTTTTGGTGATACCCAATGACAGTTTAACTACAGTCTATGAATTAACATTTTGCGAATTGGGTTACGGTTTTTAGGGGATTAAGGTTGTTTTTAATTACGTATTGCTTTAAAAAAAATAAACAACAAAAACACCAAATTACTATACATTTAATTAACCATTGAAATTAATTATTGAATCTATTATTGAGACAGTTGTTTGTGTTAGTATTGCAATATATAATTTCAATTAAACTTAGTTTTAAAAATATTTTTCAACATTAAATTGAATTTTCCGACCTAAATCAGAAGTCAGCCCTTTTAGGTAATTGTGAAAGAACGACTTGGCGTTGGAGTAAAACCAAAAGTACACTGTATGGATTAAGACCCAGGACTTTAAAAAAAGCCTTGGGTCGAACCATATTGACGGGGTGTTAGCTACAAGAAAGAAAAAAGAAAGTGAAATGGCGACCCCCACACCCCCACCCCTATTAGGAAGGGGAAAGTAATTCTTACAGCTCAGTATTTCAGCCGATCTTCAGTTCCCCAATTCTCTTTTCATTTTCCTCTTTTTTCTTCCTTAGTTCACAGACCGAATTATGAATTTCGTGATATACATCATCATTATCATCATCATCATCATCATCATCTGTTACATAACTATTAGATTCCTAATATTTATGTACAGTAGTGTAGAAACCAAAATGGCTATTATAAGTTCAACCGGCGGCCTTGAAGGATTGAATGACAAGGCTTGACCTCAGTCCTGATCCTTCCTTCCGGTGGATACCGTGAGAATCGGTGGAGAAGACCCTCTTCTGGTTTAGATTAGAAAGAGATATTTTAGTTAGGTCGGCCAAAGACCACGATGGTGGTAAGTCGTGTTATGCACGGTGCCGACTCAATCTGCGCAGGTAGTCTGGTGGGGATTTCAGAATAAAATATGATCTAAGTTAAATCGAAGTCTTGTGTTATTATCTAAAAACTACCAATGACACAGGGCTTCTGATAAAGTGAAATCCCCAATGGAAGACCAGACACGAAGTCCCCAAGACGAAGTCCCAAGACGAAGTCCAGACGCTAGAAGAGAGGCTAGAAGAACAGAAGTAAGAAAGTAAGGAAAGAGGTATACAACACATCATGTTACACTAGTAGCACGGATAAACATGACAATTTTTTGTCAACCATTTCTATAATCTATTGTCCTGAAGAGGTCATCTGTGCAGCATCCAGTATTCGCACTGAGCTGGTCAATGTAGATATTTGCAGAACCGCCCTCATTGTCGTGCCAATGTGCTGTTTTCCACAGGAGGGGTTCAATAAACTCTGACTTCCGTTCTTATTGCCACTCTAGGGGGAGGGGGATGTTTATATTCATGGGCTAATTAGGCAGGTGTTCTAGTGTTGGGGGGGGGTAAATAGACTTTCTGGGTGAGTTAGCTGAATGCTTTCTGTCTCATTAAATTCTCATTTAGGGGTGTTGGTTACCCTGGCGCAATGTTTTGATTTGTTATAACAATAACCGACGTCAACGTTCCATTAACTTTTGACGCGTAAAGTTTATCCAAATTCTCCACAAATCTCAATATATTCTTAACATAATATTTCTCAAATCTCACACAATTATAATCAAATGAAAGATAGGTTTGAATACAACAAAATCATTATACAAAGAAAGATCAAATCAGAAAAGACGAGATATGAATAGAATTATAAGTTATAATATAAAGGAAACCTGATATAAATCAAAATGAAATTAAGAATCTCTATCTAATATAAAAAGTGAAATCTCTCTCTCTCTCTCTCTCTCTCTCTCTCTCTCTCTCTCTCTCTCTATCTCTATCTCTATCTCACACACACACACACACACAACTGACGTCATTAACCGTCTTTCTCTCTGAACGTGATTTTTTTTTTAAGTTCTTTTCGAACATTTCAAAAATTCTCCGCTTTTTTCCAACGAATTTCATTTAAAAAAAAAAAGGATTTACTCTGATGAAGGTCGAATTTTATTTGTGTGCGGAACATTTCTACATTTTTCTATTATTATTATTTCATTTCATTTGGTTATTTAAAAATAATAATAGTTTAAATAATGTACACATGGATAAACTCCTGACCAAAACACGTGTAACTAAAATTGATTAAAATATCCTATATTATCCATTCTATACTTCCTTTCCTTTATTCAATTTTTCAACACACACATATATATATATATATATATATATATATATATATATATATATATATGAGAGAGAGAAATACAAAGTATTTAAAAAAGATGAGTCTATTCTTAATGTCGACGTTATAATGTTTCGGTTTTGCAGACTTCGTCAGGACACATGGTAAAATTATGCGTAGAGATGGTGGGTGACTGATTGTATATGAAGAAGGGAGGATAATCAGTATCAACCAGTGTTGATTCCACACCTTGAAGCTGTGGTGTGGAGATATGGGAGGAGCTGAGTTGATAGGGTTGGTTAAACTGAAAGGTAGTGGGAGAACGTAATATTTTACTCACATTTTTATATATCTAAAGGATGGCACAACGAGACGAGATCAAATCCTGGACGAGGCTGTTCGCATTTTACATAGCGCTATGGATAAATCATAGGGTAGACTGGGCTTTTTAACCTTGGTACGGCAAACAATCTAGAGGAAAGAAAACTCTAAATTCAAATCTGTGAAACTCCGCTTAAGAAATTGACCTTGTGTCAAATCCTTCTTCTGCGAAGGAGTTGGTATATATATATAATATATATATATATATATATATATATATATATATATATATATATATATATATATATATATTTCTTGTGAACGTTGTTTGTTTGGTCTTTTGAAGCATTGAAAAAAGAACAAAAACAAGAAAAATAGAACAAAAATAAGAATTTTTATATATTCAACCGTAGCTCTGTTCCTGGTTCAATCTATTCCGATATTTCGGGTGAGCCTTCACCCTTTTTCAAAGTATGTCAGATGGTCTGGAGAAAAAAATGAAATGTTGTATATGAGGGCAAAAAAGTAATTAAAATATATATATTATTGTGTCAGTTACTGGTACGACGTGTCGGCTTATAACTCAGAAAACAGATATTAAGCAATAAAATCTCACCCATAATTAAATACGTTTATAATAAGGAAAAGTACAACATTTATTTTTATTTCTACTAATTAAATGATATAATTGAATAATTAAAAATCGATAGATTTGTGGAATTCTTCACTGTTCTTCATAAGTAAGTGCAAAAAAATCCTGCGTGGTATTTGTCGCTACAGTTAATCGTAGTGCATTGCTGTCGTGTTCTCTACACTGGCCATATTTTCATTTTATGTCATTTTGTTAACTGACTTTACGGTTTTTTACGATGTCGCCTTGCCTAGCAGCAGGTCGATCTGTGGGAGACGTAACAATACATATACCGTTCCATTTTGGCAAGGATCCGCCATTGACGTCATCACCAAAAAAAACAAATAAAAATGTCGCGTTTTTATAAAGAGAGGTAAAAATCAAAAACAAAAGAGAAGCATTATCACGGGAAATGGAAAAAAAAAATATATATCTATTTCTATCAATAATGGAGATTCGCTTCCGGTTTTTGTCTGTAACAAAAATTACGTCACTGCTTACGCCACATTACCCAAAATCGTCATAACATAGAATAAATACACTCAAAATTTGAACATGCAGTATTAGACAGTCCTCATTGTTTTTTAAAACAAGTTTTAATAAATACATGACTGGTATTATATATCTATATATAGTTTGTTTTATTTTAATTCATATTTAAAGTTTACATTTCAAATTGTTTTATTTTTTAATCCTTTAATGAATTTGATTATTTTACTTACTTAGGGTACAAACTCGCTGACATTGAATTTTTTACTCCCACCCTCAGGCAATATGTTTCAAAAATCTATTTTTACATCGCCTGTAAACTATAATAAATAAACTATATATCATTTTTTTAACTATATAAACTATGATATTAATTAAAAAATTGTATTACCTTAAATGTAAAATCTTATTTGCGAAATTTGTAATCAATTTTGAAAATTATTTTTTACTCTCGTCCCTTTTTCAGTAACAAGAAGTTAACTAAAAGTTTACAAATAAATAAATACTTACCCTTTTGGTGTAAAATTTATGCGTAAAATATTCAAAATAATTATTTAATTAATGATTAATATATGTGCACAACATTTTATTCGAGGAAGACAGAACTAAGTTTATTTCAAATTGTCTTCTTTTTATTTTTACTCCTTTAAGAAATTTGATAATTTTACTTACTTATGATACAAACTCTCTGACATTGAATTTTTAGCTCGCACACCCCTCACACAATATGTTTCAAAAATTCATTTTTACACCACCCGGAGGTGTTTTTTATTTTGCTATTGTTTATAACAGAGAAGAAACATCATGCGTAACTCGCTGAATGAGAAAGATCAACAGAAAAAAAATGTCTTTCTGTCAACATTGGTCATCAAGCAATTCTAAAATCAGAACAAAATGAAAATAAATCCGAAAAATATGCTTTCATTTTATTTATCTGAATTTCGTTAAACTTTGAACCACGTATCTTTGAGAATCTGTGTCACGCTTCAAAGATACGTGGTTCAAAGTTAACTGACCTGAAAAAATGTAAAAGTTTTTAAATAAAATAACTAGTGCATTATATCTTTTATTCATTAATGCATCAACACTGAAAATTTCATTAAATTCGGTTAATTCCCTGATTTTTTGGTATTTTTCTTTCGACATACGAAGGTGGAATTTTGGTCCGTTAAGTTCGATTTAACCGATTTTTTTAGATGAGGTTTGATGTTTATTATTTAGATTTTTCAGACTCTTGTACTAATCTTCATTGTGGTATATAAAAAAGATGTCATTATTTGGACTAGCAAAAAAATGCGCCCCACCCCCGGGGCACAACTATTTGAGTTCTAATATAATTAGATATTATAATGAATTAGAGTAATAAAATTAAATACGAACACAAAAAGATTACACTTATTTTTACTTTATTCTAATTGATTTCAATATAAAATCATACACAGGATTGCTTTTAAAAGGTCTACCTGAGATAGAGTTGCCTCAGAACAGCCCATATTATTAATGTGCGATGTGTGTTTATATCATTAAGACATAAATGTTTATATAGAATATAGTGTAAATAATTTACATACCGGTTTTAACAAAACCGTGTTTAATAAATAATTACTCGCTGTTATTGATTTCTAATATCATTGTGTTATTCTCAAACGTAGAGTCCTGGTGACCTGAGGACACTTGCTGTCACTCAGCATCCAGTGAACCACCGGCTACGGCAGGTATGAAAAACTAAGAAGAAGAATTTGCAATTACTAGATAAATGGTATTAGATTTCTTTTTGTGGACATCGCAGTTGTGGTCACCCTAGGTTACCGCCATTATCTTTTCTTTAATCCTCACAGTTTTCCATTCTTTCACCTTTGACCCCAACCATCAAAATCTCCTTCTTGCTTAATCCTTTTCTAATCCTCTGTTGACGACATCTGAAGATTTCAAACGATAATCTCTGCTTCTCTGTCGCCATGTGAAATCATTCTCTTTCTTTTCCTAACACATTCATTTGTGACCCAATGACTCTTGCGTTGGGCGAAATAGACGTTTACGTGTCAAGTTTGTTCGGTAACAGTTATCTCCTTTGTTTCCTCTCTGACATTGTGTTGTCCTAAGTGTTTGGATGGGAACTCCTTTAATCTCACCCACCTTGTCGTTATGCTAACTATATATCCTGCAGTGGGGTAAGACTCACCAATATATGCATTTACCAACGCCGCTGCACCAGCAGGATGTGACACAAGATCATTTTTATTCGGAGTTTTCCTTCTCATAGATCGGTTGCCATAACAATGTTAAAAAGCCCAATCTGACCTACTATCTAACCAAAACTGAAGGTGCAGTAGTTGGATAGATACCTATGTATAAGTTTCCTAAGTGTATTAGAACTGTGAAATGTAACAATCCTGGTCCCGGATTTGAACTCGTGTCGCCGTGTCCATTTACTACGACGGTAACCATTACATTGTGCTCTCCTAAGTGTTTGTATGGGAACTCCTTTAATCTCACCCACCTTGTCGGCGGGGCTTAGAATAGGCTAACTATATAATAAGGTTCCCCCGTCAATATAGTTATTTACTAAGCATAGCTTAGATGTGGCACAAGGCCAGAAGTATGGGGCACCCAGTGGGAATCGAACTCACTAACAATGGTATGTCCTGTATATCCTGTAGTGGGGTAAGGCCTCCACCAATATATATATTTACCAACCCTGCTGCACGAGTAGGATGTGACACAAGATCAATTTTTAAGTTCAGAGTTAAACGGGTTTGAATACCGACGTCTTCCATAATCACTATACAACATTTCACCTACCTTAAGTCCTGATGAAGATTACAAAAACTGAAACGTTAAAACGAGTTTGACGTGTTTGAATTCAGTTTTCTTTCTCCTAGACTGGTTGCCATACCAATGTTAAAGAGCCCAGTCTGACCTACTATTTACCTATAGCTGGAGGGAGAATAGTTGGCATGAATCAAATTATTACTCTTTCAACTATGGGTAAATAGTAGGGTAGACTGGGCTCTTTAATTGGGCATGGCAACCAGTCTAGGAGAAGGAAAAAACTGAATTCAACCCCTCAGCACACAAGATGGGTGTTTAACAGGTTTATTCAGAGTTTTCCTTCTCCTAGATTGTTAAAGAGCCCAGTCTATCCTCCTATTTACCCATAGCTGGTGAGGCAGTAGTTGGATACATACCTATGTATAAGTTTCCTAAGTGTATTAGAACTATGTGAAATGTAACAACCCAGTCCCGGATTTGAACTCGTGTCGCCGTGTCCATTTACTACGACGATAACAATTACACGACGTACACCTCCCTTCTTTCACCTTTTTCCAATTATATAAAATGGTACCTGGGTATAAGATTAACTGCATTTAGTGGTGATGTTCCAGTTCTGGAGATCTGCGGACATGACAGTACGCTTTATTGACATTACTCCCAGGTCCACTCTGATCCGAAGTGGTAGGGCCTACTATGCATTAAATATATCTGCTTGAAAATTATTCGTATTAAGAATACTTGATACCATATGATTGTAAAGTTGTTATATATAGGATTTGTTTAAGTTGTTTTGTTGGGGTTAGAATTCAAATTCTGGACAAAGCTGTTTGCATTTCACGTAGCACTAATACCCTTGGGAAAGGTATTCATCAAACTCCTCTCTCTCTCTCTCTCTCTCTCTCTCTCTCTCTCTCTCTCTCTCTCTCTCTCTCTCCTCCCCTCTCCCCTCTCTCTCCTCTCTCTCTCCCTCTCTCTCCCTCTTCTCTCCCTCTCCCCTCTCCTTTTCTTTCTATCTCTCTCTGTGTTTGTGTCTCGCCCTCCCTCTCCTATCCCTCTCTCCTCTCTCCCTCTCTCCCTCTCTCTCTACCCTCTCTCTCCCTCTCCCCCTCTTCCCTCCTCTCTCTCTCTCTCTCTCTCTCTCTCTCTCTCTCTCTCTCTCTCTAGCCATGGGTAAATAGTAGGCAGACTGAGCTCTTTATCCCTGGCTAAGTAACCAGTCTAAGAGAAAGAAAACTCTGAATTCAAATCTGTTAAACTTCACTTCAGAAATTGACCTTTTGTCACATCCTGCTTGTGTGGAGGGGTTGGTATATATATATATATATATATGATTTGTTTAAGAAATAATTTTCATTACAGCCGGCAAGGCTGTTCTGAGCAACGGATGACCAATCCAACGAGAAATCTTCCACGAATTTGCATCAATTCTAATGTCTGTAGGTCTTTAAAAACACAGCCTGTGTACAGAACCATTGACAGAGCAATTAGCTAGAGATGTGGTAGTAACAGACACTAGATTAAGTAATGTGACTAGCATAATACCACACAAGTGTATTAATAAATTGGTATCAATACTTTTCATTAACTTTATGTGTATTTATAAATACTGGTGAGTGACCTTCAGCTACCACCTTCTAGCACCTACATGATAAAAAGCTGTTTGAATTTCACATAGCGCTAATACCCTTGGGAAAGGTAGGAATCCAAATCTCCCTCCAGCTATAGATAAATAGTAGGGCAGACTGAGCTCTATAACCTTGGCTAGGTAACCAGTCAAGGAGAAGGAAAACTCTGAATTCAAACCAGTTTAACTCCGCTTAAGAAATTGACCTTGTGTCGCATTGTGAGCAATTTGAAGAATACGGTTGGGACTTAATTGTATTGTTGCTAGAGCTTGATACCCGGTTTATCGGTTCGGGTCTCTCCGACCGCCCGTCTAGAACATGTAAGGGCTGAAGTGGAGTGTTTCATGTCACAGAACCACTTACTACCTGGATCACAGACCGTTCAGCTACCATAGTCCTTCAGGGATTACTGATAGCCCCATTTGAGGGAGGGGTCTTACCTTCCTGCTGAGGTGCAGTCGGATTTTTCTACACCCCAGGGTGGAAAAATTGTTTGTCTGACTTTTTGATTTCAATTAAGGGGGATCGATCCTTTTTTGCGAAGTATTGCATGTCATGTGACCACTTAGTACAGACTGCTCAGCTACTACAATCTTGTCCTTTTTATGGGCCACTACTTGCTACTTCGGGGGGGGGGAGTTTTACCCCTCTGCAGAGGTGCAATCTGAGTATTCTACTCCCCCAGCCAACCGGACGAAGAATTCTTTGTCATGATATCTGAACATGGGACAAAGTAAAGGAATGTGAATTTCCTTTCTAAGTGTATTAGGGTTACGCGAGCACTGAACCGGTACACTGATTCCTTTTTCCAGGCCGATAACCGTGACGCTACTTGGCAACTACAATGTTTATGCACATCAATGTCTAAATAAACAAAAAAACAGGAAAGAGAAGGGAAAAACATAAAATAAAGAACATAAAAATAAGGAGTTAAAAGAAAAAAGTTAAAAGGGAAAAGTGAGTGAGAGAAACAATGTATAAAAGAATTGTGGAAAGAAGAGGAAAGAAAAATTAGGGAGATTATATATTATATATATATATATATATATATATATATATATATTATATATATAAAAGAAGAAGGTCCGCAAAATGTATTATGTTCTCAGAAAAAATGTTTTATTCTTTTTATTTTATATACGCAACACGTGTTTCAGATATTCTAGTATCTTCTTCAGGCTTTGATCAATACATATATTGATATACATATATATATATACACACATATACATATACATACATACATAGGTTGTGCGTGTTTCTGCAATTTTTCTGTCATGAAATGTTATTTAGAACAGAAAAATTGCAGAAACACGCACAACCTATGTATGTATGTATATGTATATGTGTGTATATATATATATGTATATCAATATATGTATTGATCAAAGCCTGAAGAAGATACCAGAATATCTGAAACACGTGTTGCGTATATAAAATAAAAAGAATAAAACATTTTTTCTGAGAACATAATACATTTTGCGACCTTCTTCTTTTTTATAAAATATTAAATTTTCTCCCGTTGAAACCAGAACACATTTATATATATATATATATATATATAAATAATATATATATATATATATATATATATATATATATATATATATCAAACCCAGTTGGATTTGTCACAAGGTCCATTTCTTAAGTGGAACTCATACATAGGAAACATACTACTGCCCCTCCAGCTATGGATAAATAGTAGGCCAGACTGGGCTCTTTAACAGTCTAGGTGAAGGAAAGCTCTGAATTCAAACCTGTTAAACACCCTTCATATGCTAAGGGGTTGAATTCAGAGCTATCCTTCTGTTTGACTGGCTGCTATTCTGAGATTGAAGAGCCCAGTCTATTTATCAATAGCTGAAATGAGTTTAGTTGGATTCATACCTTTCCCAATATCATTAACGCTATGTGAAATGCAAACATCCTCGTCAAGGATTTGAACTCGTTTCGTCGTGTCCCTTTCCCTATGACATTAACCATTACATCACGCGCCTCCATAGAGGGGGAGAGTATATATAGAGACAGACAGACAGATAAACAGAGGGAGGCGCCCGAGGTGTCATGGTTATTGTTATATGAAATGGATACAGTGATCTGGGTTCAAATCTTGAACAAGGCTGTTTTCATTGCACTAATAAATTTAGGAAGGTATAAATCCATAGATGGGACCCTAACAGGTAATACCATTCTGGGTCAAAATGGACCTGGGAATAAATGGTCATGAAGGGGTACTCCACATTCCCCAGACTACCAGGACTGCAACCTCACCACCAGATAGAGTTTAACGTCATATCTAGGATATTAGGACTTCTAGCACATATGATAAAAAGTTTGGGGTTTTGCCATAAGGGCAATAGGATTGGGACACTCATATAGGTGCTAGGGCTTGACATGACCAGCCGATTGACATTTTCTACGACGATAACCGTTATACAACGAAGCGATTTAAAGTAACCCTTTTTTAAACGGTCATTATTTTGGTGGAAAATGCAACACTGGTTTTACTGAAAGTTGGAAAACGTGGCATTGAAAGGGTTAAACAGAAATGCGTTAACAAGAAAATTGACGATTGATAAGAAACGAGGCCAGGAAGGATATTGGATTACGAGGAAAAAACGAAAAAGAAAATTGGGTTTGGGGAGGTACTGCGTAAACCAGGAACATCCGAATCAACAAGAGCCAAGCAGGAAATTTAATCTGAGTGACCGTGTATAGATCGATGGCAATTATCAATGTATGTTTACGGAGTTGTTGGTTTGTCGATACAATTTAGATTTCAATTACCGACAACTGACGGTGATGGGTGTGGCTTGTAGTTAATTGGCTGGTTGAATTCTCAGCGGGAAAAGAAAAATATTGACAAACGAATAATTAGTTTGTTTCTACTACGAATGACATCATTGTGGTCGATTGTGTGTATTCAGTGATAAGAAATATACGAAGGCTGATTGATAAGTAAGGTCTCCAACCGCATTGAGTCACTAATAGTGAAATAGAAAACAACACTTGAAAGAACGAGGGAAAGTTTTTTTTGAGAAAAAGCAAAATTCTTTTCTTTTTATTTTTTTCAGAATTTTCCCCATAAATTCTAAATAGTTTACAATTGGTTTATCGCAAAAAGTATTTCAATATTTATTGCTATTCAAAATGGTGGCAAATCAAACAAAGTACTCCAGGCGTGAATAGAGGTCTGTTATCAAACTTTTGGTGGCTGAGAAGTGCAAACCATGTTACATTTACAGAAGATTATGTCATGTTTCTGGAGAATCATGTTTTAGTCCAAAAATGTTTACAAATAGGCTAAACGTGGGTTAGCCACGACAATCCCAAACCCATAGAGTGCAAACACACGAACTCGAACACTGAATATGAGGTTGACAGTCTTCTGGGATATGAAAGGAATATTTCACCTAATTTATTGAATAACCCTCAGATTTATTGAGTCTAAACATTCTTACTTTAATTTTTATAGATAAACTGATAGATTTACATGTACACTTGTTTGGTTTAGTTTCTTTGTTTAATGGCATATCAATTTTAGTGGGTTATTTTCGCCTGATAGTTTTCCAGCACAGTATAACAATATTTCAAATCTGTCATGTTTTTCTTTTCTTCTCTTCTCTTATGAATGTGAAGAATTAAATTCATTATTTAGATGCATTAAGATATTTCTGATACCCGAAAGCAACCTTGACGGATATGTTTAAGATATATCATTTTGTTTTTTGGTTTTTTCTTTACTTGAAGGCCTTTTCTATTATTAAGAATACTAGTACAAAATAAAAAACACCCTCCGGGCGATGTAAAAAATTTTTGATTAATATCATAGTTTACAAAGTTTTAAAAAAATGATATATAGTTTATTTATTATAATGTAAAGGATTCGAACTTTGAATTATAAGGAATAGCTTCTATTTATTTTATTAGTAATAATTGTTCTTTATTCTATGTATTGACCACTTTTGTAATTGTGACGTAAGCAGTCACGTAGTTTTTGCTACAGACAAATACAGACCCAATCTCCATTATTAATACTAGTACAATATAAAAAAACACCCTCCGGGCGATGTAAAAATAATTTTTGAAACATATTGCCTGAAGGGTGGGAGTAAAAAATTCAATGTCAGCGAGTTTGTACCCTAAGTAAGTAAAATCATCAAATTCATTAAAGGATTAAAAAATAAAACAATTTGAAATGTAAACTTTAAATATGTATTAAAATAAAACAAACTATAGGGCCGGGTTAACTCAGTCGGTAGAGCGTTCGGCTAGAAACCACAAGGCCCTAGTTCGATACCCGCCCTCGCCAACTCAGCGTATGAGTAGCACAGGGATCTGTGCGGTAAAGTAAGGAGCTGGTGGTAGGTGTGGCGCTCCACCTCAGACGTTAATTATCTCCTTGGTCTAGCGCTAGTGAAAAGGGGATAGACTCCCTCGCTGCATGGCTGATATCGATATTAGGCCGTAATTTTTGTTATAGACAAAAACCGGAAGCGAATCTCCATTATTAATAGATTAAAACTGATATTAAAACTCACTGTCCAGCTGATACCCACAAAACACAACACCGCCGACTTATTATTGATATGACGCTAATCTTCTTTCTCTAAACTTTTCTCGACGCCCGAGCAAGGTCCTGGTATTTTTCTAAGTGTTTGTTTTCTTTTATTTTCACCCTGTAATTTGCTTTCTTTCACCAAAATTCAAAATCTGATTTGCTTTTATTTCATTTTCTTCTTTTATGAATCCCTAATAATCATTGACAATGACCAAGACATAGTTGTATCCGTGCTACTATATGGCTGCACAACTTTGATCGTAATAAAGCGCTGAGAGAATAAGCTTGATGGGAGTTGCACAAGAATGCAGTGTGCTGTCTTGTAAAAAATCGTGGAGACAGCACCCTACAAGAAAGCAGATGTATGGCCACTTGCCCCCTATCACACAAACAATCGAGTAAAACAAACAGGACATGCGGGACACTGCTGGAGAAACAAGGATAAACTCATAAGTGACATTTTCCTTTTCCGTCCTTTTCTTTCTTTATAATAAAAACAGAATGGTCCATTATTTAGCTGAAGTGACGACACTCATAAGAAATAAGAATTCGGTTGATAAGCAACGAATAGGCTTGTTTTTTATTTGTTTTTGTTTGTTTAATGGCATATCAACTTTCGTGGGTTATTTTCCCCCTGGTAGTTTTCTGACAAAGTACAGCAATATTTCAAATCTGAGATTTTTCTTTTCTTTACTTTTATGAATCCCCAATAATCATCAACTGTGAAGAATTAACTTCATTAAATTAATTAGATACATTAAGACAACTCAGATGATCAAAACAGCCATTGTAATAGATAGGCTTAAAGTATGTTTTGACTTGACGACAAATACTATTATTTGAAACATTAAAACTATAATGATTTACCAGAGTGTCATGCTAATTAGATTACAAGGAAGCTCTCCGCCCAATAATGCTAATTAAGAAATCATTTTCCCTGCCTCCCAGTGGGTGAATGACACAAGGCCTTTTTTAACGAGGAGAACCACGCACAAACCGAAGCTCATGCAATGGCTAGAGCAAAAAGTGTGTGAATCCCTTCGGCGTTCCCTTTATGGGGCACCTAGGTACAGCGCAATAAACGCGCTCCTGACTCTTTTAGACGAGAAGATGGCTCATTGGGATCACGTGATTTATTTTATAACTTACCGGTCCAGAAGCCGAAACTCCTCGACGCTGAGCAAGTATTATAATGCTAAGTATTATATTCAACATTTGGCAGGTGGTGTAATGGTTAGTCGTTGAAATGGACTCGTCGAACAGAGTTCAAATCTTGGACGAGGCTGTTTGCATTTCAAATAGCGTTATTGCAACTACTAATGTAGGGTAACCAGTCTAGGAGAAGGAAAACTGGATTCAAACCTGTTATACCCCGCTTAGGAAGTTGACCTTGTGCCGCATCCTGCTTGTGGTTGGCAATATATATATATATATATATATATTTAACATTTTCACTGACACACTTTTGAGTTTTCAGTCGATCTCAGTGTTGCATTTTCCATTAAAAAAGGTGTTCAAAAAGAATTGGGGACTTTTCTCTTATTGACAATTGAACACATGACGCAACCGATATAGCGGTTGAGTTAATACAGTTATAAGTGATAATCATCTGTAGGTTGCAGGTTCAATTCTGACCACAGGCGATATAACACAGAATAGTTAATAAGCTTAACACTTGCACCCGGTCATGGTTAATGGAATGAGAACAGTCTACCCTGTGGATTGAATAAAGAGCTCGGTTCGAAGTTCCATGAAGGCTCCCAAGTTCAGCAAAAAGGTTCCCTAGTTAGACGAAAAGGTTCTCGATTTCGACGAGAAGGTTCGACAACAAACACCTGGCCACTCCACAGAATAAGCCACTCCGTAGAATTGGCCACTCCGTACAATAGAACGCCCTCTAGAATAGGCCACTTCACAGACTTTTTACATTTGAAAGCCATTGAAATGGCGACATGAGATGTTGTCAAGTCGTATATGCAATTTCGTCATGTTGCAGCAAATATGTTTGTATTATGATTTAAATACCTACTATCTTCCTGTCCATGTTCTTACCTCAATTGGCCTTGTATCAGACTAGGCTAGACTTTGTGAGTATCAAGACACACTTCAGTAATCTTCTGTTGGAGTTAAACAAGAAAGGAAACAGAACGGAACATTTTTATTTTTATTTTTATTGTTTCTTCCGAAAAGAATAAATGTTTTATGTTTTATGTTTACTTTTCTTGTTTGTTTTTTTAGGATTTTTTTTTTTTTTTCTTTTTTTTTGGGGGGGGTATTTGGGGGGTTGTTTTGGGTTTTTTTTTCTTTTTGTTTTGATTGGTTTTTTTTGTTTGGTGGGGTTTTTGTTGGGGTTTTTTTTGTTCTTTTTTGTCGTTTTTTTATTTTATTTATTTTTTATTTTTTTGGTAAATTTGGCAACCCTTTTAAGTGTGTCTCGTTCTAGCGAGTTATTTAAGCAAGTAATTTCGGATATTGTGCAGAGTAACAACCAATTCATCGTGTCGGTCTTCATGCAACACTGATTTTATATTAAGTCTATTATCGTTAGAATTTACAAAGTTTTGCTTCGTCTCGTACAAAGGATTCTTATTGCTTACAGTAATTGGTGTTACTAAATGCTCACCGTCCTATTGGCTGGGACAGAAGAATACACCGACTGCACCTCTGAAGTGGGGTAAAATCCCCCTTATGGGTACACCGGTTGATTTTAGGCGGCGACCCGTGATGTTTAAGAACCGTGTTTAAGAATGAAACCTTGCAGCTAAGCAGTATGATATATAACACTCTAATAATACACTTCTATAATAGGAAGCGCGTGGTGTAATGGTTAAAGTCATGGAAATGGACTCGTCGCCCCGAGTTCAAATCCTGGACGTGGTAATTGCATTTCACTTAGCGCTAATACCCTTGAGAAAGGTATGAATTCTACTCTCCCTCCAGCTATGGGTAAATAGTAGGCAGACTAGGCTCTTTAACCTTGGTTAGGCAACCAGTCTAGGAGAAGGAAAACTCTGAATTCAAACCTGTTAAACTCCACTTAAGAAATTGACCTTGTGTCCCATCCTGCTCGTGCAGAGGAGTTGGTAAATATATATATATACAACACTCCACTTTGGCCTTTATTCATACGAACGGGCGGTCGGATAGGCCCTCTCCGATCAATCGGCATGTTAAGCCCTAGACCTATATGATTGTCCAACCCTATTGCCCTTATGGCAAACCCTAAACCCTTTTTAACATATATGTGCTAGAGGGCGGTGGCTGAGGGTCTTATTGCCCTGGATATGACGTTAAACTGCATCTAATTGTGAAGTTTCAATTCTGGAGTTCTGGGAAGTATGGAGTAGCACTTCATCGCCATTACTCCCAGGTCCACTCTGACCCGGAGTGGTAGCCCCATTACGGGTTAAATAGAAAAAAATGAGTTTTAGAAATATGTATTAAAAAAATTGAGTTTAAAAAAATTGAATATCCATCAAACATGAATAGAACAAAACCTCATCGATATAAAATAACTCATCAAGGGTTGTCATGCCGTAAAATCCAACAAACCAAAATAAACAAACTAAATGCACACTCACCTGATTACTGGAAGGCTTATCACTGCTTAACTTGGTATTTTGGCAGGAAACAGGGTGGCTTGGAATTTACTAACGTTTCCTTAACCTGGATCACAGGCATTAGATTGTTTACAGCAGGCATGTTGTTGCGAGTAGCCCCTTAGGGCTACATGGATCACATATGTATGTCATGAGGGCCACACACAATAACTAAGTCTTTAAATCCTTCTTTTACATTAACAGAACAAAGTGATGATTGTTATCATTAATTACTTTATCAACTAAAAGCCAATCAATATATATCAAAAGATTTTGTTAAATAGAAAGGAAAAAAGACTACTACTGACAGAGTTCAAATAATAAAACGTACAAGTCTCACTGTTACTTTCAATTATAGCCATGTGTTGATTGAAAACAGGAGAAGGCAAAAGGAAAGATTCGTTCCCTTTCATTGACTGAGTTATCCTCCTCCTTCTGCAACTCAAAGGAAGTGGTGAGAGAATGCGTTGATAAAGACTATGTTTCTTAACAACACATTGCCCTAATGAAAATTTTTAAACTTTTTTAAACTGCTGTACTATAAAAACGCCAAATGCTGTTACTAAGCGGTCAAGGGAGGGGGTCCTCATGGCGCAATGGTTAACGTGCTGGACTGTAAAATCGTAGAACCCGTTCGAAGTCCAGCCGCGCAATGACGTTCTCTTTCGGACTAGTAACCTTAGAAAAGGTGTGTCCTTTTATCCTGTCAGCGATGGGTTAAATAGTCCCACTACTGTTCTACAATGATGGCTTTGGAATTAAATAACCCATGAAGGTTGATATGTTGTTAAACAAAGACACCAACTAAGTGGTCACCCATCTGACTACTGACACGACTCACCGCTACTTAACTTCGGTTTAATACTGTGGGTGAGCGTGTACCTTTTTCAAGCCTATATGTAACTAAAATTATCATTTTATAAGTTTTGGAGACGCGTGGTGAAATAGTTAGAGTCATAGGAAAATAGACTCGTCGACCCGAGTTCAAATCTTGGACGATCCTGTTTACATTTCACATAACACTAATACCCTTGGGAAAGGTATGAATCCAACTATTCTCCCTCCAACTGTAGGTAGATGGTAGGGCAGACTGGGCTTTTTAACCTTGGTGAGGCAACCAGTCTAGGTAAAGGAAAACTCTGAATTCAAACATGTTAAACTCCGTTTAATAAATTGACCTTGTGTCACATCCTGCACGTGCGGAAGGGTTGGTAAATATTTATAACAGGAACCCAACGAGTTCACGGTTCGTCTACTAAAATAAATTAAAAGGTTCTTGACTAATGCGTTCGTAATGGTAAAATCCTTGATAGCAGTGCCTTCAATTTGGATTAGTTTCCAGTCTAAACTAAACGTTCCTTGTAGCTTTTGTTTTCTTTTTAATTGAATCTTGTCCATTTTATTCTTTCTTTTTTGATTGTCTCACACATTTTTCCTGTTTTTATTTCGTTTCCATTTTGCAGCCATTTTGTTTGAAAATCAAAGAACGACGGAATGTCTCGATTAGCAGACAAAGGAATCGGTAATGCTGAGCAAGAGGAAATAGTCGAGAAGGAAAACTGCGGCAGAATTTTCCGTTTCTATCAAGATCAAGTGGAATCGATCTTCGAAGAATTGGCAGAAATAAATAATCCCATGTCAAATATGAAAGAGAAATTTGAACGAAAACGGTACGATCAAAGAAATAGAAATATTCAGTTCTTCATCTCTTTCTATCCAATCTCTCTCTCTCTCTCTCTCTCTCTCTCTCTCTCTCTCTCTCTCTCTCTCTCTCTCTCTCTCACACACAC
>CM042165.1:5702732-5705232 GCA_023376005.1 Doryteuthis pealeii
ATTTAGCATTATAGTTTGAAATAGACTATAATCGCTAAGTCTTTTGTTATTTCTTTCATATATATATATATATATATAAAAGAAATAAGTAATCCACAGACACGTGTTTCGAGGTTTCACCTTTCATCAGTGTGGCTATACCATAACAGCTACCCCTGGCCGGGTTCGAGACCCGAATGAACTTTCGTTCGCCAAGCCTTTAACCCGTACGGGCAGAGGCAGCTGTCAAATATAGGAGAATATTTAATCGCTACATTTATAAGCGGAAATGAATTCACTAGAGTCCTCAAACATATGTAAACAATGCGAGGGTTAGCTAGACGCCAGAACGGTGAATATATTATATATATATATATATATATATATATATATATATATAAACAATAAGTGATAAGACAAAAAGGAATATTTCTTTTATGTTATCTATTTTTTAATGTGTATGTGTTTGTGTATATTAGTGTGTGTGTGTGTGTGTGTGTGTGTGTGTGTGCACGCGCACGTGTGGAGCATCAGACTTTTCCCCCCTCTCCCCCTCACATCGCAACTGAAGCCTTTCCTCGTGTCTGCAAGAAATGCAAAATAATAGGCCTTACTCTCCCACGTTTAGTCCATGATTTATTAGCAAAGAAGATGAATTCAACCGGTTTACATTGATTGTTTGCATCCTCGGCCGCTGAGACCAGTCGAGCCAAAATATTTTAGCTACAACCGAAGAAAGACGAAAAGAGATTTACCCTCTTTGCTGACATTAGGGTGAAGTGAACACAACTCTGACTCGGTCGAAATTTGAACTCCAATGATTTTATTTCCCGCGCTCAGAATCATTACTTAACTCGCATAAAAGTGTTATATACTGGCGTTTTCACGTACCAAATCTATATAACGTTGTATACCCTTCTTACTTCTTACTTCTGTCGTCTCTTCTTCTGGCCGGTTTTGGTTCTATCTTCTAACATCTTGGTCTGGTCTATCTTCTAAGGTCTGGTCTCTTCTAAAGGTCTGGTCTTTTATTGAGGACTTCGGGTCTGGTTTCTGTTGGGGTTTCTCCTTATCAGAAGCCCTGTGTTATTGTTAGTTTTTAGGTAATAAACACAAGACTTCGATTTACGTTGATGTTACTTTATTTATAAATCCCCAAACCAGACAATCTGTGCAGATGACAGGATGCGCATAGAAATGCGACTTACACCTCGAGCTCCTACCTGCTAACTGACTTAGACTATATCCTTAAACCGGAAGACAGGGTCTTCCATGGCTTCCGGTTCTCACGATCCATCCTCGCAAGGCAGGGTGAGAGGGAGATCAAGCGTTGTCACTCACTCTCAAGGCCATCAGCTGTACTAATCGCCATTATGATATCTACATACCTTAAAAAGTATTAGGGATCTACTAACTATGTAACAAAAGATTGGCTGGCTGGCTGGTTGGTTGGGTTTTACGGCATGTCAACCCTTGTTGGATTATTTTATGCCGAACACATTTTGTTTTATTCATTCTTCATGGGTAACTCAAATTCTTTTAAAACTCATTTTCTTTTATTTAGCCCATAAATCTCAGTTTGTTCTAGTTAACCCATAGATGGAACCTTAATAAGTACTACCTCTCAGAGTTAGAGTGGACCTGGGAGTAATGGTGGTGAAAGGGTACTCCACATTCCCCAGTACTCTAGAACTGGAAATTCACCATCAGATGTTTTGGTTTGGTTCATTTATTTAATGCATATAAACATACATGGGTTATCTAGTGCCAAAGTCATCCTTGTAGAAGAACAGTAGTGGTACTATATTTAACCCATAGCTGAGGGGATGAGTAGGTTCATACCTTTCCTAACGGTATTAGTCTGAAAGTGAATGTAATAGCCTAACTACTCCCTTTCTTTCTTTCTTTCTTTCCTTCTTTATTTCTTATATTCTTCTGTGCTTTGCTGGGATTTTTGGTTGGTTGGGTTTTACGGCATGTTAACTCATTAGACCATTTTATGGTGAACAGGTTTCTATTTTACATATTTTTATATGAGGAGTAACAGACTGGGTAAAATCTAACAAAATATGATAAAAAAATTGAGGAATAACAGATAAAGCACAAACAACTCCATTCAATTGATATTTCGCATCGGTGTATTGACGTGGCTTCATCAGAATTTATTTGAGACAAGAACTTGTTTATATATTGAAAAGGTGGAGAGATGAGAAGAGGAGAGAGGAGGGTGGGTGTGTCGGAAGGAGTGAGGAAAAAGAGCAAGAAGGGGATGGGGAGTGGAAGTGTCAGCAAGGATACGGTGGCTTATGTTCAAACCGGTGAGGGTAATTGAAAGACTATGGTGGGGGGGGGAGGCTAGATAACGGCTGGTGTATGATATTTCGGACTGTTGTCCTCGTCTTTATATATGTGTATAAACACCAGCGTTCAGGCTTCTGTAACCTCAGGCTCTGTTTTATAAGTTTTTTATTTATCATTTTTTTTTTATTCATTCTTGATGGGTTCTCAATATTTTAACATT
>CM042165.1:5710232-5716092 GCA_023376005.1 Doryteuthis pealeii
CTGTGAATCACATCCCTACTTCTCACATAGTCAACGTTTCTCTCAATAGCACCATCGAATGAGAGCATATATCCCTGACCCGTAAAATTCTGTTGACTGTTCTTTGAGCCACTTCTACATTACACATTTCACTTCTCCTAACTCACCAGATTTAGCGCCTTCGGGCTATCATCTATTCGGCCCCATGAAAAAGGGTTCGAGAGGTAAACATTATTCCAGTGACGAGGAGTTATGTTTCTTGCCTGTGCGATCTTCAGACCAATCTGACGATCGCATAGGCGAGAAACTGTCAGTAACTAGGTGCTGTTGACTCCATGTCCACACTACCTTAACTCAAATATAAACACTTTTTATATGATATTGACCACTATCTGCTTAAAGTATAGCACACATATTATCCATACTATATATATATATATATATATATATATATATATATATATATATATATATATATATTACTAACTCCTCTGCACGAGCAGGATGTGACACAAGGTCAATTTCTTAAGCTTAGTTCAACAGGTTTGAATCCAGAGTTTTTCTTTCCAGGACGGGTTGCCTAACCAAGGTTAAAGAGCCCAGTCATAGTTGGAGGGAGAGTAGGATTCGTACCTTTCCTAGTGGCATTAGTGAAATGCAATTACCACATCCAGGATTTGAACTCGGGGCGACGAGTCTATTTCCCATTACACCACACACTTCTCTATCTCTCTCTCTCTCTATATATATATATATATATATATATATATATATAAGAGAGATACATACATACTTACATAAAAGACTGATGATGATGATGATGATGATGACGAAACTGACCTACGATTCTTAAGCGAAGTTCAATAGGTTTGAATTCAGAGTTTTCCTTCTCCTTTTACCTTTATTTCCCAGGCTGTCCTACTATTTATCCATAGCTGGATCTCTCTCTCTCTCTCTCTCTCTCTATATATATATATATATTATATATATATATATATATATATATATATTTACCAACCCTCTCGCACGAGCAGGATGCGACACAAGGTCAATTTCTTAAGCGGAGTTCAGCAGGTTTGAATTCAGAGTTTTCCTTCTCCTAGACCGGTTGCCTAACCAAGGTAAAAGATTCTAGTCTGCCCTACTATTTACCCATAGCTGGAGGGAGAGTAGGATTCATACCTTTCCCAAGGGTATTAGCGCTAAGTGAAATAATTGCCACGTCCAGGATTTTCTCTTTATATATATATATATATATATATATAAGACAGATACATACATACTTATATAACAGATTGATGATAATGATGATGATGATGATGACGAAACTGAACCCACGATACTAATAATAACATTAAGAAAGATGGAGGAATATAAACAGTTTTTTTTTTTTCATTCTTTTACTCTTTATCTTTATAAGATTTTAAATACATCTAAAAGCCGAGAATAAAATAATGATGATGGTGTAATTCCGTCTGTTGAGGATGAGATAGATAAGGGTAATCAGCCTGAATATGGTGTGCCCCCCCCCACCCCCACCCGGGACGAGAATATAAATCGTTGCATTGTAACGTCGTAGAAGAAGCTGAAAACTTTCATCATATATATCATGCTGCTGCTGATGATGATGATGTTGTTGTTTACAAAAGCTTTTCGCGGACTGATACACAGATGGTTTATACAGGCTGCATCAGAAACACTTCCCATATGTGTGGTACAGGTGACTTTAGGCAAGTAGCAATGGTAGCTCCGTCTAGATAATGTCTTGCCATTTTTGGTCAATCAGGAAATCCCAAGTTAGAAACATTTTTCCAAACTAAACGTGTAGAAGATTTCACAATCGAGTGTTTCACAATCTGGATATTAAAAACAAAGTTTCAACAGCAAACGCACGATGTGCACCAGTCCCAGTCATGATTGTAATTGATCGTATCTTTTTAAAAAATGGTAAGATATTTGCTAGATTGAATTACCATTTACACTTGGCTAATTTCATTTGCACCACACAGGTCCCAATTTAAAATGTCTGCTGTACCCTGTATAAGTATAATACCGAAAAGGAATAGAATACTCTAAAGCTTTTAATGGCATTTGAGAAGTCCGTGAAAGGCTACCCTTAATGGTATAGAAGATTACACGAGTCATTTAGGCCGCAGGTCCACCACCCCTGATATAATCTTCGTTCACAGTTATAAAGTACGAAGGACGTGGTCCGTGTTATTCCGATGTCTAGAGTAGAATTGTAAATGGCTACCACAGTGGCTCTATTTATATAATATCTGACCAAGGGCAGATCACCCTGTTCTGTAACCTTGATAATAATCCAATTTTTATATATGAAAATGTTTTACCAAAATCAAGATGTAGATTATTTGGGTGGTTATTTTTTTGTTTGTTTGTTTTTGATTGTTTTTTTTTCTTTTTTCTTTTTTCTTTTTTCTTTTTGTGGTTGCTTTTTTGTTTTGATTTTTTGTTTTTTGACTTTTGAATGGGTTTTTTTTTTTGGGGGGCTTGTTTTTTACGGAAGGAGGAATGGTTATCGTTCTTTTTTTTAATTTTAATTGCTAAAGGTTCCAGACGAAACAAAGTATTCTTAAAGTTCTATAAGTTACAACTTCAAGTCTTGAAGGTTTATTAATAATTCTCAAACATATCTATTTGACCAATAGATAGGTCGCTAACATATACTACCACTCCAATTCAGAATTGACCTGGGAGTAATGGCACTTACACACTCCCAAGATCTCCAGAACTGGAGCATAACCAATTAGATGCAATTTAATGTCCTACCTTGGACACTCCTTTTTGGTTGGTTGGATTTTATGCCATATCAACCCTTGTTGGGTCATTTTATGCCGAAGACGTTTTGTTTTATTCATTCTTAACAGGTACTCAATTTTGTTGTTATAGGTGATATACCCTATAGACTAATGGAATGCGCCGACGGTTACTATAAGTAACAGGGACAATTATGGCTTGGAGAGTAAGCCAATGCGAGTCAGCTCATAACTCTATTTGTCGGACGTAATTCCCACTTCTCTGTACTGTAATTGTCTACTCTTTTGTTAATACATTTTCCTACATTTGTTACCCGTCGTTTTGTGCTTATTTTGACCCCTTAAAACCCACAACATTTTTTAAACTCAATTTTTTCTTTAAATACATTTTTAAACTCTTTTTATTCTATTTATCCCATATATGGGATCCTAACAGGTACTGCCAGTCCGAGTCATAGTGGAGCAGGGAATAATGGTGATCAAGGGGTACTCCACATTCCCCAGAGCTCCAAAATGACCACCTCCTCATTAAATGCAGTTTAATCCCCTTTTTGGTGAAGGTAGAAGGGTCATACCCCTCTGGTGAGGATACAGTCAGAGTATTCTTAGTCCCACCGACTTTGAATGTTTCTTGAAGATTCTTTAATATTAGTAAGTAATTAGTTGTTGGTATCAGCAGGACAGTGAGGGACTCTATCCCCTTTTCATAGCAAAAGACCAGGGAGATTTTTTTGCATTTGAGATGGATCACCACAGCTAACACCAGCTGCTCACTTTATCGCACAGATACAACCTGTGCTTTCGAGATATAGTTATTTACAAAGCTTAGCTTAGATATGGCACAAGGCCAGAAGTATGGGGCTCCCATTACACCACGTGCCTACTCCTACTTATAGACTCGCTGATAAGCACGTGACCTGGGAAGGATTCCTATTGTCCAATCACTGGCAATGCTCTGCTGCTGATATTATTATTTATACTGACCTTTTCTGGCCATACTAATCATTACTACTTGGATCTTTGTGGACGACGGAACGTAATATTATATCGCGGGACTTATTCACTTACCAAAGGATTCTCTACCACAGGACTTATTCACTTACCAAAGGATTCTATACCACAGGACTTATTCATTTACCAAAGGATACTATACCACAGGACTTATTGACTTACCAAAGGATTCTATATTACAGGACTTACTCATTTACCAAAGGATACTATACCACAGGACTTATTGACTTACCAAAGGATTCTATAACTCAGGACTTATTCACTTACCGAAGGATACTATACCACAGGACTTATTGACTTACCAAAGGATTCTATAACTCAGGACTTATTCACTTACCGAAGGATACTATACCACAGGACTTATTCACTTACCAAAGGATTCTATATCACAGGACTTATTCATTTCCAAAGGTACTATACCACAGGACTTATTCACTTACCAAAGGATTCTATATCACAGGACTTATTCACTTACCAAAGGATTCTATATCACAGGACTTATTCACTTACCAAAGGATTCTATATCACAGGACTTATTGACTTACCAAAGGATTCTATATGTCAGGAATTATTCACTTACCAAAGGATTCTATACCATAGGACTTATTGACTTACCAAAAGGATTCTATACCACAGGACTTATTCACTTAACAAAGGATTCTATAACTCGGGACTTACTTACTTATTTACTTTAAGTTCTTTACAACTGGCCTAGGATGGCGGCCAGATACTTAACAGCTACTCATACAGTTAGTTGGTGAGGATCGGTATTGAACTCGGCACCTTGTGGTTACTAGACGGATGCTCTACCGACTGAGCTAAACTGACCATAAAATGGACACATGGATTAAACCAATAATCATTCAGATTGTCTTAGATTTGGCACAAGACTGGATATTTGGGGAACCCAGTGAGAATCGAACTCACGACTCAAGTGGTCTACTAGTTTATCGTGCTGGACATTTCACCAGGCTTGACGCTTGAATGAATGAACAGATATTAGCAGAACCTGTGGATATACCGCAGAATGATGATTTAATCATTATAACGTTTGATATGTTTACTTAAGAGCTATTGCAAAATATTTCATTATATAAAAAGTATAATAATCTTCATTTAACTCTTTCTCACTCTTTTATTTTCATTTTTTTTACTTCGTTTCATCTTTTCATTATGTTCAATTGAAACAAATAAACCGTCCCTCGGGGCGAGGATCCGGTGAGCTTCGGCCACTGGACCGGTGAGTTGTGTTAAATTAACAGCGTCGATGCCAGGGGTCTATCCCCCCAGGCAATACCTGCCCCCCTTGGGGGCAGGGCTGTGTTTATTGCCCAGCACCTGAGGCGCCCCCCTTGTGGGGGAATGCCGAAGGGATCGACGCAACTTTTGTTCTCTCCCACCCATTAGCTTCGTCTTGTGGGTGGGTCCACGTTAAAACGAGGCCTTGTGCCCAGTCCATACAAGTGGGGTATGAGACAAATAAACTCTCTCTCTCTCTCTCTCTCTCTCTCTCTCTCTCTCTCTCTCTCTCTCTCTCCTCTCTCTCTCCTACCCTTTCTTCTTTTTATTATATTTTTCTGTGTAGCATATCCTTTTTCTTACCTTTCTTTCTTTATAATAAAAACAGAATGGCTCATTATTTAGCTGAGGTGACGAATCACATAAGAAATAAGAATTCGGCGGATAAGCAACACCAGATAATCAGAATTTACGTACTTGCACTACATCTTGTACGATTTAGACGGTCACATTTTTAACCAGAGGGTGTTGCAAGATGATAACGGTCGGAGATTAAGTACAAGAGTATTAATATACAGATGTACAGACACAAATAGTAAATTACTGAAAGACTTTAAGAATAGGTAGGTCATGTTGACCTTTTAGTTTAGAAAAAAAGCCCCCCCCCCGTTAAGGCTTCAAACGATTCTTAGAGTTCGATCCATTGATCGATAAAGAATAAGAGAAATGATCGGATGTTCGAAGGGTGATGATCCGAAAAAGATAATGGCACTGGGGATTGCTGGGGGGGGGGTGATTCGTAAGGAATCCATTTTGTTTCAGTTCTCATATTATTTTTCTGTTGTTTTGGGGGT
>CM042165.1:5716192-5743692 GCA_023376005.1 Doryteuthis pealeii
CGAAGTGAATAACTATACCACAGGGACTTATTCATTTACCAAAGGATTCTATAACAATCAGGACTTATTCATTTACCAAGGATACTATACCACAGGACTAATTCACTTACCAAAAGGATTCTATATCACAGGACTTATTCACTTACCAAAGGATTCTATACCACAGGACTTAGTCATTTACCAAAGGATACTATACCACAGGACTTATTGACTTACCAAAGGATTCTATAACTCAGGACTTATTCACTTACCGAAGGATACTATACCACAGGACTTATTCCCTTACCAAAGGATTCTATACCACAGGACTTATTCACTTACCAAAGGATTCAATATCACAGGACTTATTCACTTACCAAAGGATTCTATACCACAGGACTTATTCACTTACCAAAGGATTCTATACCACAGGACTTATTGACTTACCAAAGGATTCAATATCACAGGACTTATTCACTTACCAAAGGATTCTATACCACAGGACTTATTGACTTACCAAAGGATTCAATATCACAGGACTTACCAAAGGATTCTATAACTCGGGACTTACTTATTTACTTTAAGTTCTTTACAACTGGCCAAGGATGGCGGCCAGATACTTAACAGCTACTCATACAGTTAGTTGGTGAGGATCGGTATTGAACTCGGCACCTTGTGGTTCCTAGACGGATGCTCTACCGACTGAGCTAAACTGACCATAAAAGAATTAAATGGACACACGGATTAAACCAATAATCATTCACTTAGATTGTCATAGGTTTGGCACAAGACTGGAAGTTTGGGGAACCCAGTGAGAATCGAACTCACGACTCAAGTGGTCTACTAGTTTATCGTGCTGGACATTTCACCAGGCTTGTCGCTTGAATGAATGAACATATATTAGCAGAACCTGTGGATATACCGCAGAATGATGATTTAATCATTACAACGTTTGATATGTTTATTTAAGAGCTATTTCTAAAATAGTTCAATATATAAAAAGTATAATAATCTTCATTTAACCATTTCTCACTCTTTTATTTTCATTTTTTTACTTCGTTTCATCTTTTCATTATGTTCAATTGAAACAAATAAACGTTATCGCTTCCACGCGCTTACCCCCCCCCTCTCTCTCTCTCTCTCTCTCTCTCTCTCTCTCTCTCTCCTCTCTCTCTCTCTCTCAAACCGTCCTTCGGGGCGGGGATCCGGTGAGCTTCGGCCACTGGACCGGTGAGTTCTGTTAAATTAATAGCGTCAATCCCAGGGGGCTATCCCCCCAGGCAACACCTTCCCCCCTTGGGGGCAGGGCTGGGATTATTGTCCAGCGCCTGGGGCGCCCCCCTTGTGGGGGAATGCCGAAGGGATCGACGCAATTTTTGTTCTCTCCCACCCATTAGCTTCTGCTTTTGGGTGGGCCCACGTTAAAACGAGGCCTTGTGCCCAGTCCATACAAGTGGGTATGAGACAAATAAACTCTCTCTCTCTCTCTCTCTCTCTCTCTCTCTCTCTTCTCTTTTCTCTCTCTCTCTCTCTCTCCTACCCTTTCTTTTTTATTATATTTTTCTGTGTAGCATATCCTTTTTCTTACGTTTCTTTCTTTATAATAAAAGCGGAATGGCTCATTATTTAGCTGAGGTGACGAATCACATAAGAAATAAGAATTCGGCGGATAAGCAACACCAGATAATCAGAATTTACGTACTTGCACTTCATCTTGTACGATTTAGACGGTCACATTTTTAACCAGAGGGTGTTGCAAGATGATAACGGTCGGGAGATTAAGTAACAAGAGTATTAATATACAGATGTACAGACACAAATAGTAAATTTACCGAAAGACTTTAAGAATAGGTAGGTCATGTTGACCTTTTAGTTTAGAAAAAAAGCCCCCCCCCCCCGTTAAGGCTTCAAACGATTCTTAGAGTTCGATCCATTGATCGATAAAGATAAAGAGAAATGATCGGATGTTCGAAGGGTGATGATCCGAAAAAGATAATGGCACTGGGGATTGCCTGGGGGGGGGGGGATTCGTAAGGAATCCATTTTGTTTCAGTTCTCATTATTAGTTTTTCTTGTTTTGTTTTGGGGTTTTTTTTTTGCTTTTTTTTCTTTCTGTATTTGAATTTTACTTATTGTTTATTTTTGTTTGCAAGTTCGTCTTATTAATTTCTTTTTTTTTTTTTTTTTCTTTTTTTTTTTTTTTTTTCCGAATTAAGGAGAAGAAAAAAAGCAAAACTAGAAATTCTGTTTCTGCAACGAAACGATTTTTATCCTCTGTTGCTTGTCCCGCAGATTCACTTACTTTCTATTTGCTTTCTGTCGCCACCCCCCCTCCGTTACCACCCCACATCCCCCATCCCCACACCCACACCGTTTCCACCCTCACCCCACCCACGCCCCAAATTTAGATGCACTAACTTTCTTATTAGAGCCAGGAGCAACACCTATGACGCAATTTCAGTCATAGTCATTACAATGACTACATCATTACCTCCACCAACTACTACTACTACTACTACAATATATATATATATATATATATATATATATATATATATATATATATATTGGCATACAAAGGCGGACAACGTTGCGATCTTTGCTTAGAAGAAAAGTTGTGTATATTACAAAATGCAAGCAATAACTTGTTAAATAAGAGAAGTGAACTCGTTTCGAAATGTAGGCATTTGAACAAATTTTTACTGTGTCACTTACCACCTGACCCTAATTGATCCCTGAATTTTCGCTCTCCTTTTATTTATTCTGAAAAAAAAATTAATCTGAACACCGCGTGCATTAACACCAATGCAAGTTTGTTTGATTATAATGTTTTTTAAATACAAATTTAACGTCATGACATTACATCACGTGAACACGATCCACGTCACATAAACTTTAAACAAGCCACAGTTTAAAAAAATAATTTTTAGCTTTACATTTCCCATCGCGTGAAAAACGCTTCATATAAACGCTAAAAAAATTTGTTTTTTAACATCTCAACCATTTCACGACTGGTTTTTAACATCTCAACCACTGATCTCATCTGATGATTGGATTACCAAGAAACTTTAAGTTATGAGTGTGAAACCATAATATCACCATTAATTATATATATATATATATATATATAATATATATATATATATATATATACAAGGTGTGTCAAAAAAGTATCGAGATTTTTTGTACTTTTTGACACACCTTGTATTCTGAAAAAATTAATGAATCGGACTTTATCTTTTTCTTTTTTTTCAAAATACAATAGAATGAAGTCTAGGAGTGGGAAAATTCTTAAATAAAACCAGCTTTACTCTGCTTAGAATTTGGCCTTGTGTCATGTTCTGCTCGTGATAGAAGAGTTTGGATAAATAGATACAAAAATCTTGGCACGCCATATGGTGTAATGGTTAATGAGTTAGGTTTTACGGCATCCCATCTGTATAAGAATAGAGAGATCTGCGTCTGTGTCTAGGCTGAACAGGGTGATCTGCCCTTGATCCCGACAGAGTATAAAGACAATAATGGAAGCGGCCATTTTCATTCCTGCTCTTTACGTCTGAACCACGTCTTTCGTACTTTATACCATCGTGGTGTAATGTTTAGCAAGTTAGTCTCGCAAATCAATTACTAGTGAATAGTTGCAATGTTGTGTCATATCCAACCCGTGGCGAACGGGTTGGCTAAATACCTACTTCTGACTTTCTAATAAATTGAGCTAAGCTTAGTAAATTACTATTACTACTACTACTACTACTATTGGCCGGTTTAGCTTAGTCGCTAGAGTGTCCGACTAGGAACCATAAGGTTCATGGTTCAATACCGACCCTCAGACCAACTCAGCGTATGAGTAGCACAGGTATCTGTACGGTGAAGTAAGGAGCTGATGGTGGGTGCGGCGTCCACCTCAGACGCAAAAGCAATCTTCTTGGTCTCGTGCTAGTGAAAAGGAGACTCCCTCGCTGTCTGGCTGATACCGACTTTAAGCCACCTCGACGACTACTACTACTACTAAAAGCTGGACGCCTCGCGTGGTATAATCGTTAACGAGTTAGGCTAGCAGACCATTGTTAGTGAGTTCGATCCTCACAAGGGTGTATGATACTTCTTGCCTTATGCTAAAATAAGCTAAGTAAATGATAAATGAACAGACACCTTCTGAACATAGAGTTGAAATCTTTCAACGCAAAAATACACCTACAGTGTCTGTAGCGAGTAGATTTTATGAGTCGTTTGGCCATCATCCAAACATTTAATCTTAGAATTTAAATAACTGTATTTTTATTATAAGTTAATCTGTACAGAGTGAGTTTGGCCGATGTACCCCCCAGGGCATCCTTCCGCAATAGCTATCGTTTTCTGTACAATAAAAGAAACAAATAATTACACATAAGAGAATTTATAACAAAGAAAAAAGGCTGTTTTTTAAATGAAACATTTTATAAAATAAATCTATTCGATAAATCTTATAGACTTATATAAGAAGGAAGGGGGAAGGGGGAAGAATAAGAAAATACAATATATAGATGAAAAATGAACCAAAATGAGTACAACTTATACAAAATATCTATCTATCTATCTATAATATATATATATATATATATATATATATATATATATATAAAGGACGGTGTTGTGTATGTATGTATGTATGTATGTATGTATGTATGTATTGAGGGCTCATGCAAAGAAGGGTTCTGATGGTGGAGTTGTGGGATTGTGAGGGACGGCAATGATCTGTAAAGATTATGCTATTGCCATGTATGTATGTGGAAGAATGAATAAAGAAAAGAAAGAATAGAATAGATAATAAAAGATGAATTTAATCAATATCACATACACATGTGTTTCGGTCAGTTCATCTGTGTGAAAATATTTCGCACACAGAGAAGATTCGACCTTCATCAGAGTGCACTCTGATGAAGGTGGAATCTTTTATTATCCATTCTATTCTTTCTTTTCTTTATTCATTCTTCCTCATATTGTCGGATTCATTTCCAATTTCCATTTTTTTACATGTATGTATGTATGTATGTATGTATGTATGAGTGTGGAGAAAAGTAGACAAACACGGGATGTTATGGAAACTGGATGTTTATTGTCGACGATGCAACGTTTCGGTCATTTAGACCTTCTTCAGGACTTAAATATAGATCTTGCTTCAATGAAGGACATTTTAAAAATGATGAAAACAGTAGGTTGTCAGTAGGGGCAGAGGTGGTTGGGGGTGGGTAGTGGATTTTCTTCTCTCTATATGGGGAGTGTTTATATGGGGATGCAGGTGTGGGTCAAGAATGTTTGATGATGGGGGTGGGTCAAGATGAATGAGTATGTGTATGTGTGTATGTCTGTTTTAATTGTCTTTTATATATATGTGTGTGTTTGGGAACTGGATTTGTCATTAGTTTTATATGTGTGAGTTTTTTGGTTTTTTTTGTTTTTTTATAAACTTTCTGTCCATCTATTTGTCTATTTTTATTCAGTAGTATCTATCTTTCTGTGTATCTGTCTATATATTTAAAACTTTAGTTTTAGACATTATTATGTATGAGTGTATGTATGAGTGTATGTCCGGAGTGTACCAGTTATGAGAGTGAAAGAATCGTGCATGAAAACCTAAAGCGTCAACTTCGAAAGGGTTACACCTGTCATATTGGAGAGAACATGGAGGGCTGGAAGTGTCTGACATGTGGTCGAGTTTTGCTTTCGAGGGCTGGCTATGTCAATCATAGGAAATCTCACCTGGGTCAATCCATGCAGATTCCAGGAGTAAATAATGTGTCTTGTGCTATATGTGGCAAGGTCTGTAAGTCGGCTTCTGGTCTTAAGAGACATATGGTGGTGCATAAGCATCAAATTTTATCATCTGACTCATCTGATTCATCTGAATCATCTCATTCAACGAGGAAAAAGTCTTTTCAATGTCATATTTGCATCAAACTTTGTAGATCTGCAGCAGGTTTGATGAGTCATTTGAGGGCTCATGCAAGGAAGGGTTCTGGTGGTGGAGTTGTGGGATTGTGAGGGACGGCAATGATCTGTAAAGATTATGCTATTGCCATGTCCGGAGGAAACTATGAAAATAAAACAATTAATGACAATGTAAATATATATATACACATTCACTATCTCGCATGAGCTTCGGTTTGCGCGATTGTGACACATCCTTACCTGGTGAGAAGTTGAAGTAAATACCCCCGTCTTTCTTAGTGAAACTAGCCAGTAAGATTTACGACTATTCACTCATTATTTATCTCTTATCAAAATAAACCCTTTTTCACTGTAAGTTACGATTCGAGTTATTTTCAATATAACCAAGTAATCTAGTAACATTATCAAAAAAATAAATGAATGATGAATGAAACGTTCGTTTTATTCGAAATAATCCTCTTTTTTTTAATTCAACCCATTTATTCCGTCAAGTTTTGTACTTTTAAATTCCTATTTTGATATGGGTGTGGATCTGTATCGTCACATTTCTTTTCGTGCCTTTCATGTTCGCAAACTTTTGAGATGATTTTTTTTTAATTCAGGAAATAAGAAAAAGGACATGGGGAGCTAAGCCTGTGGAATATGGAAGATTGTATTTGCTCAGTTCGATATTTGACGAAAAAAGCGTTTCTTTCAAAAAATTTGCATAATGGCTTCATATTTTCTTCAAATTGGTACCACACTTCCAATAGTCACAAAACTTCAAATTGGTACTAGACGTCAAATTGGTAATGACTCATCTTAGAATTTGTAAAAGACATCATATAGGTAGTAAACTTCAATTTGAATCAGTATTGGAAACTCCATAGTTAATTATCTCCCCTGCCGCTAGGGGGGGGGGGGGGCGAATCGCCAACATCGTATATTGGCGCGAATACCAAAAACTTTACTTATCACGGAGCATCCATTGAGGGTAGTCGCGTAAATAGCGGTCCCTACACTTCACTCATCACTTAGCCCCAAAACAGGGCTTTTAGACCTGGACGGAGGCATATTTTCCCAGCCCACTTTCGAGGGCACAAAGCACACTATAGAAGGCACCAAGACCAAATAGTCTACTTGAAAAGGCCCATTCACCGTCATTTAAAAGAACTGTTAACCCGGGTGAGAAGCTTCTAAAATAGCATCCCCCACTACTTATCACTGAACCGGTAAAGAGGAAGAACGAGAAACGTCCGAAGAAATGTCCTATCAACTTTCCAACCAGCAACAGAATACCCCTGTTATCACCACTACTCCAAGAACATTACTTAACTCAAATAAGTCTGTAGCAAATACCAATAAAATTTGCAACAAGTTCTTGTATTATTTGTCAATACATGTATTAAATTTTCATTGTGTGTTTGTCTTCTTTGTCCGACAATTTGCCTACAACTACGGGGATATAAGAGCTCCTTCGAAACCCGTAAATACTCTTAACTGACTCATCTTCAAATTGGTATGAGGCTTTAAATTGGTAGTAGACAACCTCTAGACACCGAGAGAGACGCCTAGACTTCAGTTTTAGACATTATTATTTTATCATATAAGATGATTCGTTATGCACATGCCATCGCTTAAATTTCAGATTTTCAAAATAAAAAACAATTAAAATATCAATCCCGATACTTTTTGATAGTATCTCATATGAGGAATATTCGCATTTTATGAGAACTGACAAAGCCAAATTCAACACATCCATGCGAATCTTCGACCAAAAAAGAGAAGATTCAGAGGTACCATGACCAATGAAAAACTCACTGGAATAAGTTTGTTGAATGCTAAGAAGATTCTTTTGAGAAAAATCAATGTTTCAGTCAGATTTCATTTTTGTCATGGTAAATAAAGCTGCAATCTGAATATTCTAACCCACCTCCTACACTTCCGGTTTGTTTGTTGTTTGATTTTTGATTTTTTTTTTTTGTTTTTTTTTTGTTTTTGATTTTCTTTGTTTTGATTTTGTTGTTTTCTTTGTTGTTTTTTGGTTTTTGTTTTGTTTTTTTGGGAGGTTATGTTTTTATTTTCATTTTTAATTTCATTTTGTTTGTTATTTTTTTTTTGTTGATTTTGTTTTTTTGTTTTGTTTTTGGTTTATGTTGTATTTTTTTTCCATTTTTCTTTTTATTGCTCTTTTTATTTTGTTTTGATTTTCATTTCGTTTGTTTTTATTGTTTTTTGTTAGGTTTTTTTAGGCGGTTCTTTTCCGTTTTTTGTTTTATCATTTGTTTTTCCTGTATTTAAAATCTTTCAGAAATATATTCATTGCATCCGAAGCGTTTTTACTGAACAAGAAAAAAAACTTCATACAAAACGAATCTACGTTTTATAAAATCCACTGCGATGACTTGAAGAAAAGAATTGACCGAAATACGAGCAGAATCATAAAAGAAAATAAAAACAAAACAATTCACTCAGCGGGATTCCACTTTACATAACTTAGCAAGTTGTAGTTGTTTACTAACATTTGTTTAGTTGTGATACAAGTCACCTAATAAGACTCGAACCCACTACAAATCGGTTACTAGTTTAACTTGTACCAAATTGTAAATATAACACTACTAATGACATACATTTAACTACACCGATGTGCTCTAAATAGATTCTAAGAATTTTACAAATCTATTGTATCATTCATATATATATATATATATAGCTGTTAAACGGTATATATGTTGTGTGTGTGTGTGTGTGTGTATTACTTATATATATATATATATATATATATATATATATATATATAAGTCATCCACAGACACGCCTCTTCAGTGTGGCTAGACACAACTATCTTTGGCTAGGGTCGAACTCAGACTGACCGTTTGGTAGCCTGATATCTTATCCCCTCATCCACTGACAGCCGTAGCGGGACTGGTGTTTTTTGTAAATTATTGAGTACATAGGTTTGTTTATGTATTTTACGGTCACAGAGATAGCACATTTCCGGGGAAACGATCATTGCTTATATGCTTTGTAGTGAGAGTTAATTTAAATTACCAATTAGAGAGCTCATGCCAAATTTATGGGAGCATATGGACGGTGATAAGACAAACAGGAATATTACTTTTATAAATAATTATGATATTTCGAACTGTTTTTCTCATCTTTATTGTATATAAACACAACATCCAGGCCACTGTAACCTCTGGTTCTATTTTAGCTTTTCTTTTGTTTATCATTTTAATTACCTAAAAATAAATCATCCTCAGACGATTACCCATGAATTCAAACGCAGTTTCGGAGCTTGAAACATTTATTCTATGCTATTTATATATTTGATATATTTCTTTTATGTTATCTATTTTCTATTGTTTTCAACTGGTTTTGACCTTGTGACAAGCCACAAAAATTCTTCTGGTTGAATTCGTTTGAATTTTTTAAATATGCATGAAGAATCGTTAATATATATATATATATATATATATATATATATATATATATATATATATATATATATATATATATATATATATATAAAGTTTTTTTTATAGTATCTTTGAAGCATTGTGTGTATGTGTAATATAAAGATTTTTGAAGGCAATTTACAATGCAATATGTGTTGAAAATTATATTTATTTAACTTTTGTTGTTGTTTTTTTTAACTAAATATTTTCGGAAGTAAAATTCCATCCTCAGAGTTATTGAAAGTACTAGGTGTTTTTTTATAGTACTTATCCCACGGCGATATTGTAATCATTGTTGTTTAAGAAGTTGAGGAACGCCGTATATTTAAAAAAAAATTTTCCGTGATGTTAAATCCGGCTCGGCTTCTCCTGCGTGTGGAAATTGTTCGAAATTCTTTTAATTTTTACTATAAATATAGCCTTGCTCGGCATAGTGAAATAAAGTTTGTTTCTTTATAGTATCTTTGAAGCATTGTGTGTATGTGTAATATAAATATTTAGTTTTGAAAAAAAAAAAAAAGTTAAATAATTATAATTTTCAACACATATTGCATTGTAAATTGCCTTCAAAAATCTTTATATTACATATATATATATATATATATATATATATATATATATATATATATATATATATGGGGGGGTATCTGTGTATATGTCTTTGGTGAGGGCACCTGTCTATTGAGTTTTCACTTAGGTTTGGGAGTTGTTCGTTTGAAATTGTGTGGTCAATGTGTTTGTTTTTGTAGATGTTGGTGACTACGTGAATGATATCAAGTGTTTCCATTATAGGATCCAACTAAAATAATGAACTCAAACGCATATATTAAGATTTGCATATATATTTTTACATATACGGATTATTATAAACAAATGAATAAATGGATAATTTGGTACAGATATAAATTCATTAAATCAGTGAGATGGGAACATCATAGAAATAAGGCCGAATATAAAAGAACAGTAAAAATCAGACTGAAAGAGACAAAAAATACCGAAATAAATTTATATCAGAACTAAGGTATTCATTTATCCATATATTCGCTGGCCGAGAAACGTGTGGTGGATGTGCTTATGAAGAAACGACCACATGACTTTTTTTGGAACATCAATGTTTTCGTTTTGAATTCAAATTATTTTCAGCTCCTCTCTCGATGAGTCCGGAGTAAAACCAAGCTCTGAAGATGATTTTTATAAATCGAAATATTGTTCAATATTAGCTATGAATATGATATGAAATATTTTCATTTTAACAGCATTTGTGTGTTTTATATCCTTTTATCTATCTATCTATCTATCTATCTATATATATATATATATATATATATATATACATACGATGGTAGGCTGAAAAGTTCATATGATGATATTCTATTTAAGCACTGCAACATTGATGGTTTTAACAGCCTAGAAAATCAGCAAACAAAATCTTGGCTTACTGTCGGAATTTGAACCTCGACCATTGACAACGGGAAGAAATAAACGGCTATTTCAATCCTACCCACTGTGCCGGCGTATTCGAGAGAGAAGAGAGAGAGAGAGAGAGAGAGAGAGAGAGAGAACAAAATTACTAATAACACTCACTCTTTTACAACAAATGGTATTTATAATCTATATCCCTGGTGTGTTGCATCAGCAAACTGGCCTCGCTTAAGACCAGTAACATTTTATTGCCGATGGGATAAAACATACCATTCTCAGTTTTTGCAACTCTCTCCTTTTTCAGACTCTCCTTTTTTTTTCCCGCTCTTCTTTTCTGGCAATTCTCCCATTAATTGGTATCAATTATATAACATCAACTGCAAATATACGCAACGCCATAACCCATTTTCTTTTTTTTTTCTTCTTTTTTCTTACTTATCTTTTCTATAAATTTTTATTGCTTTTATCTTTCGTTCTTTCTTTCTTTATCAACTATCATCATTTTATTTTATCTTATTTAATGCTTACGTTCTTTGGTCACTTTTTAGCTGCTTCATAGAGATTTTTCTATTATACCATTTCTTCTCTACATTCTTTTTTCTCTCTCTCTCTCTCTCTCTCTCTCTCTCTCTCTCTCTCTCTCTCTCTCTCTCTCTATCTTTATCTCTCTTCTCTCTCTTCTCTCTCTCTCTCTCTCTCTCTCTCTCTCTCTATATATATATATATATATTATATATATATATATATATATTGTTTATATATATTGTTTAGCAATTCATTGGCTTTTGCGTTTCTCTCCCCACCTCTCTCTCTTTCTCTCTCTATTTCTCTCTCACACACACACACATACATACATACATACACATACATACACACATACATACACATACACACACACACACACATTTTATCTTTACCTGTTTCTCACTTTCCTCTTCTTTTCTGTTTTCTAAAACGAAGCACTTTGCGAATGCTCAAGGCTACATTCATTGCAAGAGAAACTATTATGCGCCCCCTCCCCCAACAGAGAAAAGAGAGAGAGAGAGAGAGAGAGAGAAAGAGAAAGAGAGAGAGAGAAGAGTAAGCATGGAGAAAAAAAAGAAAGAAAGAAAGAAAGAAAGAAAGAAAGAAAGAAAAGGAAAGAAAGATGGCGGACGCGTAGTAATCTTTTTTCTTCCCACCCAACGCGAAATGAAGATGCGCACCTGTTGCTTAGAGTTACAACGAACGGGGCGGGCCGGGGCGGGGCGGGGCGGGGCGTTATTTCCGTAGAATGTTAATTGCAAAAACAGATTTATATTGCCACTCGCAGATTTTTCTATTGCTTTTCAGATTAGAATGATTTTTTGGCGTTTCACCAATTCTTTTTTGTTTACCAACAACAAGAAGAAGACATTAAACAAAACTGAAGGTATAACCATTTGACTGAAAAGAGCAAAAGTCTTTTTAAAAAATAGACACCGATTAAATTGTTACTGTTCATTATACCCAATGCTTTAAAGATATAGACATCATTCTTATTATCAAAAGAGTGTAACAACTGTGTTAAAACTTATTGAGTTTAGAAATTTGGTAATTTATGAGGAAGTGCGTCCCGGTCTCCTGCCTCAAAAATTGCTACCCGGTGACTATTAAAATAACGTCCCCAGCTATGTTGTCTCGGCAGTTTTACTTGAAAGAAAACAACCAACTTAGGGTGTTAAATGTATTTTAGAGGGGGGGGGAGCTTCTCTTTATGAACAAATGGAGATGGGTGGATAGATATATATAAACAAAGTAAAAAATGAACAAATTGAGGTATATATATATATATATATATATATATATATATATAGATAGATATCCATCTTCATATCTAAACAAGAATTACGACAAATTTCTATAAATAAACAAGAATTACGACAAATTTCTAGGAATAAATTTCTAAACAAATTACGATAAATAAATAAGAATTACGACAAAAAATACATTTAACGCCCTAAGTTGGTTGTTTTCTTTCAAGTAACACAACCGAGACGACATAGCTGGGGACGTTATTTTAATAGTCACCGGGTAGCAATTACTGAGGTAGGAGACCAGGATGCACTTCCTCATAAATTACCAGAAATTTAAATACACATCAAGACTGATTCAAACAAAATGTCTTCGTCACCCAACAATAATAATAACCCGTAAAATCCAACGAACTTAACTTCGCTAATCTAACAAACATCCTGAAATAGTCACACATCTTGGTCTCTCTCTCTCTCTCTCTCTCTCTCTCTCTCTCTCTCTCTCTCTCTCTCTCTCTCTCTCTCTCTCTCTCTCTACAGTAAGTCATATACACAGCATCCAGTATCCGTATAGGTTTGGTTTGGGTTGGTTTCTTTGTTTAATGACATATCAACTTTTGTAGGTTATACCATCTTCACCATCAATGTGTGCTGACAGCACGGTTTCCCTTGACCCTCTTTCGTCATCTATCCCTATCGGCCATCGTTCTTGGTATGTCCTTTACACGGCACCCAGTGTCAATACAGACTTGCTTTCGTTTCCTTTCTTTGTTCAATGACATATCAACCTTCATGAGTTATTTAATGCTAAAGTCAATCTTATAGAAGAACAACAGTGGTACTATTTAACCCATAGCTGGGGGCATGAGTGAATTCATACATTTCCCAAGGGCATTAGTCTAAAAGTGAATGTTATAGTGCGACTGAAGTTCGAACAAATCTGCACGAACTGATGGATGTATATTTGTTTTTTCTAGTCGGACAAAATTAGTGTCTCTATGTGTTGTATACTCTTCTTTTTACTTTCTTACTTCTATTCTTCTTCTGTTCATCTTTTCTATCTTACGTTCTTCTTCTAGCGTCTGGACTTCATCTTGGGGACTTCGTGTCTGGTCTTCCATTGGGGATTTCTCTTTATCAGAAGCCCTGTGTCATTGGTAGTTTTTAGATAATAACACAAGACTTCGATTTAACTTAGATCATATTTTATTCTGAAATCCCCACCAGACTACCTGCGCAGATTGAGTCGGCACGTGCATAACACAACTAAACACCGTTGTGGTTTTTGGCCGATCTGACTAAAAATCTCTTTCTAATCTAAACCGGAAGAGGGTCTTCTCCACCGATTCTCACGTTATCCACCGGAAGGAGGATCAGGACAGAGGTCAAGCCTTGTCATTCAATCCTTCAAGGCCGCCGGCTGAACTTATAACAGCCATTTTGGTTTCTACACTACTGTACATAAGTATTAGGAATCTAATAATTATGTAACATATGGGTGGAAGTCTATAAGAGAACATCACTTATGAGTTTTGTCTTAATTCTTCAGCAATACCCAGTATGTTTTATTCGTCTTCCTTGGATGTTTTTTGTGATTGGAGGTAAGTGTCCATACAATAGCAGTTTTGTGGGGTGCCGCTTTCAGTAGTTGTTCAAAACAGCACACCAGCTCTCTTGTACAGTTCCCATCCAGATTGTTTCTCAAAACGTTTCATTAAAGTATAAGTGGTGCAACCATACAATAGTACTGACACGTTTGTACTATTTGGATTTTTCTGACTGTTGTCCTCATCTTTATTGTCATATACATAACATTTCGGACGATGTGTTCTCCGGCTTTCTTTTCTTTTCGAACTCGGGAATTTTCCCTTCGAACTCGGGAACCATCTTGTTGAACTCGGGAGCCATCATGTCGTAATCTGGAGCTTTTATGGAACTTCGAACCGAACCCTTTATTCAATGCATCGGGGTAGACTGTTCGCATTCCGTTAACCATGACCGGTTACAAATGTTAAGCTATGTTAAGTATTCTGTCATTATCGCCCGTTATAAATATATATATATATATATATATATATATATATATATATTTCAATAATACTAATTATTAACAAGAGTATCACCATCAGATGTAGTTTAATGTAATACCCAGGGCACCCCCTTTTGGGGGGGATACAGTCAGCGTATTCTAAGACACGCCGATAGGATGTAGAATCAGTGTGTGTGTGTGTGACCACACACACACACAGAAGAATACACCGACTTCACCTCAGAAGAGTGGTAAAATATCCCCAATTGGCCACCTGTTAACCGTGGGTGGCAACTCGTGATGCTTAAGGATGGAATCTTGGTATCTGAGCAGTCCATGACATGCAAAACTCCACTTTGGCCCTTACTTAGGCTAGACGGGCGGTAGGATATGCGCCGCTCCGATCAATCGGCTGGTCACGTCAAGTCCTAGCTCCTAAATGATTGTCCCGACCCTATAGCTCTTATGGCAAGACCCAACCCCTTTTTATCATATAAGTGCTCGATAGAGGTGACTGAGGGGCTTAGTGTCCTGGGTAGGATGTTAAATTGCAGCAAGTGATGAAGTTTCAATTCTGGAGCTCTGGGAATGTGGAGTACCCCTTCATAACCATTACTCCCAGGTCAACCATGTTAGGGTCCCATCTATGTGTTAAATAGAAAGAAAATAGTGTACAAAATTTGAGTTCAAAATGTTGAATACCCATCAAGAAGAAATAAAACAAAACCATTTCGGCATAAAATAACCCAATAAGGTTTGACATGCCGTTAAATCTAACCAACCAACCAACCAACCATCACTTACTCGTGTGTCTGTGTTTTAATTGTCAGTTCCTTATGTAATATATTTCCTGCGTCGCTTAATACTTGTAAAATTCTGTGATAAGCGGCTGTTTTATCAAATCTGTTCTTCTTTTAGGAGTGAAGCGAACATCTTCTTAAAATAAACAATTTACATAGAAACACCCATCTCTAAATAGATGAAATGATAGTGTTCTATTTTAGCTTTATTTTCTACTATCAATATTTATACAAAACTTTGATTCCGCCCGAATTATAAAAACATAAGAATTTAGCCGAAACAAGATTTGCAGTAAATTTCTTGACTGACACATCGGATAGCAATTTTTATCCTTTAAACCCCCACCCCTACCACCCACCCCTGATGTTTTAAACACAAGACCTTTGAGTTCTGATTAACACAAGAACTGATTATTTTTTTCTTTTCTTTCTTTACTTACGATCTTCAAAGACATAAGTCTCCACTGATAGCAAATCGAGACTAATTTTAAATTCCCGCCGCCAACTCTTCTTCCATTTGTTTTGTTTTGTTTCTTGTTTTTTGTTTTTTGTTTCTGTTTTTGTTTTTTTTTTGTTTCTTGTTTTTGTTTCGTTTTTTTTGTTGCTTTTGTGTCCATTTGTTTTTTTATACTTATAGCAATCGTTTTGATAAATTTCCTTTTGTCTTACAAAACCGTGGGTACAGAGTTCACACAACTGGCAAATAATCACGTTGTTTGTTTGTGAACGCCCTATTCTGCAAGAAACATTTTTTTTTTGTCTCAGCCCCTTATAAAAACGACTTATCGATTTAGACAATTCCATTTTGGTCTGCTTTATTTCAGTTCTGTAGTTTTCACTATCTTACTAATTCTTACTTATCTTTGTCCAAAACTCATGGTCAGACAATTGGGCCCACCCTCTGTTAACTCTGCAGTAGATCCGTGATGAATATACTAACTCCTTTAGTTTCAAGGCACGCATTCTCTCTCTCTCTCTCTCTCTCTCTCTCTCTCTCTCTCTCTCTCTCTCTCTCTCTCTCTCTCTCTCTCTCTGTATATATATATATATATATATATATATATATACTATAGTGTGAGATGGTCACTGTTTCAGCTTTTTGCTGGAATGGTGTACCAAAGGCAGTATTATTGGTAGAGTGCTCAATATAAAATAGAATTGTTATATAATATATCTATTATGTTATATAAAATATATCGCATGAAACCAATATGGTTGTGAATGTTCCTTTGTCACCTAATAAATAGATATGTAAAACCTTTTTATATTTATCTTATTATATATTATATTATATATATATATATATATATATATATATATATATAATATATATATATATATATATATATATATGGAGGGTATTATATATAATCCATATTAGAGTAGTCATTTACTAAGCTTTGTCTAGTTTGACACAAGGCCAGGTCGAACTCATTAACTTTAATCTGCTAACCAAACCTGATAACCATTACACCACGTGTGATGTATCCGAATAGAATATAAAAATGATTGAAGCGATGTTGTTTTACTAAACTTTACTTAGATATGACACTTAGTTTGCTTACAATACCTGTTATTGCCTAAGCAGTCACCCAACTAAGTATTAAACAGGTTCATCTCTGCTTAACTTCGATGATTTAACAGGAACTGGTGCTTTCAGTGTGACTTGGCCGTAGTAAAAACGAAATAAGTGTTTATGATTTTTTTTAAGTTACAAAAAGAAAAGAAAAAACTAATCAAATATTGATTAAAAAATATCAATTAATTGATTGATTTAAAAGCATGTCAACTCGTCTAGAATTATTTTATGCTTAAAAGTGAGAAAATCACGTTTACATTTTTTCTATTTTGTTGGGTCTTATTAATTTTCGCTTTGATATAATTTGTCCTTATGGCATTATTTTGTATAGCAATTATTAGTAATTCAGTTTCTCTTTTGAGGTTTCCTTTTCTTAACCATGTCCAAGCAGCCTCTTCGATTTGTCGTTTGAAGTGTCCATATAATTGTTTTTCTTCCCATTTTTGTTTTCTAGTCTTTGTTGTTTTTCTGTTTGTCCATCTGTCACTTCTACTATTGTTGGCCGCCATAAGTAATTTTTCTTTTCTCTTTCTTGTGTAATCTTCAAGTTGTTGGATTGTAGTTTCTACGCAGTCCTCTATGTTGGCAAGACCTCTTCCCCCTTCCTTTCTTGATACATATAATCTATCTCTATCGTCTCTAGGGTAGAGAGCTTTGTGCATGGTCATTAACTTTCTCGTCCTTTGGTCAATCTGTTTGAGTTCTTCTTTTGTCTATTTTAAGAATGGTCCCGAGTATCTTATAATAGGGACGGCCGAAACGTAAAAAAAACGTACATTATTTATATTTATATTTTTATGTAGTTGTTTCTTAAGGTTTTTTTTTTTTTGCTTTCTACTCAGTTATATGATATCAAGTATTTCTATCTAATTGTTATAGGTGATATAACCTATGGACATAGATGGAATGCGCCGCCGATTACTATAAGTAGCAGGAACAATTGTGGCTTGACACGAAGCAAATGCGAGTCAGCTCGTAACTGTATTGGTCGAACGCAATCACCACTTTCTTGCTGTAAATTTCTACTCCTTTTGTTCAATACATTTGTATCCATTGTTACCAGTCGTTTGTCTTATTTTTGACCCTTAAAACCCCCACAACACTAATACAAATAATTTTGCACGCAGTTGTATGGTTTCAAGTATCCCTAATACAAATAATTTTTAAACAGATCTATTTGACCCATAAATGGGAACGCAACAAATACTATGGCTGAAAGTCAGAGGGGAACTGAGAGGAGTAGTAATGAAGGGATACTCTACACTCCCTATATCTTCAGAGTCTCCTTACTAGACTCGGGTTATTGGTATACCCAGAGAAACCTTTGGGGGAGGGGGTCTTATCCTTCTGTAGGGGATGGGATGCAGTTAGCGTATTCTAAGACCCACAGACAGGAAGAAATAAGATTTAAACAATGTTGGAATAATTTTGTATATATATAATATATATATATATATATATATTATATATATATATATATATATACCAGCCCCTCCACACAAGCAGGATGCGACACAAGGTCAATTTTTAAGTAGAGTTTAACAGGTTTGAATTCAGAGTTTTCCTTCTCCTAGACTGGTTGCCTAACCATGGTTAAAGAGCCCAGTCTGCCCTACTATTTACCCATAGCTGGAGGGAGAGTAGGATTCATACCTTTCCCAAGGGTATTAGCGCTAAGTGAAATTACCACGCCCAGGATTTGAACTCGGGGTGACACGTCCATTTCCCATGACTTTAACCATTACACCACGCGTAATAATTTTGTATATAAGGTGTGCTACAATTCCCCACCTGGATTTATTCCTTCGTCAATCACCAGCGAATAATACATGGCTGATACACTACTGAAACACTGATACTTGCCACAGTTAACTGGCAATCATTGAGGAGGGACTTATAATACTCAGGATTCTTTACCAGAGGATTACCAAGGATCAGGATTATTTACCAAAGATCAGGATTCTTTACCAGAGGATTACCAAGGATCAGGATTATTTACCAAAGATCAGGATTCTTTACCAGAGGATTACCAAGGATCAGGATTATTTACCAAAGATCAGGATTATTTACCAGAGGATTACCAAGGATCCAATTCCACTGGACAAGCACTCTTGCTTAAAGCCTACAGGATGACCCATAAGATTGTTACAAATAATTTATAACTACTTTTTATGATTTCTTTTACTCAAAACGAAAATGAGAAGAACAAAGAATAAAAAAACAAATAAAAGAAGAAATGTGAGGAAAAAGAAAAGAATTCAAGAAAAGTTTTGGGGGAGCGAAAAAGAATAGAAAAGAAAACGTGTAAATATTTAGTTTTGTTTGTTTTCTTTGTTTAATGCCATATCAGCTTTCGTGGGTTATTTAATGCTAAAGCCATCGTTATAGAAGAACAATAGTGCTAATATTTAACTCATAGCTGGTGAATGAAGAGGTCCATACCTTTCCCAAGGGTATTAGTCCAAAAGTGAGTGTAACAGCGCGGCTGGAGTTCGAACTTGTTTACTACGATGTCACAGTCCAGCACATTAACCACTACATCACGGAGTCTCCTCCCAACGTGTAAAGTGGATACAAAATGGAAGACTAAAATGATTGCGAATCCAGTTAGAAAACAAAAGGAAATAAAAAAGAACAACATTAAAGAAAGTAGTAGAAAAAAAACAAAACAAAGGAAATGCCAGTAAAAAAAAGACATTGAACTGAAAACCGAAAACAAGGGAGGTAATCATGTATGTGTGTGAAAAATAATTGAGAGAATAAAAGTAAGTAAAAATTAGAAATAAAACCAAGACAAAACAAAGATCAAAGGAAATTCTTTTACCGATGATTCTAAGAACAAACGTTATGTTCATATTTCTCAAAAAAGCAATGAGGAATAAAAGATCAATTTTTAAAAAATTGTTTTTACTTTCTTTTTTATTTTCTACTTTTACTTTCATATTTCAAATTTCTTTGTGTCTACTTTCATTTTTCACTTCTTTCAAAAATTCCCTACAAAGCAAAACTCGTGTCAATTTTGAACATCAAAACACCCAAAAGTCGTTGAACAAAGAAATATTTTTGAGTAAATAGTGTCACGAAGTTCCTTCCGTACTTAGTAAAAATGATTGCTTTTTTTGCTTTTTTCGTTGGATATCAACTTGTCTTTTGTTTTGCTTTTTTAGGGGGGTGTCTTACTTCAAAGGTAAAGAAAAAAAAGAAAAGAAAAGAAAAGAAATATGTTTAATAATTTTCTTTGTCTTGGAATTTTTTAACTTCATTTTTCCTTTTGCATACAATTTTTTTTATTTTGTTTTCTTCGTTCTTTTTGGATTTCATTTTATCTATTAACCCAACCCCTTGCCACATGCAGGATGCGATACAAGGTATTTTTAAGTGGAGTACAGCTAGTTTAAATCAACATTTTCTTTCTCTTAGATTGTTTACCTTAAGAAAACAAAAACGTAGCCAAATACTTGGACCTAGCCAGAGAACTAAATAAATTGTGGAACATGGAGGTAAATGTCGTGCCAATTGAAATGGTCTCAAGGGTTTAGAGGAATTGGAAATCAGAAAAAGAATCGAGACCACCCAAAATACAACATTGTTAAGATCGGCTAGAGTATTCAGAAGACCCCGGAAAACCTGGTGAGACTTGCTCTCATTCAACCTCTAGTGAAAGGCCACCAGCTAACACCGGTATAAAAAAAACCTTTAGGAGAAAAAAGAAAAAGAGAACTGTCCTAATATGAAATTATTCGAGATGACTTTATTTCTCTGATGAGAAAAGGCGAATTCATAAGGTGTTTTCTAATTCTGACCGAGACTATCTTTTGTTTTGTTGGGGGGTGGGGCGGCGGAGTTTCAGAAAAACCTGCTTCGGTTTGGACGACTGTTCACATGACGGCGATCCCCTCAGCACATAGATGTAAAGATTTGTTAGTTTTTACAACCAGTCATAATGTTTGCGCTTGGCGTTTAAACCAATTCCCAAAAGTCGCTGTTACTATTTGTGGTAACTTTTGTATGTTTATTTTTTTTTAAATGGCTAAACCAGTTTTTATACTTCTAGATACTTGAGTGGCATCTGTCAATTATAATGAACTGGATAAAATTATCTTCATCTCCGAAAAGAAAATAATTTATATATTTAAATGTTCATTACAGAGTTTGTTTTAAAAAGCCTCGAATAGACAAGGGCGTGGCCTATTTCAATAAATATGAAAATAATTATATTGGTAGATTTGGAGCCCTTAGAGAGATGGATAGATATGAACAGACTGGGATAGATAGATAGATAGATAGATAGATAGATAGATCTGAATAAACTGAGATAGATAGATTAATAGATTTGAATAAACTGAGATAGATATATAGATAGATAGATGGATAGGTTAATAGATATGAATAAACTGAGATAGATAGATAGATAGATAGATAGATAGATATGAATAAACTGAGATAGATAGCTAGCTAGATAGATTAATAGATATGAATAAACTGAGATAGATAGATAGATAGAGATAGATATGAATAAACTGAGATAGATAGATAGATAGATAGATAGATAGATAGATAGATATGAATAAACTGAGATGGATAGATAGATAGATAGATAGATAGATATGAATAAATTGAGATAGATAGATAGATAGATAGATAGATAGATAGATAGATATGAATAAACTGAGATAGATAGATAGATAGATATGAATAAACTGAGATAGATAGATAGATAGATAGATAGATAGATAGATAGATAGATATGATAAACTGAGATGGATAGATAGATAGATAGATAGATAGATAGATAGATAGATAGATAGATATGAATAAACTGAGATAGATAGATAGATAGATAGATAGATAGATGCATGATTATTTCTTTTTTCTTACAAAGTCTATTCCAATCCACACTCATCGAATGACTTTCAAAAGAAAACTCAAAATGACCCCCCCCCCCCCCGCCGTGGCAGCCGGTGGTTGTGTGGACCATTTTGACATGAAAAGGAAACGAGACGCAGGTGTCATTGTGTCCTGATCTTTTGATCTTATCGCATTTCCATTTTCCATTTTCCAGATTATTCAAACCTAGGCTTAAAATGCCATTTTGGCACAACTATTACCTCTTTGCCCTTCCTCTCGCTGTAATGTTATATTCACCAGTTTAGGAAAGTTTCCTTCATTTAGTGAATAGTCACAACGACTTTCGCTTCTTCTCAGTTCCGTCGGGCATCATGTTCATGATTTCACGGTTAGCAAGCTAGTCACGAAAATCAATGAGTACGATCCTCACTAAGTGCCCTACACTTAACTATTAGATAACATCTTATTATAATGGAGATTGTGTGTTTTTCTGACTGTAACCGAAACTATATCATGACTTAAGTCACAATTCCACTTGTTATTTACTTCACATTCACCATGATTTTATTTTGTTTAAAACTCAATTATTAATAAAAATTGTTTTATATTATTAATGCGGTCTACATGCTGATGACATGCAATTATATTTATATATACAACAAAATAGCAGTTTACAGTGTGATTGAGAAGGCTAATTTGCATATTGGTATTAAAAATTTGATTTTAATAAATATGTGTTTGATATTATTAATTTCTAATTCTTCGGTTTTATCTTAAATAATATAAGCAAAAATCTCTTCAATAAATCTTAAATGTAACCCATTAACAAGAAGAAATAATTGCAGTTTTATTCTTTACTTCCTTTTTTAACTAAATAGTTAAATTAGGAAAATTAAGCAATGGAAGGCGGTAATTATGAAAGAGTAAGTTTCATCTGTTCTGTTTTTCTATCATACTCCCCTCAGTTTCAAATCTTTTTATCTACATTCTTATTTAGTTTCATTAGCCTTTCTAATTTAATATAATATTTTATTACATTAAAACTTAAATACTTGCACTCTGTTTCAAATCTTTTTATATGCATTCTTATTTAGTTTCATTAGCCTTTCTAATTTAATATAATATTTTATTACATTAAAACTTAAATACTTGCACTCTGTTTCAAATCTTTTTATCTGCATTCTTATTTAGTTTCATTAGCCTTTCTAATTTAATATAATATTTTATTATATTAAAACTTAAATACTTGCACTCTGTTTCAAATCTTTTTATCTGTGTTCTTATTTAGTTTCATTAGCCTTTCTAATGTAATATAATATTTTATTACATTAAAACTTAAATACTTGCGCCCGGAGGGTGCATATATTTGCTAGTACTCTTAATCTCGTAGCTTTTGTAATTCTTCTAACTTCCTATAGCTTGTCTTGGCTTGGTCTGAGTAGCTCTTCTAATTTCTTCTGGACTGTCTATCTTATTAAGATTCTGGGCTGACTGAGATGTCTTACATTGATGCTGCTACATACTCAATTTGTATAGTATACCCATGGCTGTATACCATTCTTAATCTCGTTCTGTATTTTCCTTTTAATGTCAATCCTGTCTTGTATTCTATTTCTTCTTACTTTGTCTTAGCTTGGTCTGTACAGCTCTTTTAACTTCTTATGGGCTGTCTATCTCTTTTGAAAGGGGTCCAAAAATTCAAGGTAATATCAATCCTTTGAAAGTCTCTCCAGCAAACGAAATGCAATTCCTTTCCCAACTGAACACGCCACTCTCACATCAAATAGCAGTCGTCAGATTTCACTTGCTGTCCAAACACTTTCTTCCTCACTCGCCCTGTCAGCGTCAGTCCGTCTTTATTTCTGCTCGTTCGAATGCGCTTATAAAAATTCCGACATACTTTATTTTGGTCTCTACTAACAATACCTCAGCTACGAGGAGGTAGCGAGTTCGAGTATCCGTAGCCGCTCGCCACAGGCCAAACATATCCTGACGCGCTTTGTTTGTGGGGGCTGGGAAATCCGTTTGTTCATACGGCTGCCTTTCAGTCTCGTCACACTATCTTATTAAGATTCTGAACTGGTTGAGATTTCCTGTGTTGTTGTTTAATTTTTAGACACAACACAAGACATTGCTTTGATGAATTCACATTTTTATTAAAGTCTTTGATCTAGATCACCCAATTGCGAGTGTGAGAATCTGACTAACCGAAGGAGAAACGCCATTTCATATTTCTCATTCAACAATCAACCAGCAACTAATTATCTAAAAATTATCTCTCCTACCTAGCCTGACAAACAGGAAGAGGGGAGTCAAAATAAGGTTATGTGACGTCACTCACAAATCCCTGAATCGGTAACCGTTTTCTGTTATTTCAGATTCATTACATTAGCCGTGCATAATTAATAGGACACCCATAGATTATGTAAAATGACGTCTTATTGTCAAATCTAAGAACATTGGCATTAATATACAAGTAAGACTTTTTAATAATATCAAAACATTTATATTCACAAATTAACAAACACAAAATATATTTTGTAAGCTGTTTAACAAAAATTATATATATATATATATATATATATATATATATATATATATATATATGCGAAGACGAAAGTCAAAACATGATTGGTAGACGCGAAGTGAAGACGTGATTGGTACACGCAAAGAAGATTTCTGTATCTAAAAAATTTACCATAATCACCATAAATGCGTTCATATTGCGTAACCTCACAGAATCTTGCTTTAAATAGAGTCACCGCAAACAGATGACCTCGCAAAGACCGACTGATGCACGCCCTAACTAATAACTTGATGGCCTATCCATATTTCTGTATAAATAAAACAAATAAAAGCGACGCATGCGCATATGTGCCAAAACTCCCGCCTTATCGAGTGAAAGTTTAAAAGCATTGACCTTATTCTGTTCATTTATGACGACGCTTTCATGGATTGTGTCAAACGTTCTTGGCGGACGGACGCATCTGTACAAATACATCAAAAGTCAATGAGGATCAAATGATAAGTGTCCAGCACCTCAACACAGCCATTCAACTTGTATTGAACAATTTATCGATTAAAGAAGAGGGAAAAATATTGACTAATTTTCGGATGGAAAATGCCGAGTTGTCTAATTGGGAATTGAGAAAATGGCGGATAGTTTAGTAAAAGGAAGAATTGCACAAAAAATATTTTTATTAAGTGTCTAAAAGATGAAGTAATTCTTATCATCGTTTATGAACAGAAAAAAAATAATGACACTCTTTAATAAAAATATATATAAAATGTTTCTCAAGCAATAAAACAGTGAAGATATATAGATCTACGTCTATTGATTAGTAATATATATATATATATATATATATATATATATATATATATATATATATCAATTCCTAGACGAAGCTGTTGGCATTTCACATAGTGCTAATACCTTGGGAAGGTATGAATCCTATATATTCTCCAGCTATGGGTTAAATAGTAGGGCAGGCCTGGCCCTTCAGCCTTGGGGAGGTAACTAGTCTAGGAGAGGGATAACTCTGAATTCAAAATTCCTGAGGTCGGTCGTTGATTGGGTTTGTGGCAACCCTTGATGCACCAATTCTTTCCTATCGACTGTGCCAAAAAGTGTGGATGGTCCAACACAACCAAATACTTTACCAACTGAGCTAAACCAGCCCTATATATATATATATGGTTTAGCTCAGTTGGTAGAGTATTTGGCTCGGAACCACAAGGTTCCTGGTTCGATACTGGCCCTCGCCAACTCAGTGTATGAGTAGCATAGGGATCTGTGCGGCGAAGTGAGGAGCTGATGGTAGGTGTGGCGCTCCACCTCAGACGCCAAAACGAAAAGGGGATAGACTCCCTCGCTGATTGGCTGATACTGACTTTAAGCCACCCCGACAACTTTACTTATATATATATATATATATATATATATATATATATATATATATATATATTATTATATTGGGGTGTTATATCAGAGTTGTTTTTCTCCTAGTTGGATAACCTGACAAGGAATAGGGGCCCAACACTCTCAGAAATAATGTGTTTGATGGCCATTGAGCAAAGAGCTTCATCCGCCCTTTATATATATATATATATATTATATATATATATATATATATATATATATATATATGAAGCGGACAAACAATGTGCTTGAAATGGCGATAGCCGACAATTTTTGGGAGATCATGTGCTTAATAATTAAAGACATACCTAATTTGTTAATTAATTAATTATAATTAAATGAATTAGGCGTGCATATCAGTTTAAATGTAAAGCGTAAACAAATCAAGAAAAAGTCAATCTCTGTATGTACATTTCAGCCTATTAGGCCTCATCGGCAGAGCTATAGACAGGGCAGTTGATGAGGCCTAATAGGCTGAAATGTACATACAGAGATCCACTTTTTCTCGATTTGTTTACGCTTTAAATTTAAGCCGATATGCACGCCTAATTCATTTAATTATAATTAATTAATTAACAAATTAGGTATGACTTTAATTAAGCACATAATCTCCCCCCCCAAAAAAAAAAAAGAGAGAGAGGGGGGATAGGGGTACCTTGACGTACAAGTTTTATTCGTACCGCTCGTAACTACATTTCCTCGTATTTCAAATTCTCCCCATTGAAATAAAATAAAATCTGAATCTGTTCCGGCCCCGCCTTCCACACTAATATTTTTACGTTTTTTTTTTTTTAATAAGAGAAATATCACAGTAGTGTATAAAAACATCCATCTGGTGAACGTACCATTGCTTTTGTATTTTGGTAGAGCATCATTATGGCGTTAACCGTTTCCTTGGGTATGCCATATGCTAGCAGTATTTGCTCCATTTTCCATCTCCTCCACAGAAAACGACGTTAATGCACGTATAGGAAAAGCATGGGCCGCTATAAATAAACTATCGATCATATGGAAATCCAACCTCACAGACAAGTTAAAGAGACAGTTCTTCCAGGCCGTTGTCGTGTCAGTACTGCTGTATGGCTGCACCACCTGGACCCTAACTAAGCGACTAGAGAATAAACTAAATGGGAGCTGCACAAGAATGCTGCGGGTGATCCTGAACAAGACATGGAAACAACACCCTACGAGAAAACAGCTGTACGGCCACCTACCACATATCACCCAAACCATTAGAGTAAGACGGTCAAGACACGCGGGACACTGTTGGAGAAGCAAGGACGAACTCATAAGTGACGTCCTCCTGTGGAAGCCAGCACATGGACAAGCCAGTGTGGGCCGACCAGCAAAAGCGTACATTGATCAGCTCTGTGCGGATGCAGGATGCTGCATAGAGGACCTCCCGAGAATGATGAGCGATAGGGACGGATGGAGAGAGATTGTCATGGATATCCGCGCTGAAAGTGCGACTTGATGATGATGATGATGTATAAAAACATAATAAAATAAAATGCAATGAATTATGTGCTGTAATATGTTTTAATATTTATTCTTTAAAAAATATTAGCATGAATTTGGCACCTTTTTGACTTCGTTAAAGATTAAATCTCTTCTACGACGAGTACAATCAACAACAGCCAAAAAACATCAATAAATAAAATAAAACAAAAAAAAACCAACAGTTTTTTAAAATTTCTTTTAAGAAACCCATCTATACATATTAGATACAAGTACACACTAACATGTATGCACATGAACCTGCAGACACACGCGCGCACATAAAC
>CM042165.1:5751192-5760301 GCA_023376005.1 Doryteuthis pealeii
GTCTCACTGATTTGTATTTTCAAATTTCTTTTTCTGCGTTTGTAAAAAACGCCAGCTCACGGGCACGCGCACACTCACCATTTAAAGAAATTTTATGGGTAGTACGAGTTAGTGATCTTGAAGATTCTAAATTTTATTTCTTTCCTTGTGAATATACATGTTCTAATTTCATTTATTCTATGTTCTAATTGCCGGGGTTTTGTACACACACACACACACACACACATTCATATATATATATTTCTAAACGCCGACAGTATATAAACTCCCGGCTTTATATATATATATATATATATATATATATATATATATATATATATGAATCCATATATTCCCCCTCCAGCTATGGGTTAAATAGTAGGGCAGACTGGGTTCTTCAGCCTTGGGTAGGTAACCAGTCTAGGAGAGGGATAACTCTGAATTCAAAATTCCTGAGGTCGGTCGTTGATTGGGTTTGTGGCAACCCTTGATGCACCAATTCTTTCCTATCGACTGTGCCAAAAAGTGTGGATGGTCCAACACAAGCCTTCACCACTATAAACAAATCCCTGTGTGGGAGTTCATTATGTGTATGAACCCTCATACGTCGAAAATCGACGGGAGAGTCCATAATATATATATATATATATATATATATATATATATATATATATAAAAGAAAAGACCAAATCATATGCACCTCCTGAAAAAATCAGATGTTACTATAAAAATGAAAAACAAAAAACAAATACTGTAAGGGTTGTCTAAGTTAAATATACTAAAGTGCTCAATACAAAAAGTAGAGCTAATTAATAATATTAAAGTAAGCCTATTGAGTCAGAGAATATCTACCTAGGTTTCTCCTAACGGATCATCAGGATCATTATATATATATAGAGAGAGAGGTAGACAGACCGACAGAAGGAGAGAAGGAAAAAGACAGAAAGAAGAGGAGAAAAAAGAGAAGAAAAAGCTCGGAGAAAAGAAGTGACAATGAATGAGAGAGAAAAAAGCGAGAGAAAAGAAAACAGAAGGAAAGAAAAAAGGGAAGAAAGGTAAAGAGAGAGGAACAGAGAGAGAATATGCGACAGTAAAGGAGAGAGAAAAAGAAAAAGAAAAAGAGAAAGAGAGACAATAAACGAGAGAAAGTGAAAGAGAAAGAGAACAAAATAGAAAGAAAGAGAGAGAGAGAGAATAGAGAATAAAGGAGAGAGAAAGAGAGATGGGGAGAGAATGTGAGTGAGAGAGAAAAAGAGACAGAAAAGGAGAGAAAGAAAGAGAAAGACTGACAATAAAGCAGAGAGAAAAAGAGAAAGAGAGAGAAATAGAAAGAAAGAAAGAAAGAAAGAAAGAAAGAAGAAAGAAAGAGAAGAGAGACAGACAGATACAGATATATATATATATATATATATATATATAGAGAGAGAGAGAGAGAGAGAGAGAGAGAGAGAGAGAGAGAGGGGAGAGAGAGAAGACAGTTATGTGACTTGAAAATATTTTAAGTGAAGTTAATTTACTTCGAGGCAAAAAAAAACTGATAGACAAATTCTCTTACTCTATGCACCCCCCCCCTGCCTCAAGCAAATTTACAATATTAAAAAAACAACAACAAAAAGACATAAACAAAAACAAGACACACTAAAGAAACAACAAAATAAAACAAAACAAAAAGCAAAAACTGACAACGAAAAAAGTTTAAGACGGAAACGTGTGGAGTAAATGTAGAATGAATAATATACATTATTTTGAATAGAATATGTTTTATTTCGACCTCATAAGAAAGAAAAAGAACTTTTGTTTGTTTTGCTAAAGAAGCGGATATTTAGGAATTCTTTTTCATTCACAAAACTTCCATGTCAATGGGGTGGGTGGGGTGGGGTGGGGGTTCTTTACGCAACTTCTTGACACGTCTCGTACCGAAACGAAAGCAAAATATGGTAGGGCGAAAAAATCCCCTGAGAGAAATGATTATTATTTGCGCTCGTGGTGTAACAATTATCATCGTAGGAAACGGACACAGCAACCTGGACTAAAAAGAGGGTGTCCTCCTGGATATTACATTAAACTGGATCTGGTGGTGAGGTTCCAGTTCTAGAGTTCTGTGAAATGTGGAATATATAGCTTAGACCAGCACTTGATTGACTTGCAGGTGCAGATGCAGATAATCGCTTGTGGTTGGATACAGAATTGTTGTATACCTTTCTTTACTTTCTTCTATTCTTCTTCTGGCGTCTTTGACATCTTAAGTTCTTCTAGCGTCTCTTCTAACATCTGGACTTCGTCTTGGTGATCGGTCGCACTTAACTCATTTCTTCTTCTAGATCAGTCTTGTTACCAAGACATTCACCAACCACAAAACCGTGTTATTTTTCTTAAGCTTTTATTTAATTAACTAAACATTTCATGTAACTAAACATCTGACTAACATAGCGCGCGTATGCAGTGAGTTCCAGTTAAGGCAGCACATCTTCTCTGCCTGACGTCTAAACTGAAACTGAGAACCCAACCAGGTCCCACGTGACTTCACGTATTTCGCGGGCTTTCTGTATTATTCCATGGAAAGTCCCGCCCGTGATATGAAAAGGGTCATCACTTTAGAAATACAGGGGATTGACAATAATCTTATGCAACCGCATAGATTATGTAACAGAATAAGAAAGAATGGTAGAAATCACCTTGAAAAGATTTGTTGTGAGGAAGGACATCCCGGACGACAAATCTTAGATGTCACAGCTTTATTTGCAAAAGGCAGCGCCCCCTGTTGAAAACAGAGAATTGCGAGGAACAAGAGCAGGTAAATGCAGGAGCTCTAAGCTAATGTGAACAATGGAGTCGTCTGTCTGCGTCTGTCAGTCGGGGCGAAGCGGTGGAGTCTTTTTATGTAGACTCGGCCTCTTTGTTTTGTCAGAATCGCCCAAGACTTATCAATCATAAGTAGATTCCGCTTGAACTGCCAAACTGTTAAAATTTCTTCGTCAAATTTGTATATTACACTAATCATTGTTAATCTTTATCTTTTAATCCACACCGTATCGTGTAATGAACGACTCTTTGTTTTTCAGGTGAAAAATTCATCTCAAAAAGACGTTCATTATATGAGTATATATGATAAATCTACAGAGACTTCGAGTGTTCACAAAGAAGAAAATGTTTGAATATCATTTCCAATATCTTGTTCTTTACATAACTAATAAGCCCTGTCGACTGGGGCTTTAGAATACACCGACTGCACCTCTGCAGAGGAGTAATAATACACACACACAAATGGGGCCACCTGTTGGCTGTCCATGACATGCAACACTCCACTTTGGTACTTACTTTGGCTAGACGAGTGGTCAGAGGCTCCCTCCGATCAATAGGCTGGTCACGTCAAGCTCTAACTTGACGTGACTAGCTCTATAATAGGGTTGATTGTTTTAACCCTATTGCCCTCATGGCGACCCAAACACTTTTTTTATCATATGTTCTAGAAAGCAGTGGTTTTGGATTTTATTGTCCTTGGTATGACGTTAAACTTTATCTGATGGTAAAGTTCCAATTCTATATCTCTAGGGAATGTGGAGTACCCCTTCATCACCATTACTCCCAGATCCACTCTGAGGGTCTTAATGTCCTGGGTATGATGTTAAACTCTATCTGATGGTGAAGTTCCAATTCTGGATCTCTAGGGAATGTGGAGTACCCCTTCATCACCATTACTCCCAGATCCACTCTGAGGGTCTTAATGTCCTGGGTATGATGTTAAACTCTATCTGATGGTGAAGTTCCAATTCTGGATCTCTAGGGAATGTGGAGTACCCCTTCATCACCATTACTCCCAGATCCACTTTGAGGGTATTAATGTCCTGGGTATGATGTTAAACTCTATCTGATGGTGAAGTTCCAATTCTGGAACTCTGTGGAGTGTGGGGTACCCCTTCATCGCCATTACTTCCAGATCCACCCTGAGAGTCTTAATGTCCTGGGTATGACGTTAAACTTTATCTGATGGTAAAGTTCCAATTCTGAAACTCTGGGGAGTGTGGCGTACCTATTACTCTAGGGTCAACTCTGACCCAGCGTGGTAGTACCTGTTAGGGTCCCATCTATGGGTTAAATAGAAAAAATGAATTTTTTTTTAAATGTAATTTCTTTTAAACTGATATTTTTTAATTGAGTACCTATCAATAATGAATAAAACCAAAACGTCTTCGGTATAAAATGATCCAACAGGGGTTGACATGCCGTAAAACCCAACCAGCCAAGCAACCAGAATAACTAACAAAAAACATCGCGTTTATTTTCTTTCATCGGACAGGTACTGAATGCGAGGAACGTAAAAACGAAATTAATATCATCTTGCCGGTGTGGTGCTCCACCTTAGACGCAAAAACAATCTCTCTGGTCTAGCGCTACTAAAAAGGGGATAGACTCTCTCGCAGTCCGGTCGATACTGACAATAAGCCACTCCGTCTACTTTTCTGTGATAAGTGATAAATCGATATGACGTCAGAGAATAAACAGTTCAATGCTGAATCAGTTAAGTTTCACAGCATGAAAATAGGTCGATGCCGTTGATATTTCTAAATGCCAAAGCACTCAGCCAAATAATATCCTTCGCGTCCGATCAAAACACGAAAACCTACTGTTTACTTTGTTACCTATCACAAATGGAAATAATTTTGGGGTTCTTTTTTGGGGGGTTGAGGGGAGATAATGAACGAATTACACGTGACTCACCAAATTCATCCAATTATCACTAATTAGTTTGTTATGATTTATGCAAATTATATGGAAATTTCCCACAGGAAACAATCTCTTTCGTACATGATTTTTTTTTTCTGTCGTCTGCAAATTCATATGTTCAATTATGATTGGACGAATCTACCAAACGTTGGGAATTCCATTTCCGGTTCTTAATTAGATTTATCGGACACTTCCTTCCGGAATTGACCTCTTGGAAAATTCAAATAGATTCTTCGGGAAAATCAATGAGAATCTGCAAAATTACAATTCGGAAATCAGTCTTCAATTATTAGACTGTGATTTCTGGATGCAATGCGCAAGCGCGCCCAGACGCATGCGCATTGCACGTATGTCTTTTACACGCGTTTTTACATACCCACCCCCACACTTCTTCTGGGGGTGCTTGTTGTGTAATGGTTATTATTTTTGGAAATAGACACGACGAAACGAGTTCGAATCCTGGACGAGGCTGATTGCATTTCACATGAAACTAATACCCTTGGAGAAAGTATGCATCCAACCATTCTCCCTCCAGCTATGTGTAAATAGTAGGGTAGACTGGGCTCTTTAACCTATGCTAGGTAACCAGTCTAGGAGAAGGAAAACTCTGAATTCAAACCTGGTAAACTCCGCTTAAGAAGTTGACCTTATGCCACATCCAGTTCGTGCGGAGGGTTGATATATATATATATATATATATATATATATATATATATATATATATCCTCTTTTTATGGAGGTGCTTTTTGTATAATGGTTAGAATCTTCGGAAATGGACGCGACGAAACGATTTCATATCCTGGACGAGGCTGTTTGCATTTTCCTTAGCGCAAATACCCTTGAAAAATGTATGAATACAATTATTCTCCTTCCAGATATGGGTAAGTAATAGGGGCCTGTACTCTTTAACCTTGTTATGACAACCAGCCTGGGAGAAGGAAAACTCTAAATTCAGACCAGTTAAACTCCACTTAAAAATAGACATTGTATCACACCCTTCTCGTTCTGAGGGGTTGGGTATATACATATATCCCCTTTTATACGAGTCTTCCTGTATAACTAAAGATGGATTGATTGATCGATTTTAACAGTATTTCAACCCGTTCAGTGGTTAAATCGAACTTAACGGACCTAAATTCCACCATCGTATGTCACCCCGCCGAGAGAAGAAAAAAAAAGACAAAAATCAGGGAATTAACCGAATTTAATGAAAATTTCGGTGTTAATATATTAATGAATAAAAGATATAATGCACCAGTTATTTTATTTAAAAACTTTTACATTTTTTCAGGTCAGTTAATTTTGAACCACGTATCTTTGAGAATCTGTGTTACACCTCAATACGAATAATTTCTAAACATATCTATTTGACCCATAGATAGAAACCTAACAGTGGATCTGGGAGTAATGGCAAGAAAAGTATATTACACAATACCCAGATCTTCAAAACTGGAGCATTACTATCGATTTTACTTACGGTCTAGTCATACTGGAAACACTTATTTCAATTAGATCACTAAAGGTTAAGCAATGATAAACCTGTTCAAAACTTATATGGGTGACCACTGAAGCAAACAGCAGGTACCGTAAGTAACTTGATTGCTTTGTTTTTTTGTTTTTTTGTTTTTTGTTTTTTGTTTAATGGCATATCAACCTTCATTTGGTTATTTAATGCCAAATCCACTTGTCGAAGAACAGTAGGGATACTATTTACCCCATAGCTGAGAGGGTGGGTAAATGTTCATACTTTCCCAAAGGTAATAGTCCGAAATTGAATAATAGTGTTGCAAGAAAGGATATTTTCCTACAGAAAGTTAGATTCGTCCAACGAAAGACAAAAAATACAGACTAGACGAGGTTATCGGTAGTGGCTAGTCTTGCTAACAGAGTATCCACTACTGTTGTTTGAAGAACTGCGCGTTTGATTCTATTTCCAAAAGATAATAAATTTATTCATTAACTTCTTTCTAAATTCAATGTTGTTTATTGATAAGATTAGTCACAACAAATAGCGAGACTGGAGTTCGAATTCGCTTACTACGATGTGACAGTCCAACACGTTAACCACTGCGCCGGGACTCCCCCCCCGCTGAAGCGTGTGTGGCATATCAAACAAAGCTTAGTAGATAAAAACACAAACGAGAATTTTAATAATGCACACACACACACACACACACACATTATATATATATAATATATATATATATAGAGAGAGAGAGAGAGAGAGAGGGTGGGGGGCCGGTTTAGCTCAGTCGGTAGAGCGTCCGCCTAGGAACCACAAGGTTCCTGGTTCGATATCGGCTCTCTCCAACTCAGCGTATGAGTGGCACACAGATCTTTGCAGTAAAGTAAGGAGCTGATGGTAGATGTGGCACTCCACCACATACGCAATTACAATTTCTTTGGTCTAGCGTTAGTGAAAGGGGGATAGACTTCCTTTCTGTCTAGCTGATATCGACTTTAGGCCACCCCGACGACTTTATGTATATATATATATATATGAGAAGTAAACAAACAAACAATGTGTTTGATATGGCCTTAGCCGACAATTTTGGGGAGGATATGTGCTTAATTGAAGTCATACCTAATTTAGAAAATTAATTAATTGATAATTAGTGAATTAGGCGGGCATATCTGTTCAAATGTAAGGCTAAACAAATCGAGAAAAAGTCAATCTCTGTATGTACATTTCGGACTATTATGCCTCATCAGCAGAGTTATAGACAGGAAGACTGCTCTGTGTGTGATTCGAACCCTATATATATATATATATATGTGTGTGTGTGTGTGTGTGTGTGTGTGTGTGTGAAAAAGGAGTGACGGCGATGAAATTGATCTCAGTTCTTAGTTGATACAAGTTTTACCATAAGTCAGCGTTATAACAAAATATAAAGTGCTCAATACGTAAGTAGAGCGTATTTATTATTATAGTATGTACACAAATAACCTACTCGAGTTTCGCCATAAGGACCTTTAGGGTTAAATCTACTGAATTAATCAAGTTATTGATTAATTACTGCTAACTGCAGGCGTAGGTTATTTCTGTACATACCAAATATATATATTTATATAAGTGTGTGTGTGTGTGTGTGTGTGTGTGTGTGTGTGTGTGTGTGTGTGTGTTCATGAATACATAAATATGTTCAATTTCTTTGAAAATGTTTTCAGAATTTGTATTTTTAGTGTGTGTGTGTGTGTGTATGTGTGTGTGTGGGTGTGTGTGTGTGTGTGTGTGTCTTGGGGGGGGTAAGAGGAGGGTATCGTTATATTACGGACCCTCACAGATAAACAAAAAAGGAAATAACATTTATAGATTACTGGGAAGTATCGTTTGCCCATGAAATAAGCAAATCAAAATCTGCACCCAAAGTAATTGGACACATGTAATTTTTGTCAATATTCTCATAAAACGCGGCAATAAAGCCATTTTAATGTCTACTTCAGCGTTACAATGTTTGTTCGGGGCCATGTTGTTGTGTACTTAAACATTCGCTACAGACTCGTAGATCAGATGAAAAATAAACAGAACAAAGTCAATTGATTGATCCAGAAGGCATGCTACTTGCTATAAACCTTAACGCTGTCTCCTATGCGTACACACATATACACACCTACATATCAGGAAGTGGTGTGATGGTTAAAGACATGGGAAATGGACTCGTCGCCCCGAGTTCAAATCCTGGATGTGATAATTGCATTTCACTTTGCGCTAATACCCTTGGAATAGGTATGAATCCTACTCTCCCTCCAGCTATGGATAAATAGTAGGGCATACTGGGCTCTTTAACAGCACCGCACAAGGAAACAGCTGTACGGTCACCTGCCCCCCATCTCAAAAACTATCCGAGTGAGACGGACTAGGCATGCAGGATACTGCTGGAGAAGCAAGGATGAACTCATAAGCGACGTTCTCCTGTGGAAGCCAACACATGGTCATGCAAGTGTGGGGCGCCCAGCAAGGACATACATTGACCAGTTATGTGAAGATGCTGGATGCTCCGCAGAGGAGATTCCAGGTGTAATGAATGATAGGGAGGGTTGGCGAAAGATTGTCATGGATGCCCGTGCTGCGTGCGCGACATGATGATGATGATGATGAGGCAACCAGTCTAGGAGAAGGAAAACTCTGAATTCAAACCTGTTGAACTCCGCTTAAGAAATTGACATTGTGTCACATCCTGCTCGTGCGGAGGGGTTGGTAAATATATATATATACACACCTATATATTATACTAGAAGTGAGTACCCGGCGTCGCCTGGGTAGAGGGGGTGAAGAAGAGTTTATTATTACTTATCGTGAGTTTGATCCTCGCTGGATGTTCCATAAAAATCCCCACGTAAAAAAAAAATTGTGAAACGTCAGGAAATGTTCGCTTAGGAAATAGGCAACCAGTCTAGAGAAGTT
>CM042165.1:5760401-5777901 GCA_023376005.1 Doryteuthis pealeii
GCCATCGATGAGATACGAACTATCTCACTGTAGTCACAAATTCACTTGTGTATTCTTACTTCCTATTCACCATGCACTTTAATTTTGTTTAAAACTCAATTATCTTATACTTGTTTTATATATTAATGCGGTCTACATGCTGATGACATGCCATTATATTATATATACCCATAAAATAGCAGTTTACACGTGTGAACGGGAAGGCTAATTTTGCATATTGATATAAAAATTTGATTTTAATAAATATGTGTTTGCTATTATTAATTTCGAATTGTTTGGTTTATCTTAAATAATATGAGCACAAATCTCTTCAATAAATCTTAAAAGAATCCATCCTAACAAGGAGAAATAATTGCAGTTTATTCTTTACTTTTTTTTAACTAAATTGTTCAATAGCAAAATTAAGCAATGGAAGGCGGTAATGATGAAGCAGGTAAGTTTCAGTTGTTCTATTTTTTCTATGCATACCCCGCAGTTTCAAATCTTTATTACCTCTGCATTCTTATTTAGTTTCATTAGCCTTTCTAATTTAATATAATATTTTATTACATTAAAACTTAATTACTTGCACTCTGTTTCAAATTTTTTATCTGTGTCTTACTTTACTTCACTTAGCTTCTAATTCTAATATAATTTATTTTATTAAATTAAATTAATACTTGCATCTGTTTAAATCTTTTTATCTGTGTCTTTATTTAGTTTCGTTAGCCTTTCTAATTTAATTATAATAATTTTATTACATTAAAACTTAAATACTTGCACTCTGTTTCAAATCTTTTTATCTGTGTTCTTATTTAGTTTCGTTAGCCTTTCTAATTTAATATAATATTTTATTACATTAAAACTTAAATACTTGCACTCTGTTTCAAATCTTTTTATCTACATTCTTATTTAGTTTCATTAGCCTTTCTAATTTAATGCGATATTTTATTACATTAAAACTTAAATACTTGCGCCCGGAGGGTGCATATATTTGCTAGTACTCTTAATCTCGTAGCTTTTGTAATTCTTCTAACTTCATATAGCTTGTCTTGGCTTGGTCTGAGTATCTCTTCTAATTTCTTCTGGACTGTCTATCTTATTAAGATTCTGGGCTGGCTGAGATGTCTTACATTGACGCTGTTACAAACTCAATTTGTATAGTATACCCATGGCTGTATACCATTCTTAATCTCGTTCTGTATTTTCCTTTTACTGTCAATCCTGTCTTGTATTATATTCCTTCTTACTTTGTCTTAGCTTGGCCTGTACAGCTCTTTTAACTTCTTATGGGCTGTCTATCTCTTTTGAAAGGGGTCCAAAAATTCAAGGTAATATCAATCCTTTGAAAGTCTCTCCAGCAAACGAAATGCAATTCCTTTCCCAACTGAACACGCCACTCTCACATCAAATAGCAGTCGTCAGATTTCACTTGCCGTCCAAACACTTTTTCCTCACTCGCCCTGTCAGCGTCAGTCCGTCTTTATTTCTGCTCGTTCGAATGCGCTTATGCAAATTCCGACATACTTTATTTTGGTCTCTACTAAATACTTCAGCTACGAGGAGGTAGCGAGTTCGAGTATCCGTAGCCGCTCGCCACAGGAAACATATCCTGACGCGCTTGTTTGTGGGCTGGAAATCGTTTGTTTAGGCTGTTTTCACACTTCTTATAAGATTCTGAATTTTTGACATTTCCTGTGTTGTTGTTAATTTTAGACACAACACAAGACATTGCTTTGATGAATTCACATTTTTATTAAAGTCTTTGATGATTCACCAATTGCGAGTGTGAATCTAGCTAATCGAAAGGAGAAACGCCAATTTTCTCATTCAACAGTCAACCAGCAACTAATTATCTAAAAATGAACCCTAGCTTGACAAACAGGAAGAGGGGAATCAAAATAAGGTTATGTGACGTCACAAATCCTGTATTGGTAACCGTTTTCTGTTTTTCAGATTCATTACATTAGCCGTGCATAATTAATAGGGACCCATAGATTATGTAAAATGACGTCTTGTTGTCAAATCTAAGAACATTGGCATTAATATACAAGTAAGACTTTTTAATAATATCAAAACATTTATATTCACAAATTAACAAACACAAAATATATTTTGTAAGCTATTTAACAAAAATTATATAGATACGCGAAGACGAAAGTCAAGGCATGATTGGTAGTCGCGAAGTCAAGACGTGATTGGTACACGCGAAGATGAAAGTCAAGACGTGGTTGCTACACGCGAAGTCCAGACGTAATTGATACGCGGGAAGACGAAAGTTAAGACGTGGTTGGTACACGCGAAGTCCAGACGTGATTGGTACACGCAAAGACGAAAGTCGAGCCGTGATTGGTACACGCGAAGACGAAAGTCGAGACGTGATTGGTACATGCGAAGACGAAAGTCAAGACGTGATTGGTAGTAGCGAAGTCAAGACGTGATTGGTACACGCAAAGACGAAAGTCCAGACGTGATTGGTACACGCGAAGACGAAAGTCAGACGTGATTGGTACAAAAGACGAAAGTCCAGACGTGATTGGTACACGCAAGACGAAAGTAGACGTGATTGTACCGCAAAGACGAAAGTCAAGACTTGATTGGTACACGCAAAGACGAAAGTCCAGACGTGATTGGTACACGCAAAGACGAAAGTCAAGATGTGATTGGTACACGCAAAGACGAAAGTCAAGATGTGATTGGTACACGCGATGTCCAGACGTGAATGGTACACGTGAAGACGAAAGTCAAGACGTGATTGGTACACACAAAGAAAATTTCTGTATCTAAAAAACTTACAGCCACATAAATGCGTTCATATTGCGTAACCTCACAGAATCTTGCTTTAAATAGAGTCACCGCAAACAGATGACCTCGCAAAGACCGATTGATGCACGCCCTAACTAATAACTTGATGGCCTATCCATATTTCTGTATAAATAAAACAAATAAAAGCGACGCATGCGCATATGTGGCAAAACTCCCGCCTTATCGAGTGAAAGTTTAAAAGCATTGACCTTATTCTGTTCATTTATGACGACGCTTTCATGGATTGTGTCAAACGTTCCTGGCGGACGGACGCATCTGTACAAATACATCAAAAGTCACTGAGGATCAAATGATAAGTGTCCAGCACCTCAACACAGCCATTCAACTTGTATTGAACAATTTATCGATTAAAGAAGGGGGAAAATATTGACTAATTTTCGGATGGAAAATGCCGAGTTGTCTAATATCGTATTGGGAATTGAAGTGAGAAAATGGCGGAGAATTTAGTAAAAGGAAGAATTGCACAAAAACTGTTTTTATTAAGTGTCTAAAAGATGAAGTAATTCTTATCATCGTTTATGAACAGAAAAAAATTAATGACACTCTTTAATAAAAGATATATAAAAAAAATTTGTCAAGCAATAAAACAGTGAAGATATATAGATCTACATCTATTGATTAGTAATATATATATATATATTATATATATATATATTATATATATAATATACCAAGCGTGTTTGTAAATCCTTGCGGTGAGAAAACACCCAACAAATAGTTTGATTGTAAAATATACTACCAAATATCAACCGGGAGAAAAAAAATTTTTGAAAAAAGAAAAGACCAAGATAGTCGTACCAACAAAAAATAATCTATTGGTATAGTATTTGGCCAAAAGAAAAAACAATTTATATGTATATATATATGTATATAAGATATATATATATATTCATATAACCGCTAGGAGAATAGCTAATAAGTAAAAAGTGCTCAATACCTAAGTAGAGCAAATAATAAACGTAAATCTAATGAGTCAGACGAACCTACTATTAGTTTCGCTTAATGCTCTTCAGGCTAAGATCTTAGCCCTGAAGAGCATTAAGCGAAACTAATAGTAGGTTCGTCTGACTCATTAGATTTATCTTTATATATATATATATATATGAGGGTAAGTAAACAAAAAATGTGTTTATTTTTTATATGGCTTTAAGCCGACAATTTTTGGAGGATATGTGCTTAATTGAAGTCATACCTAATTTTGAAAATTAATTAGTTAATAATTAATGAATTTTTAGGCGGGCATATATGAGTTCGCCTGTCAGCCTAACAGTCGAGGTTTCGAGTCGCACACGGAGCAGTCTCCCATGTCTATAACCTTGCTGATGAGACCTAATAGGTCGAAATGTACATTCAGGGATTGACATTTTCTCGATCTGTTTAGCCTTATATTTGAACATATATGCCCGCCTAAAAATTCATTAATTATTAACTAATTAATTTTCAAAATTAGGTATGACTTAATTAAGCACATATCCTCCAATATATATATATATATATATATATATATATATATATATATATATATATATGGCTGGTTTAGCTCAGTTGGTAGAGTCTTCGGCTCGGAACCACAAGGTTCCTGGTTCGATACTAGCCCTCGCCAACTCAGCGTATGAGTAGCATAGGGATCTGTGCGGTGAAGTGAGGAGCTGATGGTAGGTGTGGCGCTCCACCTCAGACGCCAAAACAATCTCCTTGGTCTAGCGCTAGTGAAAAGGGGATAGACTCCTCGCTGATTGGCTGATACCGACTTTAGGCCACCCGACAACTTTACTTATATATATATATATATATATATATATATATATATATATATATATATATATTGGGGTGTTTATATCAGAGTTGTCTTTCTCCTAGTTGGATAACCTGACAAGGAATAGGGGGCCCAACACTCCCAGAAATAATGTGTTTGATGGCCATTGAGCAAAGAGCTTTATCCGCCCTTTATATACACACACACACACACATATATATATATATATATATATATATATATATATATATCAATAAAGGAAGGAAGAACTCAACTACTACCAAGTTTTGGATAAATCTCACACACATATATATATATATATATATATATATATATATATATATATATATATGAAGTGGAAAACAATGTGTTTGAAATGGCGATAGCCGACAATTTTTGGGAGAGCATGTGCTTAATTAAAGTCATACCTAATTTGTTAATTAATTAATTACAATTAAATGAATTAGGCGTGCATATCGGTTTAAATGTAAAGCGTAAACAAATCGAGAAAAAGTCGATCTCTGTATGTACATTTCAGCCTATTAGGCCTCATCGACAGAGCTATAGACAGGGCAGTTGATGAGGCCTAATAGGCTGAAATGTACATACAGAGATCGACTTTTTCTCGATTTGTTTACGCTTTACATTTAAACCGATATGCACGCCTAATTCATTTAATTGTAATTAATTAATTAACAAATTAGGTATGACTTTAATTAAGCACATAATCTCACCACCCCCCAAAAAAAAGAGAGAGAGGGGGGGTAGGGGTACCTTGACGTACAAGTTTTATTCGTACCGCTTGGAACTACATTTCGTCGTATTTCAAATTCTCCCCATTGAAATAAAATTCCACACTAATATTTTTACGTTTTTTTTAATAAGAGAAATATCACTGTATTGTATAAAAATATAATAAAATAGAATACAATGAATTATGTGCTGTAAAATGTTTTAATATTCATATTTTATAGAAAATATATTTTGTCATTATGAATTTGGAAACTTAAAAGAGTTTAATGAATTTATTAACATAAGTATATCTGAAGCTCACTTGTACCTCAAATTTTAGCTCATAACATAAAGCGAAGGTCGACTGTAAGTTGAGACACTCGTAAGTCAAGGTAATATTATGTATATGCACTGTTTCCTCTGCGTCTACACCACCCTCACGTTACTCACACACACACACACACACACACAGACAATCACTCATATGCACTAATGCACACACACACACACACACACTCATATGCACTCATAAACACATACACACAGACAGATGAACGTACACACATACATATACACTAGTGCTTTTTTTGTCTCCTTTCTTTATTTTCCCGCCCAAATATTTCCACTAAAAACAGAATGTCAATACTTGACCAACAATGGCTGATATTTCAGTTCTTGCCCAACGCTAATTACCAACAGCCAACACAAAAATCCACCACCACCCCCCACCCCCCACCGACACCCCCAAATCCACCATTTTGACATTCATTTTATATAAATACAAAACTGGTTGGTTTTAAGGCAGCGGTAGTGCAACAGTGTTGAACACAACAGATTAAATATCAGATTCTTTTCGAATTGAGAATGACTATCAGAAGCTTCTTCCATTTTCGAAGTCGCCATTTTGAAATTGTACTGAAGTGAAATAATTGGATTTTAAAATTTCAAATTGCAAACATACACATAATTATCATTATGAATGTACACACACACACACACACACACACACACACACACATACACAACACACACACACACACGTATACATATCATTATGAATGTACACACATACACAAACACAAACACACACACGTGTACATATCCTTATGAATGTACACACGAACACACACACACACACACGTATACTTATCATTATGAATGTACACACACATACACACTCATATACGCACATAATTATCATTATGAATGTAGCAATAGCATAATCATTACGGATCACTGCCGGCCCTCAGAATCCTCACAACCCCACCACCAGAACCTTTCCTCTCATGAGCCCTCAAATGACTCATCAATCCCGCTGTAGATCCACAAAGTTTGATGCAAATATGACATAGGAAAGACGTCCTTCCCACTGGACCGGATAGATCAGATGATAAAAATTGATGCTTAATGCACCATCATATGTTTCATTAGACCAGAAGCCGACTTACAAATTTTGTTACAGATTGCACAAGACACATTGTTTCTTCCAGAAGTGTGCATGAATGTACGTATATACACACACACGTATACACACACACACACACACACACATAATTATTATTATGAATTTACACACACATATAATTATGAATGAACACACACATACTCATTCACACACACATAATTATAATTATGAATGTACACACACATACACATTCACACACACATGATTATCATTACGAATGTATACACACATACATACAGACAGTGTGACGTAAATACCCTTAAATTTTAGTTATTAACACTAGAAAGACTAATCAAACTAAATAAGAATGTAGATAAAAAGATTTGAAACAGAGGGACGTATGATTGAAAAATAGAACAACTGAAATTTACTCTTCCATCACTCCCGTCTTTTATTGCTAAATTTTCCTAATTTAACAATCTAGTGAAAATACGAAGTAAAGAATAAAATTAGAGTTATTTCTTCTTGTTAATGGATTTTTTAAAGATTTATCTATGAGATTTTTGCTGATATTCATTAAGATAAAACCAAACGATTAGAAATTAATAATACAAAGTAAATGTTTATTAAAATCCAGTTTTTAATATCAATATGCAAATTAGCCTCCCCGTTCACACTGTAATCCACTATTTTATTGTATATATTAATAGAATTGAATGTATGTAGATATGGCCAACAGTATTAATAATGTTAAACAATTTTATTAATAACTGAGGTTTAGATATAAATTAAATAATGGAGAATGGGACATAAATAACTGAGGGAATTGCGACTTGAGTAGTAATATAGTTTCGGTTACAGACAGGAAAACACATAATCTCCATTATAATAAGATTATCAATTGACGCTTGTATTCTATTTCATGTCTTAAATTTTTGTTTTCTCTATAGTTTTTTTTTTTTTTTTTGGGGGGGGGTTGTTTTGTTTTTTAATTGTATTTTATCCGATCGTCAAACTACAATAACTACGGTCAAGACACGTTGAAATCATCGGGTTCCTACTAGATCACCGAAGTTAAGCAGCAATGAACTTGTTCAATACTTAATTAGGTGACCACTTAAGCAACAGCTGGTACTGTAAGCAATCCGAATCCTTTGTTTAACAAAAAATGACTTTATTTAGCATTAAATGACCCGAAAAGGGTTGATATGCCGTAAAACAAAATAACCAACCAACCAACCAACCAATCAAACTACAATAGCAATCTCGCCCAACGCCATATTAAAATAAAAACAGAACAAGGAATAATTTTATAGGTTTGATTTGGCCTTCTGGAAATTAATGGTTCAGTTAATAATGAAGCGGGTGAGTTTAGCTAAGTTTAAGGAGAAAGGAGCATGAATTTAAATCTCACACAGGGCTTATGTCACATATATATATTATATATATATATATATATATATATATATATTGGTTGGTTGGCACCTTTCCATCCACAAAGGATGATGGCGTAGTGTCCAAAAAAATAAATAAAATAAAAAATAAATAAAATAAATAAATAATATCTGCGCAAGTGATTGTGCAGGCCAATTCCTGAGTGACAGTCTTTAGTGCATATATATATATATATTAATATATATATATGAGTGTGTGTGTGTGAGAGAGAGAGAGAGAGAAGGGGGTGTATGTGTGCGAGAGAGAGAAAGAGTGTGTGTGTCTGTGTGTGTGTGTGTGTGTGTGTGTGTGTGTGTGTGTGAGGAGAGAGAGTGTGTGTGTGTTTGTGTGTGTGTGTGCGTGATAGAGAGAGTGTGTGTTTGTGTGTGTGTGATAGAGAGAGAGAGTGTGTGTGTGCGCGTGTGTGTGTATGTGCGTGATAGAGAGAGAGTGTGTGTTTTGTGTGTGTGTGATAGAGAGAGAGTGGTGTGTGTGTGTGTGTGTGTGTGTGTGTGTGTGTGTTGTTTTTATATAATGTGTGTGTGTTTATATCTGTCTGTATGTGTGTGTCTGTTAACTATTTTATCAACGGTGTAAACAAATGACTCCATATTAAATATCTATGCACTAACCATAAATCATGGCATAAATAGATTAAAATGTCTGCCCAGCTTTTCTTGAGAACATTTGAGAAGCCGCTACTCAAAGTTCATTCTTATTTCAAGACCCAACATCCCATTTATCACTGACTTTTTTGCGCTTAGAATGGATATCTTCTTGCACTTCTTAGAATCGGACTAGATTACGTACTACACAAACATCAACAGTCTTAATGAAAATAAAAAAGGTTCTCATACTAAAAAAGGGCAAGAAACAAGCGACTTCCCGACAAGCAGATTACGCCGATGACCTACCTCTTCTCGCAATTACACCTGCTTAAGCTGAATCTTTGCTGCATAGCCAAGAGAAACAAGCAAGATGGAAATGTTTGCTTTCTGCGGGGTAACCCCACACAAGAGCGACCCTCTTTTTGGCCTCGTGAAAAGCCGTATAAACACCACTATCATCATCATCATCATCTGGTCGCACTGATAGCACATTTACCCATGATTCTCTCTCTCTCTCTCTCTCTCTCTCTCTCTCTCTCTCTCTCTCTCTCTCTCTCTCTCTCTCTCACGCCAACCGTCCCTAATTTGCCCCTGACAGGTCTTCAACGGGACAGAAATCCGTAAAGACCTGATTGAAATAAGTTTTGCTGGTTGGTCCGTGTGTAGGTGTCCACAGGTGAACGTCATTTATACGTTCGTTCTTGCTTCACCAGATGTGTCCAGCTTGTCTTGTTCATCTTACTTTCCTTTTTAGAAACAGACATGATTCATACAATTTCACAATGCTTATATATATATATATATATATATTATATATATATATATATATATATATTATATATATAAATAATTGTGACTACTTATTTTATAAGAAATTTTTAATGAAATATTTTATTAAAGGACCTCATACCTTATTAAACCCCATCATTCCTTCTTTGAGTGCTCGGGCCCTGCGGAAACCACTTAGAAAAAATGTTTTATTCTAATTAATTTTGTAACGTAATATCTATAAACAAAATAAGACAGGTTTGCTGAGTTATGGTATTTTTTATGGCTGCATATACTTTATCTATGTGGTGTGTGTATTTAATATATATATATATATATATATTATATATATATAATATATATATATATATTGTGTGTGTGGTGTGTGTGTGTGTGTGTGTGTGTGTGTGTCCATACGAGTTTTGTATATATAAAACGCACGCACATACATGCATATATATATATGTGTGTGTGTGTGTGTGTGAATGGAAACCTTAAAGTTATCAGTTATAAATTTATTTCAGCCTCTTGCCTTTTCAAATCTGATTTCAAAATGGACAAGGATTAAAGACTGGCGTGGAGTATTAATAGATTGGTTTCGAGGATGGGAGATGTTAATCAAATATGAATTTTTTTTTTCTTTGCAGCGATCATTTTTTAAAAACTTCGGCATTTGTCTTTTTTCTTTCTTTTTTTTTTTTTTTTTTTCTTTTTTTTCTTTTTTCTTTTTTTTTTTTTTTTTTTTTTTTTCTTTTCATGTTGACTGAGTGACAAGCACATCTGTAGTTTTACGTTTAAAATCATTTTCTGTTCCGTGAAGGTTCTTGATTACGGTATGAAGGCTCCCGAGTTCGACAAGAGGGTTCCAGAATTCGAAGAGAAGGGTCCGAGTTCGACAAGAAATACCTGAAGAAGACCGGAGGGGACATCAGCCGAAACGTTGCGTAGATAACAATAAGTAAAGTAAAGTCGTCGGGGCGGCCTAAAGTCGGTATCAGCCAGTCAGCGAGGGAGTCTATCCCCTTTTCAATAGCGCTAGACCAAGCAGATTGTTTTAGCATCTGAGGTGGAGCGCCACACCTACCATCAGCTCCTTACTTTACCGCACAGATCCCTGTGCTACTCATACGCTGAGTTGGCGGGGACCGGTATCGAACTAGGAACCTTGTGGTTTCTAGCCGAACGCTCTACCGACTGAGCTAACCCGGCCCCCTCCGAATAATACAAATAATACAAATTATCAAACCTCATCTCAAAAATTTTGAGAAATAATTTTCTGCCATGCATATTTATGTGTACGTGTATATTGCAAGTTGATGTGATTACAGAGTGAGTTGACAGTTTACAAATATATATATATATATATATATTATATATATATATATATGTGTGTGTGTGTGTGTGTGTGTGTGTGTGTGTGTGCGTGTGTGTGTGTTGTATCGTAAGGTGGAAAGATACACACAGATGAATGGTGTGCTTAATACATTTGTTAAACACCAGTATCCGGTTCTGAACGGATACATACAAACACAGAACAAATAAGTACAAACAATTAAGAAGACAAACTCATACTAAAAGAGGAGGGTCAGTTCGATATAGCCAACGCAGCAAAGTCAGTCTGAATAGTATTCAGCGAGTTAATCTACTTTAATCGTAGGCTATTTTATGATTATGGCAGAGTGCTGAAGAGATGTTAACTACTCTACAACAATATATATATATATATATATATATATATATATATATATATGAATGCTATCAAGGGTTTCCTTGTTAGGATTTCAGCAATATTGAGAACTCAAACGTACATATAAAGATTTGCGTATATATTTTTATATATACGGATAATTTATTAGTGAAGATACTTAAAAAATAAAATTTAAATAATGATAGCATAGTTTTTTTGTTGCTGTTTTTTTTTATTATTGTTGCTGTTTTTTGTTTTTTTTTGCATTTAATATTTTAAATAGTAGACATTAATTTGTATTTCCAGAGTGGCTGGATCAACGAAACGTCTTTTGTTTTTACATAGGGATTTTACGTGGATCCAACTCGCGATTCAATAATAATGGATCTGTGAGACTAATTTTTCCACCTCCCCCCACTACCTAGGAAACGCCGGTTTGGTTGGTTTGTTTTGTTTTACGGCATATCAACCTCAGTGGGTCATTTAATGCCAATAAAGTTTTGATATAAATCAATTCTCAATGGATAATACAATTTTTTTATGAATACATTTTTCTATTTAACCCATAGATGGGACCCTAACAGGTACTACCACTCCGGGTCAGAGTGGACCAGGGAGCAATGGTGATGAAGGGGTGCTCCACATTCCCCAAACCTCCAAAACTGGAACCTCACCATCAGATAGAGTTTAACGTCATTCCCAGGACATGTAGACCCGCAGCCACCGCCTTCTAGCACCCATATGATAAAAAGGGGTTGGGGCTTACCATAAGGGCAATAGGGTTGGGAAAATCATATAGGTGCTAGGGCTTGACGTGACCATCCGATTGATCGGAGGGGCCTCTCCGACCGCCCGTCTAGCCCAAGATAGGACCAAAGTGGAGTATTGCATGTCATGAATTGCTCATCCACCTGGGCTCTATCCTTAAGCATCACGGGTCGCCACCCACGGCCAACGGGTGGCCCCATTGGGGGAGTCTTACCCCTCTGCAGAGGTGCAGTCGGTGCATTCTAACGCCCCTGACTTTTTAAAAGTTTGAATTGATGTCATATCCAATCTCATTGATATGATATTTACGTCTCACTGATTTGTATTTTCAAATTTCCTTTTCCGCGTCTGTAAAAAATGCCAGCTCACGGGCACGCGCACACTCACCATTTAAATAAATTTTATGTGTAGTACGAGTTAGTGATCTTGAAGATTTTAAATTTGATTTCTTTTCTTGTGAATATACATGTTCTAATTTCATTTATTTTATGTTCTAATTGCCGGGTTTTTGTATATATACATACACACACACACACACATTCATATATATATTTCTAAACTCCGACAGTATAAAAACTCCCGGTTTTATATATAAATATATATATGAATCCATATATTCCCCCTCCAGCTATGGGTTAAATAGTAGGGCAGACTGGGCTCTTCAGCCTTGGGTAGGTAACCAGTCTAGGAGAGGGATAACTCTGAGTTCAAAATTCCTGAGATCGGTTGTTGATTGGGTTTGTGGCAACCCTTGATACACCAATTCTTTCCTTTCGACTGTGCCAAAAAGTGTGGATGGTCCAACACAAGCCTTCACCACTATAAACAAATCCCTGTATGGGAGTTCATTGTGTGTATGAACCCTCATACGTCGAAAATCGACGGGACAGTCCATAATATATATATATATATATATATGTATATATATAAGAAAAGATCAAATCATATGCACCTCCTGAAAAAATCAGATGTTACTATAAAAATGAAAAACAAAAAACAAATACTGTAAGGGTTGTCTAAGTTAAATATACTAAAGTGCTCAATGCAAAAAGTAGAGCTGATTAATAATAATAAAGTAAGCCTAATGAGTCAGATAATATCTACCTAGGTTTCTCCTAACAGATCATCAGGATCATTATATATATAGAGAGAGATAGACAGACAGAAGGAGAGAAGGAAAAAGACAGAAAGAAGAGGAGAAAAAAGAGAAGAAAAAGCTCGGAGAAAAGAAGTGACAATGAATGAGAGAGAAAAAAGCGAGAGAAAAGAAACCAGAAGAAAAGAAAAAAGGGAAGAAAGGGAAAGAGAGAGGAACAGAGAGAGAATATGCGACAATAAAGGAGAGAGAAAAAGAAAAAGAAAAAGAGAAAGAGAGACAATAAACGAGAGAAAGTGAAAGAAAAAGAGAACAAAATAGAAAGAAAGAGAGAGAGAGAGAGAGAGAGAATAGAGAATAAAGAAGAGAGAAAGAGAGATGGGGAGAGAATGTGAGTGAGAGAGAAAAAGAGACAATAAAGCAGAGAGAAAAAGAGAAAGAGAGAGAAATAGAAAGAAAGAAAGAAAGAAAGAGAGAAAGAGAGACAGACAGACACAGATATATATATATATATATATATTATAGAGAGAGAGAGAGAGAGAGAGAGGAGAGGGGGAGAGAGAGAGAGAGAGAGAAGACAGTTATGCGACTTGAAAATATTTTAAGTGAAGTTAATTTACTTCGAGGCAAAAAAAAACTGATAGACAAATTCTCTTACTCTATGCCCCCCCCCGCCTCAAGCAAATTTACAAAATTAAAAAACAACAACAAAAAGACATAGAAAAAAACAAGACACACTAAAGAACAACAAACAAACAAACAAAAAGCAAAAACTGACTACGAAAAAAGTTTAAGACGGAAACGTGTGGAGTAAATGTAAAATGAATAATATACATTATTTTGAATAGAATATGTTTTTATTTCGACCTCGTAAGAAAGAAAAAGAACTTTTGTTTGTTTTGCTAAAGAAGCGGATATTTAGGAATTCTTTTTCATTCACAAACTTCCATGTCAATGGGGGTGGGGTGGGGTGGGGGTTCTTTACACAACTTCTTGACACGTCTCGTACCGAAACGAAAGCAAAAAATGGTAGGGCGAAAAAATCCCCTGAGAGAAATGATTATTATTTGCGCTCGTGGTGTAACAATTATCATCGTAGGAAACGGACACAGCAACGTGAACTAAAAAGAGGGTGTCCTCCTGGATATTACATTAAACTGAATCTGGTGGTGAGGCTCCAGTTCTAGAGTTCTGTGAAATGTGGAATATATAGCTTAGACCAGCACTTGATTGACTTGCAGGTGCAGATGCAGATAATCGCTTGTGGTTGGATACAGAATTGTTGTATACCCTTCTTTACTTACTTCTATTCTTCTTCTGGCGTCTTTGACATCTTAAGTTCTTCTAGCATCTCTTCTAACATCTCTTCTAGCATCTGGACTTTGTCTTGGTGGTCGGTCGCACTTAAACTCATTTCTTCTTCTAGATCAGTCTTGTTACCAAGACATTCACCAACCACAAAACCATGTTATTTTCTTAAGCTTTTATTTACTTAACTAAACATTTCATGTAACTAAACATCTGACTAACATAGCGCGCGTATGCAGTGAGTTCCAGTTAAGGCAGGACATCTTCTCTGTCTGACGTCTAAACTGAAACTGAGAACCCAACCAGGTCCCACGTGACTTCACGTATTTCGCGGGCTTTCTGTAATATTTCATGGAAAGTCCCGCCCGTGATATGAAAAGGGCCATCCCTTTAGAAATACAGGGGATTGACAATAATCTTATGCAACCGCATAGATTATGTAAGAGAATAAGAAAGAATGGTAGAAATCACCTTGAAAAGATTTGTTGTGAGGAAGGATATACCGGACGATAAATCTTAGATGTCACGGCTTTATTTGCAAAAGGCAGCGCCCCCTGTTGAAAACAGAGAATTGCGAGGAACAAGAGCAGGTAAATGCAGGAGCTCTAAGCTAATGTGAACAATGGAGTCGTCTGTCTTCGTCTGTCAGTCAGGGCGAAGCGGTGGAGTCTTTTTATGTAGACTCGGCCTCTTTGTTTTGTCAGAATCGCCCAAGACTTATCAATCATAAGTAGATTCCGCTTGAACTGCCAAAATGTTAAAATTTCTTCGTCAAATTTGTATATTACACTAATCATTGTTAATCTTTTTCTTTTAATCCATATCGTATCGTGTAATGAACGACTCTTTGTTTTTCAGGTGAAAAATTCATCTCAAAAAGACGTTCATTACATGAGTATATACGATAAATCTACAGAGACTTCGAGTGTTCACAAAGAAGAAAATGTTTGAATCTCATTTCCAATATCTTGTTCTTCACATAACTAATAAGCCCTGTCGACTGGGGCTTTAGAATACACCGACTGCACCTCTGCAGAGGAGTAATAATACACACACACCCAAATGGGGCCACCTGTTGGCTGTCCATGACATGCAACACTCCACTTTGGTACTTACTTTGGCTAGACGAGCGGTCAGAGGCTCCCTCCGATCAATAGACTGGTCACGTCAAGCTCTAACTTGACGTGACTAGCTCTATAATAGAGTTGATTGTTCCAACCCTATTGCCCTCATGGCGACCCAAACCCTTTTTTATCATATGTTCTAGAAAGCAGTGGTTTTGGATTTTATTGTCCTTGGTATGATGTTAAACTTTATCTGATGGTAAAGTTCCAATTCTAGATCTCTAGAGAATGTAGAGTACCCCTTCATCACCATTACTCCCAGATCCACTCTGAGGGTCTTAATGTCCTGGGTATAATCTTAAACTCTATCTGATGGTGAAGTTCCAATTCTGAAACTTTGAGGAGTGTGGAGTACCCCTTCATTACTATTACTCCCATATCCACTCTGAGGGTCTTAATGTCCTGAGTATGATGTTAAACTCTATCTGATGGTGAAGTTCCAATTCTGGAACTCTGGGGAATGTGGAGTGTCCCTTCATCACCATTACTCCCAGATCCACTTTGAGGGTCTTAATGTCCTGGGTATGACGTTAAACTTTATCTGATGGTAAAGTTCCAATTCTGGAACTCTGGAGAATGACCAGCGTGGTAGTACCTGTTAGGGTCCCATCTATGGGTTAAATAAAAAAAAAATGAATTTTTAAAAAATGTAATTTCTTTTAAATTGATATTTTTTAATTGAGTACCTATCAATAATGAATAAAACAAAAACGTCTTCGGTATAAAATGATCCAACAGGGGTCGACATGCCGTAAAACCCAACCAGCCAAGCAACCAGAATAACTAACAAAAAACATCGCGTTTATTTTCTTTCACCGGACAGGTACTGAATGCGAGGAACGTAAAAACGAAATTGATATCATCTTGCCGGTGTGGTGCTCCACCTCAGACGCAAAAACAATCTCTCTGGTCTAGCGCTACTGAAAAGGGGATAGACTCTCTTGCAGTCCGGTCGATACTGACAATAAGCCACTCCGTCTACTTTTCTGTGATAAGTGCTAAATCGATATGACGTCAGAGAATAAACAGTTCAATGCTGAATCAGTTAAGTTTCACAGCATGAAAATAGGTCGATGCCGTTGATATTTCTAAATGCCAAAGCACTCAACCAAATAATATCCTTCCGCGTCCGATCAAAACACGAAAACCTACTGTTTACTTTGTTACCTATCACAAATGGAAATAATTTTGGGGTTCTTTTTTGGGGGGTGGAGGGGGGAGATAATGAACGAATTACACGTGACTCACCAAAATTCATCCAATTATCACTAATTAGTTTGTTATGATTTATGCAAATTATATGGAAATTTCCCACAGGAAACAATCTCTTTCGTACATGATTTTTTTTTCTGTCGTCTGCAAATTCATATGTTCAATTATGATTGGACGAAAATACCAAACGTTGGGAATTCCATTTCCGGTTCTTAATTAGATTTATCGGACACTTCCTTCCGGAATTGACCTCTTGGAAAATTCAAATAGATTCTTCGGGAAAATCAATGAGAATCTGCAAAATTACAATTCGGAAATCAGTCTTCAATTATTGGACTGTGGTTTCTGGATGCAATGCGCAAGCGTGCCCAGACGCATGCGCATTGCACGTATGTCTTTTACACGCGTTTTTACATACCCACCCCCACACTTCTTATGGGGGTGCTTGTTGTGTAATGGTTATTATTTTTGGAAATAAACACGACGAAACGAGTTCAAATCCTGGACGAGGCTGATTGCATTTCACATAAAACTAATACCCTTGGAGAAAGTATGCATCCAACCATTCTCCCTCCAGCTATGTGTAAATAGTAGGGTAGACTGGGCTCTTTAACCTATGCTAGGTAACCAGTCTAGGAGAAGGAAAACTCTGAATTCAAACCTGGTAAACTCCGCTTAAGAAGTTGACCTTATGCCACATCCAGTTCGTGCGGAGGGGTTGATATATATATATATATATATATATATATATATATATATATATATATATACCTCTTTTTATGGAAGAGCTTTTTGTA
>CM042165.1:5782901-5805258 GCA_023376005.1 Doryteuthis pealeii
AATATAAATGAGGTGATTCATTTAATCAATCAATATTGATTTTTAAAAAACATAGTGTTGCATAGTGCCTTTTCCTTGACGGTACCAAATATCTATACGTTATATACTTCTCTTGCTTCTTCTTACTCTGTCGTCTACTCTTCTGGTCGGCTTGGTTCTTCTATCATCTTGTCTGGTCTTCTATTGAGGATTCCGGGTCTGGTTTCTGTTGGGGATCACTGCTTATCAGAAGCCCTGTGCTATTGTTAGCTTTTAGTAATAAAACAAGACTTCGATTTACGATGATGTTACTTTATTCCATAAACCTCCAGACCAGACAATGCGCGCGGATCCTTACATCTTGCTAGCTTCGCTTCTAAGTTCTAACTCTAACTGACTGAGTTGCTTGCTCCTTAAACCGGAAGGGGCTTCTCTTGCCTTCCGATTCTCACGATCACCCCAGAACGCAAGGTGAGATCAAGGTCAAGCGCTGTCACTCACTCTCAAGGCCATCAGCTGCACTAATATGATTTCTACACTATTGTCATAATCCTTAGGTATTTAATGATTATGTAACAATAGAAAAATAAATAAAATAAAATAACGCCTAGTAACTTTCCCTTCTGTTACTATACACATTTTGATTTTTAAATATTTTTCCAGATATAAATAAAATCTTCCTTATTTTTGCACAAAAAGCAAGCTCTGGTGATAGTGAACATGTATATATATTTACTTTATCATTAATTGTTTTATTTTCATAGTTTCCCCCGGAATGCATACATACTCACCAAGTGTCTTTTATATTTGTACAAATGGGTGTTGGGCACTTCATGTGGTGTAATGGTTAGCAAGCTAGATTCGCAGACCATTGTTAGTGAGTTCGATTTTCACAAGGCACCCCATACTTATGGCCTTGTGTCACATCCAAGCTAAGCTTAATAAATAACTATAAACATTAACACTTACGAGATTTTTGAACTGCATTATTATACCTACCACTTTGGAGGCGCGTGGTGTAATGGTTATCGTCGTGGGAAATGGACTTGTTGACCCGAGTTAAAGTTCTGGACAAGGCTGTTTGCATTTCACATAGCGCTAATACTCTTGAGAAAGTTATGCATCTAACTACTCTCCCTCAAGGTATGGGTAAATAGTAGGGCAGATTAGGCTCTTGGCTAGGTAACCACTCTAGGAGAAGGAAATATCCGAATTCACACCTGTTAAACTCCGCTTAAGAAATTGACCTTGTGTCGCATCTTCCTCGTGCGGAGGGGTTGGTACCAATATATATATATATATAGTTTTTTTTATAGTTTGTTTGAAGCATTGTATGTATGTGTAAAATATAAATTTGAAGGCAATTTACAATGCAATGGAATAGGTGTTGAAAATGATGTTTATTTACCTTTTTACCTTTAAAGGTAAATAAACATCATTTTCATCAGCTATTCCATTGCATTGTAAATTGCCTTCAAATTTATATTTTACACACACACACACACACACACACATATATATATATATATATATATATATATATTATATATATATATATATGTTGTATTTTAAGGGTCTCCATATGCTTCTTTCGGTATATATATTTTTTTTTTTTTAAGTTGGGCGTTATTACGAAGCATCTAAAAATAAATGAATGAACTTGATGTTATGGAGTATTGGATTCACTTATTTTTTTATTATTATTTTTTATCATAAATTTTCGGGTTCGTTAGATACCCTTTATCAAATGAATGTTATTCCTGTTCAACGGATCTTTTGTCTCTGTTGTTATTGACAGCGGCAGCGTCTGTAAAAAATTAATAATAACGGAGTATTCCGATGTCAGCGTTCAGTCCCCTCACGTGAGTTTGTAATTTTAGAATCCAATTAGTTTCTGCTTGTTTTCGAGATTGCGTTGCTGGAAATGCGTGTTCTATTAGAATGCATTTGAGGTGTGTAAGGTTGTGTGGTAGGGTGTGAAAGTGAAGTGCTATTGTACTATGTGGGGATTTGAGTTTTATTGTGGATTTGTGGTTATTTAATCTTAGTCTAAAAGATGTGGATGTTTCTCCCATATATTATATATATATATATATATATATATATATCCTGAACAGGAAGTAGCCCACCTGTTCATTGATCTTTTTGATGTTCACTCTTTGGTTTTATTTTTCCCTCCTTCCATTTCTGCATCAAAATTAACCTTTTCAATTTCCTTTCGGTATAGAATTCCACACGCTTAAAAAGAATTACCATTTTATAGAAGGTCCCCATAACCCAAATTCAAAAAGGCGTCTCATATCTACTCATTACGCTCTTTAATCTCTACAAAACAACGAGAAATATGGCCGACTAAAAAGAGACACAAAATGTCCGACTCCAATATTAAAACAAAAAAAAAACGAAGGTTAAATTAAGTAATTCAATCACCATGTAACATTTTAATGATTTTTATATCATCATTTTATATGTAACAGAAACACTTGATATAAACTTTTATTTTTGCAAATATGTTTTCCTTTCTTTCCATAAATGTCATCCTTAACTCATTGAAACTGAATTTGTTACCTTCAATTCGCATAAAGGCATAAATTCAATCTTTTACTACTGACATTTAATATCAACTTATTGTCTTTATAATATTTCACTATTCTGTCGCATGTACGCCCTGTCGGTGCGGCTTAGAATACACTGACTGTATCCCCCGCAAAGAGATAATACCCTCCTCCTATCCAAAGAAAGGATTTGACATTGTTGTGAGGTTTTAAGGGGTCAAATAAGAACAAAACGACGGGTAACAAATGTAGGAAAATGTATTAACAAAAAGTAGACAAATACAATACAGAGAAGTGGGAATTACGTCCGACAAATAGAATTGTGAGCTGACTCGCATTAGCTTACTCTCAAGCCACAATTGTCCCTGTTACTTATAGTAACCCGTCGGGGCATTCCATTAGTCTTATAGGGCATATCACCTATAACAGACATTAAACTGCATCTAGTGCTGAGGCTCCAGTTCTGAAGCTCTGGTTGATAGGTCGATTGGTTGGTTGGTTGGTTGGTTGGTTGGTTGGCTTTAGGGCATATCAACCCTTGTTGGTTATTTTATGCCGAATACATTTTGTTTTATTTATTCTTGATGGGTATTCAGTTTTTTTATTTAAATTAAATTTCCTTTAAACACAATTTTTTAAACTCATTTTTTTTTATTTAACCTATAGATGGGACCCTAACAGGTACTACCACTCAGGGTCAAAGTAGAGCTGGGAGTAATAGCGATGAAGGGATACTCCACCCTCCCCAGAGCTCTAGAATTGATACAGTTTAACGTCATACCTAGGACACCTGGAGCTCTGTGAAGTGTCGAGAATCTCTTCATTGTTATTACTCCCAGGTCCTCTCTAACCCGAACTGGAGTCCCATCTATGGGTCTGTTTGCAAAGTATCTGTATCTAATAGGAATACTTGATATCATAAAACCGTGTGTAAGAAAAAGAAACAACTAAACAAAAATATAAATATACAATGTACGCAATTCCCTAACCTTTAGGTATAAAATAAACCCAGACGAATTGACATGCCGTTAAAATCGATGAATTAATCAATCAATCTGATCCTAGTGGGTTGAGTATATATCTCCCTACTTGAACCGTAAGAGGTACTACCACACCTTGTCAAAGTGGACCTGGGAGTAATTGCAATGAAGGGGTACTCCTGTGATCTCCAGCACTAGAATCTCACTATCGAATGCAGTTTAGTGTGCTAGCCAGGATACCGCCTATTTGGTGGAGGAGGGGCTTATCCATCTACAGTGGGTATAGTCAACGTACTTTAAGCCCCGCCGACCATGTGCTCATTTTCCCGTATAAGTTTATAGTAAATTGATCCCCCATATTGGAACCGCTCTATCTTAACAGTTGGGCTGAATTTGCACAAAGGTGTCAAAATTAAGGTGACACAGAAAAAACAGAACCCACAAATTTTGTAATAAAACTGTTAATTTTAACTAAGGGGGTTTAGGGTTAGGGTTTGAGGTTAGGGTTAGGGTTAGGGGTTGGGGTTGGGGTTGGGGTTTAAGGTTAGTTTAATGGGAAAATAAATAAATAATTTGGGTTCTGTTTTTTCTGGGCCACCCTAACTTTGACACATTTGCGCCAGTTCAGTTCGGGCGGTTCGGATATGGGGGATCGACCATGTGCACTGTATGTCGGGTATTACATAAGATTGATAAAAAATACACAGAACCCCTTCAAGTTTTCCCTTTGCACTCACGGTTGATTAAAAAAAACACGAAATTATGTTTGATACTCCCGTGTGAAATTAATCTGCTCAAACTCGCCAATGTGTTTATTTTGTACTCCTGCTTTTCTTCAGAATCCGGCAAACTCATCTGCTTGATATGAATTGCTTTCTCTCTCTCTCTCTCTCTCTCTCTCTCTCTCTCTCTCTCTCTCTCTCTCTCTCTCTATCTATCTATCTATCTATCTATCTATCTCTTGCTTTTTACACTAATCTCCCTCTCATATACACTCTCACCTCTTCCCTTTCTTTTACCTCTGTCTATCTCTCTCTCTCTCTCTCTCTCTCTCTCTCTCTCTCTCTCTCTCTTGCTTTTTACACTAATCTCCCTCATATACACTCTCACTCCTCTTCTCTTTCTTTTACCTCTGTCTATCTCTTCCCCCCTCTCTCTCTCTCTCTCTCTCTCTCTCTCTCTCTCCCTCTCTCTTGCTTTTTACATATCCCACCCTCTTATTTACACTATTTTTTCTTTTTATCTTCTCTCTCTCTCTCTCTCTCTCTCTCTCTCTCTCTCTCTCTCTCTTCATATTCTTCTGATACTAAACCAATTTTTAAAAGATTTTTCGTTTCTTCCGAAAAGAAAAAATAATTTTAGAAGCTGCGCAAAAAACAAGAAAGAAGATGTCAAACCTGCTCACCGCCGGCCTAATCTCATTCATTTCAGATTCAATTACCCCAGCGTCTTCAGAGCGGCATTTACAGGGCGGGAAAAAAAGCGATCGATAAGAACTACGGATTTATCTCCCCTGAATTGAGGAAGGTGATTGTTTTTTCTTATTTCTTTTTTTAAGTAGATCATCTTAGCACTCAGATAATTTACTCAATTCTTTTGGGTAACGTCATTAAATTTTGTAAATTTATATCCCTGATCCACTCAGGGATATCAACATGGCGAACCTTTGGGCGAACCAATATGCACGATGTTTTATTGGCCATAAACAAAATGAAATAAAGGGACGATCTATATACAAACCGAAGCCTTTTTTGTTCTAAAATCTGCTTCTTTATTGAAATCGAAAATACCTGCTGTATCTCGAGGTGCAACGTCTGGATTTTCAAACGAATAGCGATGTTAAATTAATGGCATACGTTGCCCACGTAAATTCTTTACATAGAAAGCTCGCATGGAATGAATCCACAATGTCGAAAGCGATCTTTTACAGTAACAATGTTGGTTGGTTGGTTGAGTTGTTGGTTGATTTGTTGTTGTTTTTTTTGTGTGGTTCGTTCATTGGTTCGTTGGGTGGTTGGAATGGTTAGGTGATTGGATGGTTTGGTTTGGTTTGGTTTGGTTTGGTTTTGTTTTGTTTTACGGCATATCAACCTCAGTGGGTCATTTAATGCCGATAAAGTTTTGAAATAAATCAATTCTTAATGGATAATACAATGTTGTTTATCAACTCATGTTTTTCTATTTAATCCATATATGGGACCCTAACTGGTACTACCACTCCGGGTCAGAGTGGACCAGGGAGCAATGGTGATGAAGGGGTGCTTCACATTCCCCAAACCTCCAGAACTGGAACCTCACCATCAGATAGAGTGTGGTTGGATGGTTGGTTGGTTGGATTGTTTGCTGTTTCGTTTCACGGCATATCAATAGTTTCTTAGAAATGAATTACACAGGATAGGTTACAAGGAAGGAGTTAGACGGCTTTAGTTGGGGCTCATAAATTTTCCCAGGGACTCACATTTAAAGCAAATATGTGCATCCCAGGGTGCACTAAATCAAAAAGCTATCAGCATCACTGTGTGTAATATATATATATATATATATATATATATATATATATATATATATATATATATATATGGACTTGGTTTGAAAATCACATAGACAAGAAACTGACAGTTACCAAGCATCTTTGACTTTGTCTTTGCTACTTACATATATATATATATAATATATATATATATATATATATATATATATAAATCAAGATTATTATGAAGAAAATTAATGTTTTCATTCTTTTGTTTCTTGATAAATACAGCTTCAGTCTTTTGGACCATTTAATGCCGGATGAAGTCATTTTGATAAAGACCCAGGCTGCCCACAGTTCCCTGTGATTGCTTAAATGGTCACCCAGCCGAAGTAGAGGACAAGCTCACTACCAGTAACTATGCACCAAGTTTGTAACCTTGTGTCACATCCTACCCATGGTGAACGGGTTGGATAAATGCATATACTATCTGCTGTTAAGGGCATCTTACAATGATGAAACTGTGAGTAAGCTAATCCTGCATATGTATTACGGCTATAGTGAGTTCTGTCCTTGCTGGATGATCGATACTTACGAACCTGTATCACATCCTACCTGTGGCGAGCGGATTGGGTACTTGATCTTACCAATTTTTCATCTCTCTATTATAATTCGAGTATCAGAGTTAACAGAGAAATAATAGGAAGGAATACAACGAGTATTAAGGATAGGGGAAAAGGTTTACTAAGCAAAGATACAAGGTGAACATAATAATTAGTAATTGCTAAGTTGAATTAACAAGTCCCGTGAGATCTCGTTGTTTCTCTCTTCCTATATATTAATACACGTGTCTCTTAATTGTAGGACCGTTATCATCTTGCAACACCTTCTGGTTAAAAATAAGACCGTCAAAATTGTCCAAAATAAAATGCATAAATGTAAATCTTGATTATCTGGTGTTGCTTATCCGCCGTATTCTTATTTTTTTATGAGTGTCATCACCTCAGCTAAGTAATGAATCATTCTGTTTTTATTATAAAAGAAAAGGGAGAAAACGGGCATGCTACACAGAAAAAAATAAAATAAGAAAGAAAGAGAGAAAAGCAGAAAGAAAGAAAGAAAGAAAGAAAGAAAGAAAGAAAGAAGGAAAAAGATAGAGAGATGGGATGAGCGCGCGGAAATGATAACGCTAATATGTTTCAATTGAACATAAGGAAAAGAAGAAAAGAAGGAAAGAAGGGAAAAAAGAGTGAGAAAATAAAATGAAGATTATTGTACTTTTTACATATTGAACTATTTGCAATAGCTCTTAAGTAAACATATCAAACGTTGTAATAATTAAATTGTCAGACTGTGATATATACACAGGTCCTGCTAGTCAGACATTATACATAAGAAAAACAGTCGATTCCATTCTCATTATTTAGGTACTATATAACTCCATCTAAATACTGTGCAGACTCATCATTGCTTAACTTTTTTGCGGTTTTTCTAAGGTCTCCCGAGGGATAAAAGAAAAGCCGCATCAGAGGAACATTGCGTGGCTTCTGTGGCATTGACAGTTTTATGTTTCACTACAGATGATAAGTTCTTTTCTTTTCTTTCTTTTCTTTTTTTGATGTGATGTTGTGCCGTCTTTATCCGCCATATTGTCTTTTGACTTTTGTCTTTCTGTTGCTTAAAACTTCTGTCCGATCAAAGGAAACAAAAATAAAGAAATAAACTGAATAAATCGAGATCAAATGTCACAAAGTTCAAGGGGGGAATTCGGAATGATTTTTGACAGAGATTCCTTTGAAGTTGCCGAATAAATGTGAGCTCTCTCTCTCTCTCTCTCTCTCTCTCTCTCTCTCTCTCTCTCTCTCTCTCCTCTCTCTCTGTGTGTCTCTCTCTCTCTCTCTCTCTCTCTCTCTCAATCCCATCTTCCCCCCTCTCTCTCTCTCAATCTCATCTCTTTCCACTCTCTCTCTCTCTCTCTCTCAATCTCATCTCATCTCTATCCCCCTCTCTCTCTCTCTCTCTCTCTCTACCACACACACTCTTTCTCTCTCTCTCTCAATCTCATCTCTATCCCTCTCTCTATCTCTCTCTCAATCTTATCTCTTTCCTTCTCTCTCTCTCAATCTCATCGCTTTCCCCCCTCTCTCTCTCTCTCTCTCTCTCTCTCTCTCTCAATCTCATCTCTTTCCTCTCCCCCCTCTCTCTCTCTCTCTCTCTTTCTATAATATATATTATATATTAATATATATATATAATTCACACCTGACCACTATCTTACCGTTTTTTCTCCTTTTTTCTTTTGTTCTTTACCTCTCTCTCTCTCTCCTCTCTCTCCTCTCTCTCTCTCTCTCTCTCTCTCTCTCGTTCTTCCTCTTCACTCTTTCCGTGTTTCTCTTATTTCTTTATTGTGTGTGTGTGTGTGTGTGTGGTGTGTGTATTATAGATTTGTTTTATTTATCTTGTTGAGTTGTATTCATAGTATTTGTTTGTTTTTTGTTTGTTGTTTGTTGTTTGTTATTTATTGGTTTTGTCTTTTTTGTTTTACTGCATGTTAACCCTTTTCGAATTAAATCATTTTGATAAATAAAGGATTTAGTTTGCATATAGTACCTGCTGTTGCTTAAGTGTTCATCCTATTAAGTACTAAAAAGGTACATCTCTATTTTTGTTGGGTATACATTTTTCTAATTCATTTGTAACTCTTATTTTATGTATTTAACCCATAGACGGGACCCTAACCATTACTACCACACACGTTCAGAGAGGATCGGAGAATAATGGGGATGAAGGTGTACTCCCAAACTCTCCAGAGTTTCAAAATTAAAACCTCACCACTAGATGCAGTCACAACCAGGATACTTGGAAAAATTCTTTTAATTTATATTATTTATTTTTACTAATTTTTTTGGGGGGAGGGGGTGAATTGGGTGGTTTTCTAATTAGATGATTTTTATTGTTATTAATTTCTTCTTCTTTTTCTTCTTCTCTGGCCTTCTTCTTCTTCTTCTTCTTCTTCTTCTTCTTCTTCTTCTTCTTCTTCTTCTTCTTCCCCTCAGCTCCAAAAATACATCTCCATCTTGTACGGCTGACATTTTGGAAGCGACCTTCCAGAATCGCAGCCACCCGATTCTGTCTGCCGCACTTCAAAGGCCCAATAGAAACCTGAGCGCAGCCATTGTTCAACAATTGCCAGGAACGACATTTAGGTATTTAGGTCAGTGATGGAGAAAGAAAAAAAGACGTAATGACCACCGGTGACGTCACTAGTTTGTCCCCCCCCCCCTCCATGTGGGTCAGTCCTTGTAACTTAGTTCTTTTTTTATTAATGAATATGAAGTGTGTTAAAAGAAATGATCGACACTGAAGCTGTAATTTACGAAGACAAATGAACGATGAATGAAACGTTACTTTCTTTCAAATGAGTTCTCTTTGCATTCAACAAAGTCACTCCAGTGAGTTTTTTATTAGTCGAAGCATTCCTGAAACGCTTAGACAAAAGAAGTAGAAACCCTGTTGGCTGGGGCGTTAGAATACACCGACTGTACCTCTGCAGTGGGGTAAGAACCCCCCAATGGGGTCACCTGTTGGCCGTGGGTGGCGATGGAATCCTGGTGGATGAACAGTCCATGACATGCAACACTCCACTTACACTTACTTAGACTAGATGGGCGGTCGGAGAGGCCGCCCTCCGATCAATCGGCTGGTCATGTCAAGCCCTAACATCTATATATATTTACCAACCCCTCCGCACGAGCAGGATGTGACACAAGGTCAATTTCTTAAGCGGAGTTCAACAGGTTTGAATTCAGAGTTTTCCTTCCCCTAGACTGGTTACCTAGCCATGGTTAAAGAACCCAGTCTGCTCTGCTATTTACCCATAGCTGGAGGGAGAGTAGGATTCATACCTTTCCCGAGGGTATTAGCGCTAAGTGAAATGGAATTACCACGTCCAGAATTTGAACTCGGGGCGACGAGTCCATTTCCCATGACTTTAATCATTACACCACGCGCTTCCCTCACACCTATAGCCCTAACACCTATATGATTGCTCCAACCCTATTGCCCTTATGGCAAGCCCCAACCCTTTTTATCATATGGGTACTAGAAGGCGGTCTTCCTGTCCTGGGAATGATGTTAAACTCTATCAAGAGGTGAAGTTCCAGTTTTAGAGGTTTGGGGAATGTGGAGCACTCCTTCATCACATTGCTCCCTGGTCCACTCTGACCCGGAGTAGTAGTACCTGTTAGGGTCCCATCTATGGGTTAAATAGAAAAACGTATTTATAAAAAAAATCGAGTATCCATTAAGAATGAATTTATTTCAAAACTTTATCGGCATTAAATGACCCACTGAGGTTGATATGCCGTAAAACAAAATAAACCAACAGAGGTAGAACTGATAAAACAGCTTTTTTAACAGCTGTGTGTTTTGCTTGTTTGATTGATTGATTAATTAATTTTAGCGGCATATCAACCCGTCTAGAGGTATTTTATCCCTAAAGGTTAGGGAATCGCGTCCATTGTACGTTCATATTTACACTTCTGTGAGGAAGTTGTTTTTTGGGGGGGGGGGTTGTTTTGTTTTTTGTTTTGTTTTATTGTTACTTTTTTTAGGGGGGGGTTATACGACCCGATTGAATACGAATAATTTTTAACATATCTATTAGAACTAGAGATGGGGTACTAACAGGTACTACCACACCGGGGGGACAAGTGCACTTGGGAGTTATGACAATAAAAGGGTATTCCTCACTCACCAGATATTCAGAACTGGAGCCTCACCATCAGATTAAGTTGAATGTCATACCCAGGACAACCGATATATCGTAGGGATTCCTTCATTGAAAATGTGAACAGAAACTAGATACAAAACGGAAGAGAAGAGAAGAGAAATAAAAAAGATGAAAAACAAAAACAAAATACCAAATAACAAATAAATAAACAACAAGAAAGAAGAAAAAAAGAAAAAAAGAAAAGGAAAAAGGAAAAACGAGATACGGGGTATAGAAAGAAAGAAAGAAAGAAATTGTTAACAGCGAAAAAAAGAAAAAAAGAAAGAAAGAAAAAAAGAAAGAAAGAAAAAAGAAGAAGAAAGAAAGAAAGAAATTGTTAACAGCGAAAAAAGAAGAAGAAAGAAATTGTTAACAGCGAAAAAAGAAAGAAAGAAAAGAAAGAAAAAAGAAAGAAAGAAAGAAGAAATTATTAACAGCGAAAAAAGAAAGAGAAAGAAAGAAAAAAAGAAAGAAAGAAAGAAAGAAAGAAAAGAAAGAAATTGTTAACAGCGAAAAAAAGAAAAAATAAGGAAAGAAAGTTTTAATAAGGAAAAGAAAGAAAGAAAAAAAAAGAAAGAAAGAAAAGAAAGAAAAAAGAAAGAAAGAAAAAAAAGAAAGAAAGTGTAATGACAAACGATAACACCGATAGACTTTGAAAAGCTTTATTCTACTTAGAATAATTGGTCCACTTATTAGGAGTTTATATAGTCTAGTTATTCCGAGAGAGTTGTCTAAGGGAGAGGTAATCATAAAGTAAGGGAGGTAACTCTCAATTACTTATTACAAATTGAATTATCAAACTAGGAACCTTGTGGTTTCTAGCCGAACGCTCTACCGACTGAGCTAACCCGGCCCCTAAATACCAAATAATCCAACATAATTAACTATAAAACTGGCTTGACTGACCTTGTAACAAAAGAAAAAGAGGGGATATAGAAAAATAGAATAATTTTGGTCACTATTATAGATGTAGTTCTTTATTTAGGAAACAGAGATTATGGTTCCATGGTTATGGAAATTTTGAAGGTTTTCGTTCCCCTACTACAAATATCAAGTTCTTGTAATGACAAATGATAACACCCATTGACTTTGAAAAGCTTTATTCTACTTAGAATAATTGGTACACTTATTAAGAGTTTATATAGTCTAGTATTCCCTAGAGAGTTCTCCAAAGGGGGGGGGGGTAATCATAAAGTAGGGGAGGTAACTCTCAATTACCTATTACAGAAAGAAAGAAAGAAAGAAAGAAAGATAATGACCTTTTTTAAAAAAGGAGTTGTTTCTTTAAATGACGCATCTACCATTATCTTTCTTGGATTTTCTAATCTGTCAAATGCTAAGAACCAAAACTTTATATTAGTTAACCGCGTTTCTTGCTCTTGCAAAACGGCAGAAAAATACATTAATAAAATAAAACAAAAGTTTTAAAATATAGACACACACACACACACACACACAGAGAAAATCACATACTCACACTATTTGCTCGTAATCGTCGCCACATGTCGCTTCGACATCAAACGAAAAAAGAAAAGAAAAAATTGTAACTCTCCGAAAAGTAAGTCAGGAAAACAAACGCTTATCGGCCAGAGATTTTAAACGTCTTAAATACTGAAGCTCTAAACAAAAACCCTTTTTTTATTTCTGTTTTTCTTTTTTCTGTTTTTCTGTATCTTCGCTTGTCTTTCTTAATGGTTATTTTGTGTCTCTTATTCTTCTATTTAGCAAAAGAAGAAGAAAAAAAACAGATTTGGAGATAAGAAAATCGGCGGGAAAAAAAAGGGCGCGTAAAAAGATTAATCGGTGTTACGTTTATGTGGATGGGCCGACTGCAAAGATATGAATGTTAAAACGTTCTTTGTAGAGAAGACAATGTCCCGAGTGTTTGTTGCCGATTCAATGGGGGAGGGGTTCAACTCCCACAGAGATGGGCTATAATTATAACGGAATGTCTCTTTATCGGGGTACAATAAGTTCATTTTTGGTGATGCCCATCAGCGAATAAAGATAATAGTAATAATGCTACTAAATTCATATACAAAGAAAATACAAAGAAAGTTAGAAATATAAAAAGTCCCAGGAAAAGATAAACCACCTTATGTATATGGATGATATTAAGATATCAACCAAGAATTTTAAAAAAGAACTAAAAACCTTTATGCAAACTATTATGGAGGCGCGTGGGGCAATGGTTATTGTCGTAGGAAATGGATACGGCGAGACGAGTTCAAATCCTGGACGAGCCTGTTTGCATTTCACATAGTGCTAATACCCTTGATATTGATTAAAATTATCCTTTATTATCCTTTCTATACTTTCTTTCCTTTATTCATTCTTTCAACAGACCGTCGGATTCACTTCCAGTTTCATCTTTACATATATATATAATATAATAAAATAAATATATAAAGGTTTTACATATCTATTTATTTGGTGACAAAGGAACATTCACGACCATATTGGTTTCATGCGAGGCAATCATCAGGTGAAGATGTTTCAAATGCAAGATAAATTTTCAATTACACATTTAAAGAAAGTTGTTGTTTTTTTCTGAACAAAGTTTGAAAGACCATTTGTCAACTCGCCCTTCTTTTTGTTTTGTGAATGATTTGACATTTATGAAATGTTCTAGCGATCAAAACAAATAAAAGTCTGTAGTGAAAATCTGGTGCTAAATTTAGTGAGTATAAATGATGTGGGTAAAACCTCCCATCCTTACAATGTTATCTTTTTGTTGGATTTATTGAAAAAAAAAAGGATGATTACATTTTTTTACGATGATATTAAGATGAATTTAAATTACGTTTATTTTTATACCCCCTCTGGTAAAACATGCTTACTTCTCGAACACTATATATATATATATATATATATATATATATATATATATATAAAGAAAAAGGTAATGAGTCAGACGAACCTACTAAAAGATTCGCTTAATGATCTCAGGGCTAAGATCCGACTCTCTCTATATATATCTATCTATCTATATATATATATATAAAGAATGAGAGAGAGAGTTAGAGAGAGAGAAAGTGTGTGCATGTGTGCGTGCGTACGTATGTGTGTATAACTTCGTATATATTATATATATATGCGTGACGTTATATACACACACGCACACACACAATATATAATGCATGACGCTAACACACACACACACACACACACCACACACATATATATATATAATATATATATATATATATATATTGCGCATATCGTTATATACATTTGTTTTAATCTATCTATCTACATATATATATGTATATGTATATACATACATTATATATATACATTATCTACACAATATATACTTATATAACCTTAAATATCGATATATATATACATATACACACACACACACACATATATTTATATATATATATATGAGAAGTAGATACACAAACGATGTGTTTTGATATGGCTTTTTTTAGCCGACAATTTTTGGGAGCTAGGCGGTCTTCCTATCTATAGCTTTGCTGATGAGGCCTAATAGGCCGAAATGTACATACCGAGATTGATTTTTCTCGATTTGTTTAGCCTTACATTTAAATAGGTATGCCCGCCTAATTAATTAATTAATTAATTATTCAATTTTCAAAATTAGGTACGACTTCAATTAAGCATATATATATATGTGTGTGTGTGTGTGTGTGTGTGTATCTACTATTTACCATAGCCGATGGAATCCATGGTTTTCCCTAAAGTATTAGTGAACCACAAAGAACCGGATCCAAATTCTGCGATAACCCAGGGCACCGTCCGATCCTCGATATGAATACATAGATCCAATTATATTTCAGTTTTTTTTTTTTTCTTTTTTTTGGGGGGGGGTCGTTGGGGTAGTAAAATAAAAGAGTAGAAAGATTGTGTGAATTCTATGAATATTGTTTTCTTTTTTCTTTTTATATATTTAACAATTCTGTGATTGTACATAACTGTCTATGAAACGGAGTTTGGCGTACGTGCCACTTTGCTCGGACTTATATTAAAGTCAATCTCTAATGGCTGATAATAATCTTTACTTAGATGAAAGTCTACGATGAAAAGAAACGTTTATCTAACATCGCCACATTTGATACTAGAAGCGGCTTCCTAACGTCGCCTGGGTAGAGGGGGGAGGACAAAAAACCCTGAGGTATTGGTTTGTTTACTTTTGAAATTTACAAATGCTGGACATTTTTAAGTAGAATTTCAATGGTATTTTTATGTATATTTTAATTTTCAGATATGTTGGAATATAAATAAAATATTCATAAACCGGTGATATTTGATATCAATATCTATATATATATAATATATATATATATATATATATTATATATATATATAAAGATAAATTTAATGAGTCAGACGAACCTACTAAAAGTTTCGCTTAATGCTCTTCAGGGCTAAGATCTGACTCTTATCAGATCTTAGCCCTGAAGAGCATTAAGCGAAACTTTTAGTAGGTTCGTCTGACTCATTAGATTTATCTTTATTATTTGCTCTACTTAGGTATTGAGCACTTTTTACTTATTAGCTTTAGTCTCCTGGCGGTTTTGTATGAATATATATATCTTATATATATATATGCATATAAATTGTTTTTTCGTTTGGCCAAAATATTGTACTAATAGATTTTTTTTGTTGGTACGATTATCTTGGTCTTTTCTTTTTTACAAACATTTTTTTCTTTCCGGTTGATGTTTGTAGTATATTTTTACAATCAAACTATTTGCTGGTTTTTTTCTCACCGCGGAGGATTTACTAATAAGTTTGGTATGTATATATATATATATATATATATATATATATATATATATATATATATATATATTTACTTTGTCGTAAATTGTTTTATTTTTAGTTTCATCCTGACATACATACACACATACACACCAACTGCCCTTTATATATGTATAGATAAGGTGACAATCGGTGATTATAGAAGGAAGTAAGAACTCACAATGGCTTTCACACATACACACACACACACACATACACACACACCTATATATATATATATATATATATATATATATATATATATATATATATAATATACACACCAATAGATACCCATAGATATTATATGAGATTCTTTGAAGTCCACTTTAGAGCTCAATGTATGACAAATCATTTCATACAGTACATCATTTACACGCCCATATAAGTGAAAAACTCAGCAAACCGCCCTTTGCCAATTATAAATGAATCTATTTAAAATGGTCTTTTTATAAAAAGATATCAGTCTTAATATAAATAAATTTATTTCGACACCTTTGCCTCTTTAAGTCTGATTTTCAAATGGATAATATCAGGTCTATGATTTTTTTCCGTATCATACTAAGTTTTTATTTATTTATTTATTCATTCATAATACTCCGTATATGTCAAATGTATACACAAAATCCTTATACGTACGTTTTCGTTGAAACCAGTCGCGGAAACTTTTCCTACCATTTCCTCTCTCTCTCTCTCTCTCTCTCTCTCTCTCTCTATATATATATATATATATATATATATATATTATATATATATATATATAAGTTAAGATAGAGTAAAACATAAAGTCAACGGCGCTTGGTAACTGGAAGTTTCTCACCAACACACACACACACACACACATATATATATATATATATAGAGAGAGAGAGAGGGGGGAGGGGGAGAGCGAGAGAGAGAGGGGGAAGAGAGAGATCAGAACATACCGAGACAGACAGATAGACAAACAGACTGATAGATAGATAGATAGATAGATAGATAGATAGATAGATAGATAAGCACATACCGAGATAGATAGATAGATAGATAGATAAGCACATACCGAGATAGATAGATAGATAGATAAGAATAGAATAGACCGAGACAGATAGGAGATAAATCCAAGGACATATGAAAGTAATAATATTAGTGAAGAGATTGAAATTAAAATCTCGAAAAAGCATTAAAACTTTCAAACTTCCGGTCTTTGCAATGGGACAACGGGAAATCGTTTCTTATTTCAGTGAAATGTGATGACACATCGTTTTTCCTTTTCACTTTATCTTCAACTATTTTAAATTACGATTGTCTGCCTCTTTCGGTTTACACATGTTACCATTTGGTTGTCTTACAAACTTCTTTCTTTCTTTTCAGACTTCATTTCTTTGGGACTTTCTTCTTCTATTTTTCATCCTTTCTTTCATCTCTTTTATTCTCTTTCTCTTTCTTCTTTTTCTCTTTTATTCTCTTCTCGTGTTATTTCTTTCTTCTTCTCTTTCTTCTTTCTTCTTTTTCTCTTTTATTCTCTTCTCATGTTATTTCTTTCTTCTTCTCTTTCTTCTTTCTTCTTTTTCTCTTTTTCTCTTCTCATGTTATTTCTTTCTTCTTCTCTTTCTTCTTTCTCTTTTTCTCTTTTATTCTCTTCTCATGTTATTTCTTTCTTCTTCTCTTTCTTCTTTCTTCTTTTTCTCTTTTATTCTCTTCTCATGTTATTTCTTTCTTCTTCTCTTTCCTCTTTTTCTCTTTCTCTTTTATTCTCTGCTCTTGTTTTCTTTTTCTTCTTCTTTTTCTCTTTCTTTTTCCTTTGCTGTTTTTATTTTATTTTCTTCTCTTTCTTTTTCATATTTCTTCTTTTCTTCTACATCTATAATTTCTTCTTCTTCTTCTTCTTCTTCTTCTTCTTCTTCTTCTTCTTCTTCTTCTTAAGCAGTTTTTTTTTCTTTTATTGGTTGGTTGGTTTATTGGTTGGTTGGTTGGTTGGTTGGTTAGGTCCAAGAAACTTAATAGAGCGATTTTTCAGCCCTTGTTCGTCATTGGGGAAAATGCATATCCAGTGGTGGGGACTATGGAGAAAATAGATTGGTTGGTTGGTTAGTTGGTTCAATTTTACGGCATTTCTACCTTTGTTGGGTTATTTTATGCCGACGACGTTTTGTTTTATTCATTCTTGTTGGGTATATAAGTTTTTTTTCGTTAAACTTGCAAATCGTCGTCAAAATTAAAACGCAAACTTATTTGGTGATTCATGAAAGTTTAACTACAGTGTATGAATGAACTTTTTTGTGAATTGGGTTACGGTTTAGGGGTTTGGGGATTAAGGTTGTTTTTAATTACGTATTGCTTAAAAAACAACAACAAAAACCCCAAATTACTATACATTTAATGTTGAAAAATATTTTTTTAAACCAAGTTTAATTGAAATTATACATTGCAATACTAACACACAAACAACTGACTAATAGGTCTATCAAGACATGCTGGACACTGCTGGAGAAGCAGGGACGAACTGATAAGCGACGTTCTCTTGTGGAAGTCAGCAAATGAGAACTCCAGTGCGGACCACTAAAGCGCGGTGGACCTGTCGAGTGCAATGCATGATAGGGACGGTTGGCGAGAGATTGTCATGGATATCCGTACTGTAAGCATGGCAGGATGATAATAACCATTTTGCCCTGGGGCCCCGGAAACATTTTAGTGCGCCCAGCCAGCATCCTACTGGTCAAGTTTTAAATCATCATAAGTCTCTACTAACTCCAATAGAAGTTAATACGTGTTAGCGTTGTAAAGGAAGATATTTCCCCTGGAAGTAGTATGACTCGTACAACGAAATACATAAATAATACGGACTACACGAGGGCATTAGTCAAGTAATAGCTAGTCTTGCTACAGATTTTTATTACTTTTGTTAAGAGCTACGCGTTGGGCTCTATCTGATTTACATCTTTTGTTCCAAAAGGATAATAAACCTATGTTAACCTTTCTTTCAGATTTCAATGTTGTTATTTGATAACCCAGACACGACAATTAGACAGTAGCCTGAACTTCTGAACATGACCTCTGAAATATGTTTATTTGTTTGTTTTGTTCTGTGTCATGTCAACCTTTTTCGGGTCATTTAAGACCGAATTATGTCATTTTGATAACATGTTCTCTATTTCAAGTTCTTGATATCTTCAAATTTGTATGAATAATTTTCATTAACTTCATGTGTATCATTAAATACTGGTGGTTGGCCCTCAGCCACGGCCTTCTAGAACCTATATGATAAAAAGCAGGTGATTGTAGTGTAATGGTTATCGTCGTAGGAAATGGACACAGCAAAATGAGTTCAAATCCTGGACGAAGCTGTTTGCATTTCATATAGCATTCATACCCTTGGGAAAGGTCCCAGCCAATCAATCGGCTGGTTATGTCAAGCCCTAGCACCTATATGATTGTCCCGACTGTATTCTTCAAATTGCTCCTTTGGCAAACACCCCTCTTTTATCATATACATACTTACCAACCTCTCCACGCGAATGGGGTGTGACACAAGGTCTATTTTTAAGCACAGTTTAACAGATTTGATTTAAGAGTTTTCCTTCTCTTAGACTGGTTATCATACCAAAGTTGAAAAGAGTAGTTTGACCTACTATTTACCCATAGCTGGAGGGAGAACAGTTGTATATCCTTAAGAGCATTACCACTGTGAAAATCAAATAGTTCCGTCCAACCTTGGGGTCACTGCGTCCATTTCCTACGACGATGAATATTACACGACGATCATCTCGTTACCAGTTGGCTTTATTCAATAACACACACACCCTCTCTCTCTCTCTCTCTCTCTCTCTTCTCTCTCTCTTCTCTCCTCTCTTCTCTTGATTTTATATCTATCTATCCCATATATACTCTTTCTCTTCTTTCTTCCTTTTACTCTCTCTCTCTCCCTCTCTCTCGTTTTCTCTCTTCTCTTCTCTCTCTCTCTCTCTCTCTCTCTCTCCCTCTGCTCTTTAATATATCCTCCTCTTATTTACACTATCTATCCTTTTCTCTTCTCTTTCTTTCTTTTACTCCCCCTCTCACTCACTCCCCCCTCTCTCTCTCTTCTCTCTCTCTCTCTCTCCTCTCTCTCTCTCTCCTGCTTTTTATAATCTATCTACGCCATATATACTCCTCTCTTCTTACTTCCTTTTTACTTCCTCTCTCTCTCTCTCTCTCATTCTCTCTCTCTCTCTCTCCTCATTGCTTTCTCTCTCTCTCTCTCTTCATCTCTCTTATTCTCTCTTCTCTCTTCTTCTCTCTCTCTCTCTCTCTCTCCCTCTCTCTTTTAGCTTTTTACTACATATATCCTCTTTCTTATTTAACTGTTTTATCCTTTTCTTCTCTTTTTCTTTCTTTTACTTCCACGTCTTCCTTCTCTCCTCCCCCTTCTCTCTCTCTCTCTCTCCTCTCTCGTTTGCACCTCTCTCTCTCTCTCTCCCCCCACTCTCTCTGCACTCTCTCTCTCTTCTCTCTCTCTCTCTCTCTCTCCTCCCTTACTATTTCTCCCTATGTTCTTATGTATTGTAGCTTTTATTTATTATAATTAGTCTTCTTGCCTTAGTTCTCTCAATTGCTATCAATACTGATTCAGTTTTCCTACTTTCTATTTACAAAGTGTCGGTCATTTCGTTCGCGCTAATTTCATTCCGTTCGGGTTTCTCTCTCTCTCTCTCTCTCTCTTCTCTCTCTCTCTCTCTCTCTCTCTCTCTCTCTCTCTCTCCAAGTGTCTAACATCGTCGTTGTTTCTTGCCAGTTTTGCTTTCTCAATTCTATCATCTTTTCTTTCCTGTTTGTCCTTCTCTTACTTTTGTTGTTGCAGTTTTTTGGTTGTCGCTAATTAGCCCCACCCCACCCACCTCTCTTCTCTCTCTCTCTCTCACCCTCTCTCTCTGCTCTTTCTTACACTCTCTCTCTCTTTGCACACACACTCTCCTCTCTCTTTGCATTCTCTCTCTCTCTCTTCTCTCTCTCTCTCTCTCTCTTTGCACACACACACTCTCTCTCTCTTGCATTCTCTCCTCTCTCTCTCTCTCTCTCTCTCTCTCTTTGCACACACACACTCTCTCTCTTTTGCATTCTCTCTCTGCGCTCTCCTCTCTCTCTCTCTCTCTCTCTCTCTCTCTCTTTGCATTCTCTCTCTCTCTCTCTGCACTCTCTCTCCTCTTTGCACACACTCTCTCTCTCTCTCTCATCTCTCTCTCTCTCTCTCTCTCTCTCTCTTTGCACTCTTTCCTATGGTATTGTCTTGTAATCCGTAAATTGCCTCATCCACACAATCCTCAATACTGCCCCCCCCCCGGGAGTTCTCTCCCCCTTTCATCCCTTGATTAGACATAAGAGTCTGTCAATGTCTTATTGTCATTAGACCAGACTTGACACACTGAAACTCAGAACACATATCGGATGCATGAACAACACAGACAGAACAATCACTTTGATGGCTAATAAAGGAAATAGACTCGACTTAAGAATTCCCTGTCTCAAATACTTATACCCCTCAGTTTCGTTATTCAAGGATAGCCAATTAGCACGTAGTGGCTTGTTGGCTTGGTGGTGGTTGGTTGGCTTGGTTTTGATGGTTGCGTTGGTTTTGATGGTTGGTTGGTTGGTTGATGGTTGGTGTTTGATGGTTGGTTGGTTGCGTTCGTTGTTTTTGATGGTTGGTTGGGTTGTTGATGGTTGGTTGGTTGGTGGTTGGTTTTGATGGTAGCGTTGGTTTTGATGTTGGTTGGTTTTAGATGGATTGGGGTTTGGTTGGTTGAGTTAGTTTGATGGTTGGTTGCGTTTTGGGATGGTTGGTTGGATGGGTTGCGTTGGTTTGTTTTTGATCTGTTGGTGGTTGGTGGTTGGTTTGAGGTTGCGTGTTTTGATGTTGGTTGTTGGTTGCTGGATGGTTGCGCTTGGTTTGGTTTGATGGTGGTTGGTTAGGTTGGTGGTTGGATGTATGGTTAGTTAGTTGATAGATTGCATGGCGCTTACTAGTTGGTTGGTTGGTTGTGTAGGTGTTTTGGGTGGTTGGTTGCGTTGGTTGGTTGGATTTGTATGCATGTCAACCCAATTGGGTTTTTTGTGCCCAAGAATTTGCGCTACTCATTCTTGATGGTACTCAATTTTTTAAAAACACATTTTTCAATACTCATTTTGTTCTATTTAACCCATTAGAATGGGACCTTAACAGGTAATAATCACTTGGTGTTTTGATTTTCTAATGTTGTTATTTCATCCTAAAACACATAAAAGCCAATTCCTGATGCTATAATTTATATGCAAATCAAATTAGAAAAAGTAAAATAAGTGTAATCTTTTTTGTGTTCTAGTTAATCTTCATTACTTCTTTTTAATTCAATATAATATCTATTATATATAAATCTTAAAATACTTGTGCTTCGCCGTGTCCATCTCTCTCTCTTCTCTCTCTCTCTCTCTCTCTCTCTCTCTCTCTTCTCTCTCTCTCTACTTCTCTCTCTTCTCTCACACACACACACACACACACACACACATCTCTTGCTTTTTCCTTCTTTATCAATCCAACACACAAAAGGACTAGCCAGAAGACATTTTTAGGTGCGGTTTCATGTAAATGCATGAACGTTAATGGGAAATCTTCTGTTTGTAAATGAGTATTTCATTGGCTGAGAAAAGGAGTGTCTAGTGGGAACCTTTGAGTATTGTTGTAGAAGATGCTGTCAAGAAAAAAGAATAAAGAATAGCAATCTTATGAAATCTTTAATTCAAATAACTTGAAACGCCAAAAATAAGAACTCATTAATATTATCGCATCTATGTACCCCAGGCTCGCTTATTTTCTTACTCTCTTTTCTCTCCTCTCTCT
>CM042165.1:5805358-5817858 GCA_023376005.1 Doryteuthis pealeii
GTTTTAACCCCATTTTTAAATTATCAAATGGATTTCGAAATATTATTCCCGAAAGTGGCGATAGCATTATCTGCAAAAAGAATACTATTATTTTCCATTTATGGAACATTATTTGTAGCAAAAAGTTTGTTTTTTGCTCAGAACCGAAGCCACAACGTCAGTTGAAATTTTGCACTTTTATGTTTTAAGTGTTTCACATTGCTGAAGAAATTCATATCTTTCATATAAGTCCGAAAGTGAACGTAATAGCTCGATTAGAGTTCGAACTCGCTTACTATAATGTCGCCTACTCACACGTTAGCCACTACACCATAGGGTCTCTCCTCCCACGAGAATATCCGCGAGAAAGTTGAACTAACTTGTAAGACAAGAAAATTATTGATTAAAAAAACGGTTAAAAAGCAAATTGTCTGTGTCATTCAACTCCTCTGTACAGGTAGGATGTGACACATGGTCAATTTTTTTCTTAAACGGAGTTTAACAGGTTTGAATTCAGAGTTTTCCTTCTTCTAGACTGGTTGCCTAACCAAGGTTAAAGAGCCCTATCTCCATTACTATTTACCCACAGCTAGAGGGGGAGTTGCTGGATTCATACATTTCCCAGGTCGTTATCGTTTTGTGAAATGCATACAGCCTCGTCCAGAATTTGAAATTCGTGTGCATTTCCTACGACGATAACCATTACACCACGCATCTCTAGTATATACAGATAGATAGATATATTGATAGACAGACAGGCAGGCAGACGGACAGACAGAGATAGGGGATAAAGGGAGTTGGAAAGTAATTACGTTTTAAGAAAAAGGATATAAAAAGAATTCAAGTTAAATTTATTCAAATATATTATCATAAAAATAGAGTAATCTTCATTTTCAAAAAATACACATTCAAAGATTCTCCGCTTTTTCCAACGAATTTCATTTTAAATAAGGATTCACTCTGATGAAGGTCGAATTTTCTTTGTGTGCGGAACACTTCTACATTTTTTCTATTATTATAATTTCATTTTATTTGTTTATTAAAAAAAAAAATAATAGTTTAAATATTGTACACATAGATAAACTCCTGACCGAAACACGTGTAAGTGATATTGATTAAGATTACTCTTTATTATCCTTTCTATACTTACTTTCCTTTATTCATTCTTTCAACATACAGTCGGATTCACTTCCAGTTTTATCTTTACATATATATATAATATAATAAAATAAATATATAAAGGTTTTACATATCTATTTATTAGGTGACAAAGGAACATTCACGACCATATTGGTTTCATGCGAGGCAATCATCAGGTGAAGATGTTTCAAATGCAAGGTAAATTTTCAATTACACATTTAAAGAAAGTTGGTTTTTTTTCTGAAAAAGTTTGAAAGGCCATTTGTCAACTCGCCCTTCTTTTTGTTTTGTGAATGATTTGACATTTATGAAATGTTCTAGCGATCAAAACAACTAAAAGTCTTTAGTGAAAATCTGGTGCTAAATTTAGTGAGTATAAAGGATGTGGGTAAAAACTCCCATCCTTACAATGTTATCTTTTTGTTGGATTTATTGAAAAAAAAAGATGATTACATGTTTTTTACGATGATATTAAGATGAATTTAAATTACGTTTATTTTTATAACCCCTCTGGTAAAACATGCTTACTTCTCGAACACTATATATATATATAAAGGACTTAGTTTGCATATAGTACCTGCTGTTGCTTACGTGGTCATCCAATTTATATATATATATAAAAAGATAAATCTAATGAGTCAGACGAACCTACTAAAAGATTCGCTTAATGTTCTTCAGGGCTAAGATCCTACTCTCTCTCTCTCTCTCTCTCTCTCTCTCTATATATATATTATATATATATATATATATATATATATATATATATATAAAGAATGAGAGAGAGTTAGAGAGATAGAAAGTGTGTGCATGTGTGCGTGCGTACGTATGTGTGTATAACTTCGTATATATTATATATATATGCGTGACGTTATATACACACACGTACACACACACATATATATATGCATGACGTTATACAAACACACACACACACACACACACACAGACATATATATATATATATATATATATATATATTGCGCATATCGTTATATACATTTGTTTTAATCTATCTATCTACATATATATATGTATATGTATATACATACATTATATATATACATTATCTACACAATATATACTTATATAACCTTAAATATCGATATATATATACATATACACACACACACACACATATATTTATATATATATATATATATGAGAAGTAGATACACAAACGATGTGTTTTGATATGGCTTTTTTTAGCCGACAATTTTTGGGAGCTAGGCGGTCTTCCTATCTATAGCTTTGCTGATGAGGCCTAATAGGCCAAAATGTACATACAGAGATTGATTTTTCTCGATTTGTTTAGCCTTACATTTAAATAGGTATGCCCGCCTAATTAATTAATTAATTAATTATTCAATTTTCAAAATTAGGTACGACTTCAATTAAGCATATATATATATGTGTGTGTGTGTGTGTGTGTGTGTGTATCTACTATTTACCATAGCCGAGGAATCCATGGTTTTCCCTAAAGTATTAGTGAACCACAAAGAACCGGATCCAAATTCTGCGATAACCCAGGCACCGATCCTCGATATGAATACATAGATCCAATTATATTTCAGTTTTTTTTTTTTTTTTGGGGGGGGGTTCGTTGGGGTAGTAAAAAAAAAAAGAGTAGAAAGATTGTGTGAATTCTATGAATATTTTTTTCTTTTTTCTTTTTTTATATTTAACAATTCTGTGATTGTCCATAACTGTTTATGAAACGGAGTTTGGCGTACGTGCCACTTGGCTCGGACTTATATTAAAGTCAATCTCTAATGGCTGATAATAATCTTTACGTAGATGAAAGTCTACGATGAAAAGAAACGTTTATCTAACATCGCCATATTTGATACTAGAAGCGGCTTCCTAACGTCGCCTGGGTAGAGGGGGTGGGACAAAAAACCCTGAGGTATTGGTTTGTTTACTTTTGAAATTTACAAATGCTGGACATTTTTAAGTAGAATTTCAATGCTATTTCTATGTATATTTTCATTTTCAGATATGTTGGAATATAAATAAAATATTCATAAACTGGTGATATTTAATATATATATATATATATATATATATATATATATATATATATATTTAATGAGTCAGACGAACGTACTAAAAGTTTCGCTTAATGCTCTTCAGGGATAAGATCTTAACCCTGAAGAGCATTAAGCGAAACTTTTAGTAGGTTCGTCTGACTCATTAGATTTATCTTTATTATTTGCTCTACTTAGGTATTGAGCACTTTTTACTTATTAGCTTTAGTCTCCTGGCGGTTTTGTATGAATATATATATCTTATATACATATATATGCATATAAATTGTTTTTTCTTTTGGCCAAAATATTGTACTAATAGATTATTTTTGGTTGGTACGATTATCTTGGTCTTTTCTTTTTACAAACATTTTTTTCTTCCCGGTTGATGTTTGGTAGTATATTTTACAATCAAACTATTTGCTGGGTTTTTTTTCTCACCGCGAGGATTTACTAATAAATGTTATATATAATATATATATATATATATATATATATATATATATATATATATATATATATATATATATATATATATATTACTTTGTCGTAAATTGTTTATTTTTAGTTTCATCCTGACATACATACACACATACACACCAACTGCCCTTTATACATGTATAGATAAGGTGACAATCGGTGATTATAGAAAGAAGTAAGAACTCACAATGGCTTTCACATACACACACACACACACACACCATACACACACACCTATATATATATATATATATATATATATATATATATATATATATATATATATATATATATATATATATATATATATATATATATTATATGGGTATATACATGAGGGGGGTTTAGGAAAAAAAAATTGTTTTAAATCCCCATTAAGTAACACCAGGCCCCAGACACTCACCCAATAAAATAAGGTAGGACGAAAAAAATATATAATCACGGCCTACCTTGTGCAAACAAATCAGACCTAGGCACTCGCTTATTTTATTGGGTGAGTGTCTGGGGCCTGGTGTCACTTAATGGGGACTTAAAACAATTTTTTCCCTCTTGTATATACCCATATTTATTATAATTTACAATTTGACTTTTAGTCGTCTCCGGCTGTATAACCTTGATGAGCAACCGGACGAAAGGGCCCTTGTTTTTATCAAATAAAACAATTTTTTTTTCTCTCCTCCTTTTTTTTTGTACTCCCTTCGTATCCACCTATATAGGTGATCATAATGATTACCCTTAAAGCATTATTTAGATTTGTCTGTACAAAAATGTATTCATATAATATATATATATATATATATATATATATATATATATATATTAAGATAAAGTAAACATAAAGTCAACGGCGCTTGGTAACTGGAAGTTTCTCACCAACACACACACACACACACACACATATATATATATATATATATATATACAAACACACATACACGCACGCGCGGACACACACACACACGCATATATAATATATATAGAGAGAGAGACAGACAGACAGACAGACAGACAGAGAGAGACAGAGAGAGAGGAGTGAGATCATAACATACCAAGACAGACAGATAGACAAACAAACTGATAGATAGATAGATAGATAGATAGATAGATAGATAGATAGATAGATAGATAAGAATAGAATAGACCGAGACAGATAGGAGATAAATCCAAGGACATATGAAAGTAATAATATTAGTGAAGAGATTGAAATTAAAATGTCGAAAAAGCATTAAAACTTTCAAACTTCCGGTCTTTGCAATGGGACAACGGGAAATCGTTTCTTATTTCAGTGAAATGTGATGACACATCATTTTTCCTTTTCATTTTATCTTCAACTATTTTAAATTACGATTGTCTGCCTCTTTCGGTTGCACATGTTACCATTTGGTTGTGTTGCAAACTTCTTCTTTCTTTTCAGACTTCATTTCTTTGGACTTTCTTCTTCTTTTGCATCCTTTTTTCATCTATTTTATCTCTTTTCTCTTCTCTTTTTCTCTTTATTCTTCTCGTCTATTTCTTCTCTTCCTCTTTTTCTCTTCTTCTCTCTCTTTCTCTTTTCTCTTTTTTTTTTTCTTTTCTTTTCTTCTTTTTTTTTTTTTTTTTCTCTTTTCCTTTGCTGTTTTTATTTTATTTTCTTCTCTTTCTTTTCATATTTTTCAGCCCTTGTTCGTCACTGGGGAAAATGCATATCCAATGGTGGGGACTATGGAGAAAAGAGCTTGGTTGGTTGGTTAGTTGGTTCAATTTTACGGCATTTCAATTTTTGTTGGGTTATTTTATGCCGACGACGTTTTGTTTTATTCATTCTTGTTGGGTATATAAGTCTTCTTTTAGTTAAACTTGCAAATCTTCGTCAAAATTAAAACGGAAACTTATTTGATGATTCATGAAAGTTTAACTACAGTGTATGAATGAACTTTTTTGTGAATTGGGTTACGGTTTAGGGGTTTGGGGATTAAGGTTGTTTTTAATTACGTATTGCTTAAAAAAACAACAAAAAAAAACCAAATTACTATACATTTAATGTTGAAAAATATTTTTTTAAACCAAGTTTAATTGAAATTATACATTGCAATACTAACACACAAACAACTGACTAATAGGTCTATCGTTGGAATTAATAATTAATTTCAATGGTTAATTAAATGTATAGTAATGTGAGCTTTTATGTTGTTGTTTTTAAGCAATACGTAATTAAAAACAACCTTAATCCCCAAATCCCTAAACGATAACCCAATTCACAAAAAAGTTCATTCATACACTGTAGTTAAATTGTCATGGATCACAACCAAATAAGTTTCCGTTTTAATTTTGACGACGATTTTCAAGTTTAACCGTTTTTTCTTCAAACTCAATTTTTTAAGCACATTTTTATCAATTTAACCCATAGATGATACCCTAACAGGTACTACCACTCCGGGTCAGAGTGGACCAGGGAGCAATGAAAATGAAGGGTTACTCCACACTCCACAAAGCTCTAAATTAGAACTTCACCATCATACCCGGGACACTAAGATCCTCAGCCACTGCCTTTTAGCACATATATGATAAAAGGTGTTGGAGGTTTGTCATAAAGGCAATAAGGTTGGGACAATCATCTGGGTGCTAGGGCTTGAAGTAAATAGCCTATTGATTGGAGGGGGTCTCTCCAACCACCTCTCTAGCCTAAGTAAGGACTAAAGTGGATTGTTGCATGCCATGGACTGCTCAGCTACGCGGATACCGTCCTAAAGCATCACAGGTCGCTGTTCACGACTAACAGGTGACCTTATTGGGAGGTGTTACCCCTCTGCAGTGGCGCAGTCAGTTTATTGTACACCTCCGGTTGATAGAGCTTAGGAACAAATGTTTGATTAAGATTGTTCATATCTGTATCAAAACGGATGTTAGGGGTATAGATTAAGAAGCCTATAACCTTTTTGTTAGATGGAAGTCCGATCTCAGAGACAAGTCGTAATTGTATCAGTGCTTCTGTATGGCTACACCATCTTGACTCTTACAAAACACCTAGAGAATAAGCTAGATGGGAGCTGCACAAGAATGCTGCGTGCGATCCTAAACAAATCGTGGAAGCAGCACCCCTCAAGAAAGCAACTGTACTGTCATTTGCATCCTATAACACAAACCATCCGAGTGAAATGAACAAGACATGCTGGACACTGCTGGAGAAGCAGGGACGAACTCAGAAACGACGTTCTCCTATGGAAGTCAGCAAATGGGAACTTCAGTGCGGACCGCTAAACAAAGACCTACATTGACCAATTCTGCACGGTGGACCTGTCGAGGACAATGCATGATAGGGACGGTTGGCGAGAGATTGTCATGGATATCCGTACTGTAATGGCAGGATGATAATAACCATTTTGCCCTAGGGCCCCGGAAACATTTTAATGTGCCCAGCCAGCATCCTACTGGTCAAGTTTTAAATCATCATAAGCCTCTACTAACTCCAATAGAAGTTAATCCGTGTTAGCGTTGTAAGGGAAGATATTTCCCCTGGAAGTAGTAGGACTCGTCCAACGAAACACATAAATAATACGGCTTACATGAGGATATTAGTCAAGCCAGTCTTGTTACAGAGATTTAAATTACTGTTGTTAAAGAGCTGCACGTTGGACTCTATCTTATTTATATCTTTTGTACCAAAGGGCAATACACCTTTCTTCCAGATTTCAATGTTGTTATTTGATAACCCAGACACGACAATTAGACAGTAGTCTGAACTTCTGAACATGACCTCTGAAATATGTTTGCTTGTTTGTTTTGTTCTGTGTCATGTCAACCTTTTTCGGGTCATTTAAGACCGAATTATGTCATTTTGATAACCTTTTCTCTATTTCAAGTTCTTGATATCTTCAAATTGGTATGAATAATTTTCATTAACTTCATGTGTATCATTAAATACTGGTGGTTGGCCCTCAGCCACAGCCTTCTAGAACCTCTATGATAAAAAGTAGGTGCTTGTGGTGTAATGGTTATCGTCGTAGGAAATGGACACGACGAAATGAGTTCAAATCCTGGACGAAGCTGTTTGCATTTCATATAGCACTTATACCCTTGCGAAAGGTCCCAGCCAATCAATCGGCTGGTAATGTCAAGCCCTAGCACCTATATGATTGTCCCGACTGTATTCTTCAAATTGCTCCTTTGGCAAACACCCCTCTTTTATCATATACATACTTACCAACCTCTCCACGCGAATGGGATGTGACACAAGGTCTATTTTAAGCACAGTTTAACAGATTTGATTTCAGAGTTTTCCTTCTCCTAGACTGGTTATCATACCAAAGTTGAAAAGAGCAGATTGACCTACTATTTACCCATAGCTGGAGGGAGAACAATTGTATACATACCTTCTCCAAGAGCATTACCACTGTGAAAATCAAATAGTTCCGTCCAACCTTGGGGTCACTGCGTCCATTTCCTACGACGATGAATATTACACGACGATCATCTCGTTACCAGTTGGCTTTATTCTCTCTCTCTCTTCTCTCTCTCTCTCTCTCTCTCTCTCTCTCCTCTCTCTCTTCTCTCTCTCTCTTCTCTCTCTCTCTCTCACCCCTTTCTCTCTCTTTCTATTTCTCTCCTTCGCTCTCTCTCTCTCTCTTGAATATATCCTCCTCTTATTTACACTATGTATCCTTTTCTCTTCTCGTTTTTCTTTTACCCCCCTCTCACTCACTCCTCTCTCTCTCTCCTCTCTCTCTCTCTCTCTCTCTCTCTCTACTATCTATTATCTATCTCTCTTCCTCTCTCTCTCGCTCTCTCTCTTTTGCTTTTACATATATCTCCTCTTATTATATACTATTTATCCTTTTCTCTTCTTTCTCTTTTCTTTACTCCACGTCTCCTTCTTCCCCCATCTTCTCTCTCTCTCTCTCTCTCTCTCTCTCTCTCTCTCTCTCTCTCTCTCTCTCCTCTCTCTCTCTTTGCACACCCTCTCTCTCTCTCTCTCTCTGCTCTCTCCCTCTCTCTCTCCTTACTATTCTCCTATGTCTTATGTATTGTAGCTTTTAAATAATTAGTTCTTGCCTTAGTCTCAATTGCTATCAATACTGATTCACTTTCATTCTTTCTATTTACAAAGTGTCGGTATTTCGTTCGCGCTATTTTTCATTCGGTTCGGGTTTCCTCTCTCTCTCTCTCTCTCTCTCTCTCTCTCTCTCTCTCTCTCTCTCTCTCTCTCAAGTTATCTACATCGTTGTTTTTCTTGCCAGTTTTGCTTTCTCGATTCTATCATCTTTTCTTTCCTGTTTCCTTCTCTTACTTTTGTTGTGCAGCTTTTTGGTTGTCGTAATTAGCCCCACCCACCCCTCTCCCTCTCTCTCTCCTCTCTTTGCATATACACACTCTCTCTCTCTCTCTCTCTCTCTCTCTCTCTCTCTCTCTCTCTCTCTCTCTCCTCTCTCTCTTTGATTCTCTCTCTCTCTCTCTCTCTCTTTGCACTCTTTCTTATGTATGTCTTGTAATCCGTAAATTGCTCATCCACACAATCCTCAATACTGCCCCCCCCCGAGGAGTTCTCTCCCCTTTCATCCCTTGATTAGACATAAGAGTCTGTCAATGTCTTATTGTTCATTAGACCAGACTTGACACATTGAACTCAGAACACATATCGATGATGAACAACACAAAACCGATCACTTTGATGGCTAACAAAGGAAATAGACTCGACATTAAGAATTCCCTGTCTCAAATACTTTATACCCCTCAGTTTTCCGTTATCAAGGAGTAGCCAATTAGCGTAGAGGTTGGTTGGCGGTTGGTTGGTTGGTTTTGATGGTTGGTTGGTTGGTTGGTTGGTTGGATGTATGGTTAATGGATGGCTAGTTTGGATGTTATGGTTAGTTGGTTGGATAGATGGATGGCTAGTTGGCTGGCTGGCTGGCTTACTAGTTGGTTGGTTGGTGGTTGTGTAGGTGTTTTGGGTGGTTGGTTGGTTGGTCGGTTGGATTTTATGGCATGTCAACTCATTGGGTTATTTTGTGCCCAATGAATTTTGCTCTACTCATTCTTGATGGGTACTCAATTTTTTAAAACACATTTTCAAAACTCATGTTGTTCTATTTAACCCATAGATGGGACCTTAACAGGTAATAATCACTTGGTGTTTTTGATTTCTAATGTTGTTATTTCATCCTCAAAACACATTAAAAGCAATCCTATGTATAATTTTATATTGAAATCAATTAGAATAAAGTAAAAATAAGTGTAATCTTTTTTGTGTTCGTATTTAATTTCATTACTCTTTTTAATTCAATATAATATCTAATTATATAAATCTTAAATACTTGTGCTTCGCCGAATCCATCTCTCTCTCTCTCTCTCTCTCTCTCTCTCTCTCTCTCTCCTCTCTCTCTCTCTCTCTCTCTCTCTCTCTCTTACACACACACACACATCTTTGCTTTCCTCTTTATCAATCCAACACACAAAAGACTAGCCAAGAAGACATTTTAGGTGCGGTTCATGTAAATGCATGAACGTTAATGGGAAAATCTTCTGTTGTAAATGAAGTATTTTCATTGGCTGAGAAAGGAGTGTCTAGTGGGAACCTTTGAGTTATTGTTGGTAGGAGATTGGCTGAAAAAAGAAAAGAATAAAGAATAGAATCTTATGAAATCACATACCTTTTTAGGTTGGTTTGTTTTGGTTTACGGCATATCAACCTCAGTGGGTCATTTAATGCCGATAAAGTTTTGAAATAAATTAGTTCTTAATGGATACTCAATGTTTTTATAAATAATTTTTTCAATTTAACCCATAGATGGGACTCTTAGTACTACCAATCCGGGTCAGAGTGGACCAGGGAGCAATGGTGATGAAGGGGTGCTCCACATTCCCCAAACCTCCAGAACTGGAACCTCACATCAGATAGAGTTTAACGTCATTCCCATGACATGTAGACCCTCAGCCACCGCCTTCTAGCACCCATATGGTAAAAAGGGGTTGGGGCTTGTCATAAGGGCAATAGGGTTGGGAAAATCATATAGGTGCTAGGGCTTGACGTGACCAGCCGATTGATCGGAGGGGGCCTCTCTGACCGCCTGTCTAGCCCAAGAAAGGGCAAAAGTGGAGTATAGACTGCTTAACCACCTGGGTTCTGTCCTTAAGCATCACGGGTTGCCGCCCACGGCCAACAAACCTTTTTATGATTTTACCTAGCATATTATACGGCGTTTGCTATCAGTAGTAGCCATACGTTTAATGAAATGTAGTATTCTATTATTCCGAGAGGAATATTATGCAATCAAAACGGATATCATTAGGTATTATTTATTACCAAGCTGAATTGTAAAATGCCAATATTACAAAAAGCATATAAGAATAAGTGATATATTGGAGAAAACTCAAAGGTTACTCGATGAATAATATCGACAAATAGATGAATATACAAGGTGTGTCAAAAAAGTATCAATATTTGTTGTCATTTTTGACACACCTTGTATTCTGAAAGAAAATAACGTTCTATTCATTCTTCGTTTCTATCTTTGTGAATACAGCTTTAAACTTGGCATTTTTTGATACACCTTGTATTCTGAAAAAAATAAAAATAAATGGAACGTTTTGGGGTAGGGATTTTTTTTTTTCAGAATACAAAGTGTGACAAAAAGTATAAAAAATCTCGATACTCTATTGACACACCTTGTATATATGATAATGCGCAATGAAGGAAAAAAGACAACATTAAAAAGAGAGAGTAGAAGAAAAAAAGAGAGAGAGAGAGTAAACTGTTGATTTCAAAACACTTATCGACTTTAGACTAAGACTAAATAACCACAAATCCACTATAAATCTCAAATCCCCGCATAGTACAATAGCACTTCATTTTAACACCTTATCACACAACCTTACACACCTCAAATGCATCTTAGTAGAACACGCATTTCCTACAACGCAATCTAGAAAACAATCAGAAACTAAATGGATTCTAAAATTACAAACGCACGTGAAGGGATTGAACGCAGACATCGGAATTCTCCGTTATTATAAATATTTCACAGACGCTGCCACTGTCGAAACAACAGAGACAAAGAAGCCGTTAAACAGTAATAACATTTGACAAAGGGTATCTAAAGAACCTGAAAATTTATGACAAAAAATAATGAAAAAATAAGTGAATCCAATACTCCATAATATCGAGTTCATTCATTTATTTATTTTTAATGCTTCATAATAACGCCCAACTTAAAAAAACATGTTTTTTTAAATATATATATATATATATATATATATATATAGATATATTTTTTTTAAATTGGGGGGGATGAAACAAAGAAATCCCAGTGCTCAACCACAAATTTGTAGAGATTTATTTAATAACAGCAAGAAATATCTTCAAATAAACACCAGAAGATTTAGCAACCTGACGATGGTGAAATAACCTGAAACCTGGGTAGTTGCTTATGATAAACTTTTATATTTAAAAAATTCAAAATAAATATATATATATATATATATATATATATATATATATATATATCCGACCCACTATATTTCTCCCACCCGCTTTCTATTTCTTAAGACTTTCTTTCCTCCAACAACTAAGAAGATGAAGATTGCTGATATATCATTTTGGGGATGTTAGCAAATAAGTAATTCATTTTCGAGTGTGTAGTTTAATGTCTTCTTTTTCTATTCATCATCCCATTTTCTCGTATTATAGTTGTGGTTTCTCTCTGTCTCGTCTATCTGTCTATCTATCTATCTGTCTATTTGTCTATCTGTCTGTCTATATGTCTGTTTGTTTGTCTATCTGTTCATCTGTCTATCTATATTTGTCTGTCTGTCTATCTATCTGCCTATCTGTCTATTTGCCTATGGATGCAATTTTTAAAAAAGCCCTGTACCAAGAGCAAACAAAACTTTTCTAGGGTTGAATTT
>CM042165.1:5822858-5857858 GCA_023376005.1 Doryteuthis pealeii
CTTTTTGCATTTCACATAACGTTAATACCCTGTGGAAAAGTATTCATCCAACTACTCTCCTTTCAGCTTTGGGTAAATAGTAGGTCAGACTGGGCTATTTAACTATAGCTAGGTAACGCGTCTAGGAGAACGAAAACTCTGAATTCAAACCTGTTAAATTCCGCTGAAAAAATAACCTTGACCTCCTGCTCGTGCGGAGGGGTTGGGTAAATATATAAACTGGCTTAGGCATTAGATAATCCACTAACGTTTGTCATGCCGTATAAACCAACCAGCCAATCAATTCTGAGCAAAGCAAATGAACAGAAGCGACAAGACAAGAAGAGGAATTGAGAGAGAGAGGGAGAGAGAGAAGGGGAGAGAGAGAAAGAAAGAGAGTGAGAAGAAGAAGAAGAAGAAGAAGAAGAAGAAGAAGAAGAAGTGAAAAGAGCAAGAAGAAGAAGAAGAAGAAGAAGAAGAAGTGAAAAGAGCAAGAAGAAGAAGAAGAAGAAGAAGAAGAAGAAGAAGAAGAAGAAGAAGAAGAAGAAGAAGAAGTGAAAAGAGCCAGAAGAAGTGTCCCAGAGAAGAAGAAGAAAAATGTGTAGGAGGGGAAAAAAGAAGACGAGAAAGCAAAACATCTAGCCCAAGTAAGGGCCAAAGTTATGGGTTGCTCAGCCACCAGGGTTTCGTCTTTAAGCATTACGGGTTACTATCCACGCCCAATAAGTGAGTCTCATTGGATGGATTTTACCGCTCTGCTGAGGTGCAGTCGGGGTACTCTACAGTCCCAGCGGACAGAGCGGTTCATGATATATAGGAATACAATGAATATTTATCTCCCTTAGATGATTTACATGTCCGTTAGGGGTTTGTAGAGTGACATCTGACTTGAGATCTTTTTGTCCCTTTCCTTTGAACAGAATAGACGTTCTCTTTTGTTCAGAGAACAGAGGCAAAAAGTGTCTTTGACTTCTGCAAGGAAACAATAAAGCAACATAGTTTTACTAACTTCATCAAGTAAACTTATTTTCATTTCATTCTCCTTCCATTACTAGTTCATACGTTTGTGTATCCTTTACTCTTATGTGGTTGAAAATAGAGGAAATGTTGGATATAACAACACAACAACTAAATTCAATTGATATTTCACCAAGGTATTTAGCGAAGCTTTGTCAAAAATTTATTGTGAAGACCAAAAGCTTTTTACAGTCTGCTTTTATACTTAAAAGGTAATTTGGGGGAACGGGAAGTCGATAAGGGAGGAAGGAGGGTACTGAGTGATAAGATGAGAGACGAAAAATACTTGTAGGTATATTGTGTACTATCATACTTACCAGATATTGCCCGGGATTTGAAAACTTAAATATAAATCTCTTATCTATATTCGTGTAGCGTTGCGGAGTTCGATTTAAAAGGAGATGACATAATAGTAATATACTTATCTTCCCATTATCCTGTTCTACTCCCCCGGGCTGAATCACAGTTGCTAGTATTTCTAGATCGGTTGTTGAACTGGATGGCATTATCGTTGTTTGAGTTTGGAACAACTTGGGTCTCTGTTGAGGATATCATGTCTTGTGCCGTTCACAGTTTTTAATAACAACACAAGACGTTCTGGGTTTTTTTTTTCTCCTGGGCTGATTTATTTTATCCCCAAGTCAAAATGCCTTGGGTGACAGACACGAATCTTGCATCTGTTACCTTTAACAGCTTATTCCAAGTTAACATCGCATCACTCTTCACTCACTACCTCTCTTCCACTCTTTGCTACTGTCGACCAATAAGAAATCGACAGTATGCCTTGTGCTTCGTCATCCTAAAATCTTTCCACAATCATGTATACTTAACTTAGATTTTTGGTTTTTCATTATATTACATTAATATATAGATAATTTCATTTCATATTATAATTTTAAAAAAACATTAGGTTAAGTAGTAGTAGTAGTTCACAAATAAACGACCAATATATATATATATATACCAGACCCTAAGCAATAACAGAATGTAACACAAGGTCAATTTGTTAAGCGAGTTTAACAGGTTTTCTTTCTCCTAGACTGGTTGCCTAACCTAAAAGTTAAAGAGCCCAGTCTGCTCTACTATTTATCCATAGTTGGAGGGAGAATAGTTGGATTCATACTTTCCCACGGATATTAGCGTTATGTGAAATGCAAACAGCCTCATCCAGGATTTGAACTCGCCTCGCCGTGTCCATTTCCTATGACGTGTATATCTCTCGTGAACAAACACCAAATTTCTTACATCTTAAATACGGTTGATTAGCCAATTTTTCTATAATCCTGTTTCCTACTTAAATGAGAAGTTGTCATTTACTTCAGTTTGATACAAGATTACAAATATGAGGAACCTAGTGGGAATTGAACTTACGAATAATGGTCTGCTTCCTTGGCTAGCTAACCATTTCACCATGCAAAGTGACGGATAAAGTTTACTGTTTGAGAAACCATAAATTGACACAAAGCTTTATGAGGAACCTACTATTTACCCATAGCTGGAGGGAGGATATTTTAACGACAAATTCTACCCAGTTTTGTTTTGCTTTTGCTTTTGTTTTGTTTTTTGTATGTGTGTGGGGGGGTGCTTCCCTAACAAAAATATTTAACAAGATTTGGTTTGTTTTTGTTTTGCGGCATATCAACCTCAGTGGGTCATTTAATGCCGATAAAGTTTTGAAATAAATCAATTCTTAATGGATAATACAATTTTTTTATAAATACATTTTTCTATTTAACCCATAGATGGGACCCTAACAGGTACTACCACTCCGGGTCAGTGTGGACCAGGGAGCAATGGTGATGAAGGGGTGCTCCACATTCCCCAAACCTCTAGAACTGGAACCTCACCATCAGATAGAGTTTAACGTTATTCCCAGGACATGTAGGCCCGCAGCCACCGCCTTCTAGCACCCATATGATAAAAAGGGTTGGGGCTTGCCATAAGGGCAATAGTGTTGGGAAAATCATATAGGTGCTAGGGCTTGACGTGACCAGCCGATTGATCGGAGGGGGCCTCTTCGACCGCCCGTCTAGCCCAAGTTAGGACCAAAGTGGAGTATTGCATGTCATGAACTGCTCATCCATCTGGGCTCTATCCTTAAGCATCACGCGTCGCCACCCACGGCCAACAGGTGGCCCCATTGGGGAAGTCTTACCCCTCTGCAGAGGTGCAGTCGGTGCATTCTAACGCCCCAGCCGACAGGGCGGGGTGCATCCCTAGTCTTCTTGTTTTTTTTAGCTTTTTCTAAATTGTCCATTAATTAGGTCTCTTTCCTTTCCATTTAAAAAGCAAGAACATTTCCTTTGAATTTTTCAGGGTTATAGCTTTTTTTTAAATAAAAACGGGCAAGGGAGACAACTGGTTTATCCTAAAGTCTCAATGATTTAACTCTTCCTCTTTTACAGCTGATATTCGTTATTTACAGGAAAAATAAATCCATCCATCCATATATATATATATATATATATATATATATATATATATATATATATATATATATAGTAACGGAAGTAGGCTTCAGTCTCGTTTTGGTTTGTAAAATTTGAAAACAGACAACCTAACAACGCCTCCAAGTGAAAGATGAGCGTTTAATGTTCGAAGGTGATTTTTTTTTAACCCCAACTCAGAAAAGCTGATTTCTCACTACCATCTGTTTCCTGCTTCTTGTTCCACCCAGACATCTTTATATACATGCCGCTCGCCACACTCCCGCCACAAGATATATTTATGTTTATTATGTAAGAAACCAACAACAACAACAAAACTAAATAAAAACTAATAGCCGTTTTTTTCCTTTATTGTTGACTTGAAGCGTCTACCCAGCGACGTTTGGGTAAGAGGAGAATTCTGTTGTATTGATTTGTTTACTTTTGAGATTTACAAATGCTGGGAATTTTTAAGTAGAATTTCAATGCTATTTCTATGTATATTTTAATTTTTAAATATCTTCGAATGTAAATCAAATCTGTATAATTTGTGTACAAAAAACAGGAACTGGTGATATTTAATATGTATATTAGGTATACCAAATATGTCGAAAGATCCGTGTTTTTACAAAACAAATTTAACACCCCCACCCCGTTTGAAAGAAATTTACTAAAAATCAGGGAATTATCCGATTTTAATGAAATTTTCAGTGTTTATTTAGCAATGAATGAAATTTATAATGCCTCAGTTATTCTATTTCAAAACTTTCTGATTTTTTCTCAGGTCACTTAACTTTGACCCCCCCCCCTTTATTTTGGGGGTGCAAAATATCGGTGGGGTTATGTATGATTGATACTTTTTTCTGAATAAATAAAAAGACAAAAGAGCGAAGGTGTGAATAGAAGAAAAAGAAATTTAAGAAACCTGCTCTGATAGTAAATAAGTAACTGTTACGTTGCAATACTCCCGGTACTAAAACTCCGATAAAAAAATCATAACACGAGAAACATGTCGTCACAACTCCCAGCCTTTATTAACGTGCTCGTCTAGTGGCTTCTACCAGGGAGGAGGGGAGGCAGAGAGAACGAGAGAGAGAACGCTACTAGATTACCGGGCTCTAATGAGGTCTGTCCCCCACGACGGACGCCGGCAAAAAGAGGACGAAGCTTTCTTCCTTCCCCCACGTCACCACGTGACTTCCGGTCAACACCCGACTTCCGGTCAACACCCGACTTCCGCTTGCCCCTCAATTCTTCGTTCGGGGTCACGCTACGGTCAAAACCATCGCTCTCCTCTTTTGGGTCATCACTATTTTTTAAGCCTTTGTTATTTATATTCCTCCTCCTTCCATTAGCAGTTCTAGCTCACAAGGGTCATATTGCTACAATTCCTCCCTTACCATCATTCTAAAATTTTTACCGTAAAATTTTCAAAAGTATCTCTTTTTTTTTTTTTCAAGAATATGCGTAATTATTCATTAGATTTTTTTTTTTCTTCTATCCGATATAGACCTTCCTCTCTCCGATAGAGCCACATGAGCATTCAATTTTACAATAATACAAAAAACACATACATATATAAAGTAAAAAGAACATTTACAAATCATTAAAGCAGGTGATATTCTCCTCTTTGCTCACACTTGTGCTCTGACCTTACCTACTTATTTGTTCATTTTTTTTTTCTTTCTTTTTTTTTTTTTTATTTTATTTTGGAAATACTCTCTCCAATTTGAATTTAAAAAAAAAATTACTCATTTATTTTTCATTCTTATCAATTGCAGACCTATACTGATTTATAGCTTTTTTTTTTTCAAGCAACGGCGTTATCGTCGCCTTCTTCAGCTGGTCAATAATTCTTTTCTCTATTATTCCTTTCTTTTTGTATCTATTCATTTAATCCTTTCAGTTTTCATTTATTTATCTTTTTTTTTTTTTTTTCGTCATTATTCCATCTCATATTCCGTGTAATTCGTATTTTCATTTACTCATTTTTCTCATCCTTTTTCTTTTTTTTTTTTTCCTTCATTCATCTATCTCTAATTTATTTCCGAGCGCCAAAACTAGGTTTTTCTGGAAGGTATCTGCTGTGTGAACAAACACTTGAACCACAGGCCTTTAAAGCTATCTTCATAGTCTGGTGGGATCATGTTTCCTTGTGGGCAGCACTGGTTGACCCCGGGTGAGCTCGCTGCTACTACCATAATCATTTGTACTCCCAGCGTTCTCAATACTTTCTTTCATTGCAACTCTAAGCATAGCTATCTTCCTTTCCATTAGCGGAACATATTCTTTTATTTCTCTGTAGTTACTATCTGACAGTGTGGTTTTTATCTTAGCCCTTACTGTTTTAGGGGAATCTTTTTGTGATGCTATTCACTGTTGGAGTTATTTTGTGGCTTTCCATTTTAGCCATTACTCCAAAATCATTTTTTTATATTAACGTCCACCTGTCTGTTCAATTTCTCTTTCTTTTTCTTTTTTCTATTGGGACATAGTTGTTCATTGTTCCTATCACCTTCACCCGTGTGATTTGTACCCTCGGTATCCACATCACTATGTGAAGTATTACTATCCTTCTCGGAGTTTTCTCTCTTAATAGCTGTATATTTATCTTTATTTTCTGAGATATGTTCCGAGGACGTAGAATGGACTTGTGTGCCCTCCTTAATTTTGCCATTCATATTAGACAAAGCGTGGTGCTGATTTTTGAGGGCTATCCCATGCTTGTCTCTATTTTTAATTTGTTCGGATGTGCTTTTAGGGGTAGGTGCCATCCACTTTTTATTAATTTTTACGGGACAATTTCTAATGAGTGATACTTGCTATTACACCCCCAACAACGTCCAGTCTGGTCTCTATTACCTATCTGAGGATGCACATTGCAATTCCTCACTGTAGGTACGTTTCTACTCCGCTTGTTAAATTTTTTTTATTGTTACTTGTTCTTAATCTATCCTCTAAAAGTGTTCTTTGATAGGCCCTATCCAACCCTTTTCAACACTTTTTAAAGCACTCGTTACAGAATTTAATGCAACAACCAAGCCTGCGGTGAGATTCTGCAAAAACTCTTTAATAGTCTGAGACTCCATTTCGCATAAACAATTTCAGTCACAGAATAATAGAAGACTTATACTAATATTAATGATATCAATAACTAGTGAAGAGAAAAAAAAAATACACAACTGTAGAACAAGAGAAAAAAAAATTATCACCTACCTTGTCACTTCTACGTATATTTTTCCTTTTTTTTTTTTTTAAAGTTCTTTTTTCTTGTAAAGTTCATTAATTCCGTCTTTCTTTTTTTTTTTTTTTTTTTAAATTCACACGTGGACGTATTTTTTCTACACGTGGGTTTCTCCTTCTTTTATAAGTCCTTTCTTCTTCTTTAATTGTTAGTTGCTGTTGTTTTTTTTTCTCGTCCTTTTTTTCTTCTTTAAATCTTTTTGTTTTCTTCACACGTGGGTCCTTTTTTCTTTTTTCTTTTTTTTAAGTTCTCAATTGTTGACTCGTTGTTGCCGTTCGTCTCCTTTAAGATTTTAAAAGGTTGCTCCCTTTCTTTTTTCAAGGTGGGTCTTTTTTTTTTTGTTTTTCTTTTAAGCCCTTTTTTCTCTTCAAATGCTCGCTGTTGTTGCTCTTTCTTTTTTTCTTTTACTTCTGTTTTTTTTTCTTTCTCTCTCGTTTCTCAACAGGTCACTCCCTTTTTTCGTCACACGTGGGTCCTTTTTCTTTGTTTGTTTGACTCGCTCTTTCTTTCGTTACGTTAGTTTCTGTTACAATTACGGCCGATGTCTTTTCTTTTTTCGTATCCCCTCGTTGTGTCGTGGCAAATTGGTTCCTTATGAGTCCGTGCTTGAACTCCGAGGTCAACGGGCACCAAAACGATATATGTTACGTTGCAATACTCCCGGTACTAAAACTCCGATAAAAAAATCATAACACGAGAAACATGTCGTCACAACTCCCAGCCTTTATTAACGTGCTCGTCTAGTGGCTTCTACCAGGGAGGAGGGGAGGCAGAGAGAACGAGAGAGAGAGAACGCTACTAGATTACCGGGCTCTAATGAGGTCTGTCCCCCACGACGGACGCCGGCAAAAAGAGGACGAAGCCTTTCTTCCTTCCCCCACGTCAACACCCGACTTCCGGTCAACACCCGACTTCCGCTTGCCCCTCAATTCTTCGTTCGGGGTCACGCTACGGTCAAAACCATCGCTCTCCTCTTTTGGGTCATCACTATTTTTTAAGCCTTTGTTATTTATATTCCTCCTCCTTCCATTAGCAGTTCTAGCTCACAAGGGTCATATTGCTACATAACGAAAATCGGAAAATAGAATGACAATAAAAACTAAAAAAATAATTTTGGGGGAGTTTTTTTTAACACATTTCGATAATTATCCAATTAGATAATTATCGAAATGTGTAAAAAAAAACTCTCCAAAAATTATTTTTTTAGTTTTTATTTTCATTTATTTTATCTTATAAAAGAAAAAAATATACATCAATATTTGTTCCGTTTAAAAGAGGGGCGCTGAATTTCCAATACAGTTTTCGACAAAAAAATTGATACTAAAGTAAAGTAGTTATTAAAAAGAATGTTTTTATAATCTAATAACATGACATTTTTAATTTAACATCATACTGCTCATATTTTAAATGAATTTATATATATATATATATATATAATATATATATATATATATATATATATATATTATATATCATAGCAGAAATACCTAATTAAATCAGAAGGTTTTGAAATAAAATAACTGATGCATTATAAAAATTCATTCATTGATAAATAAACACTGAAAATTTCATTAAAATCGAATAATTCCCTGATTTTGGGTAATTTCTTTTTCAATCGTGAGTGTTAAACTTATTTTGTAAACAAGGATTTTACGCTATCTTTAAACAGCTTTTACGGTCACATTTGATAAAACCTAATCGAAAAAATAGTTTTGAATGTATTAGAAATAAATTACATGTGTAATATTATTTTGTTGTTTTTTTTTTGGGGGGGTTTACTGATGCTCATTATGTTACTACTTTCGACTTGGACAAAAATTTGACCTTAAATAATCAATTTAATTTTTTTTTAAAGGAAAAGCAGACAAAAATGGTTATCCGTAATGTATATATAATTACAGTCATTAATTGTTTTATTTTTTTAGTTTTAGCCGGACATACACATACATACATACATACATACACAGAACTGCTCTTTGTATATATATATATATATATATATATATATATAGAAGAGAGAGAGAGAGAGAGAGAGAGAGAGAGAGATTAAAACATTCGTATTAATCACTAAAAAACAACAGGAAGTGAACTCCTTCAAAAGAAAAGCATATTTTAATGCTGTAATTTTGTCCTGTCGGTGGGGCTTAGAATATTCTAACTGTATCCCTTTCAGAATGCTGATCCCCACCCCACCTCCTTAGACGTTTTCTGTTACGATCAGGTGACAAGCCACATAGAGGGAATTTATTCCAAACCAACAGTTTACACGGCTTAGAAATCTTTTCTTTTTAAATCGTCAGGAAAAAATTCCATGTTTGGGAAATTTTTGTTTGGGAAATTTTTATGTTTGGAAAATTTTGTAAGTCTGGAAATTTTTCAAGTTTTAATATCTATTCTAAAATGTATTAATTATAGGCGAGATGAGTGTATCTGACTTTTTTATGTCTGGAAATTTTTGTATATCAGGCAATGTTTTTAAGTTTTGAAGTTTTTCAAGTTTGAATATTTATTCGAACATTTATTAATTATAAGTGAGATGAAGGGATATGAGATTTCCGAATGAACTTGAAACAATCTTCCGTACGCCACGTTTAGGTGTAAACAATGTTGTAACCATAGTAAATAAATAATGAAAACAAATAAAAACGTCTTTTAAGTACGAATAATTATCGTAAACTTTAATGAAAAAGCAACTATACGTCCTTTATGGTCTTTTTTTGCTGGGCACCATATATTTTCCCATTTTAACAGATAGGCATTCAAATTCGGATGAAGAAGATTCGACAAACAAAAGAAAGTACAAACATATATTCAAAAATACAAGTTGCAAACTTAATGGTGTTGCAGCCAGACTTATCTGCTGAAGTCGATCTTGGTTCTGGGAGTGACTGGATAAGATGTCTTGCTTCTGTGATGGTCAATATTACAAGTATTTCTAGAAAGGGGGTCAAATTAGGCGCCAATCTATAGTAGCGCGGGAATTGGCCTCTTGCTTCCAAGGGCAGATAATTAATCCCTTTTTTCCAATGACTCACTTACAACCTGTGTACTATTATGGATTAAAACTGATAGTAAAACCGGTTATTTCCTATAAGTCTAACATTATAAAAGGGGAACCACTCTTGACTGATAAATTATTTATTTATTTTTCCATTAAACTAACCCCAAACCCTAACCCTAACCCTAACCCCGTCTTCGTTTTTCCTAGTAGATCAATAAATAGATAAATAATTTATCAGTCAAGAGTGGTTCCCCTTTGATCATGTTAGACTTATAGGAAATAACCGTAAAACCCCAGATAACAAGGTTGAATTTGACAATGAGCTAAACTCTTCCAAATCATCACTTGAATATGCACACGAGGGCAATGGAAGAAGATTGCTCATTTAGTTGGAGGAAATTGTTCAGGCAATAAAATCGTTGATGTTGCAGTGTACCCCATGTACTTGATACCCGAGGGAATCCAACGAGTTTTGCTCCATACATCTTGACAAAATATCTTCAGGAAGAAGTGCTATGTAAAGCTGCATGAAAACAAATGGTCGCAGATATGCATCCATGTAATTAATTATATATACAAAAACTAATATATATTTATTTATTATATATATAAATAATTTGGCGGAGAAACCTATTGACGGTAACAGCTAGACAGCGAGGAAGATTATCTTTTTCTTTCTTTTTTTCTTTTGCTATCAAAGCAATACAACAAAATGGATTCACCTTTGATTTTTGAATAAGTTTGATTGCCACCCATTTTCCTATGACCAAATAAAGCTGATGTTGTGTTATATCGACCCCATGCGTGGATGACTTACAAGTTTTGCAGCACATCTAAATTTGTCTTCTTTGCAACTTCCTGAATGTCTGAATTTGTCTGAATCTTTTAGATGAGGCTTGATAAATTGTATCATCTGGATTAATCGGACTATTGTCCTCATCTTTATTGTTATCTGTACAATGTTTCGGCCGATGTGCCCTCTGGCCTTCTCCAGGTATTTCCGTGAATTCTTTCGATTATGACAAGAAGGTTCCAGAGTTCGAGAAAGCTCCCAAGTTCGCGAAGGCTCCCGATTCCGACAAGAAATACCTGAAGAAGCTCGGAGGGCACATCGGCCGAAACGTTGTACAGATAAAAAAAATAAAGATGAGGACAATAGTCCGAATAATCCAGATGATATAAATGTCCGTGGAAGAGTTGTAGAACAAGATAACAAATATATCTGGTGGACGAACAGAATCAATAAACTTGCTCATCAAAGCTGCATGAACCAAGAAGTGAATTCACAAAGCTCGAGAGACGACCTTTCCGGAAAGAATGTGTGCGCTACAGAGTTGTCTCCTCTTAGATAGTAGCCGACAACTCAAATAACCCAGCACCATTCGTAAGACGGTTAAAACTTCCCAAGAAACCCATGATGGTTTGAAAGCCTTACAATCGGCAAACTATGCCCATAGATTAGTATTATCTGCGTTATTCGGACTATTGTCCTCATCTTCATTGTTATTTGTACAACGTTTCGGCCGATATACCCTCCGGCCTTCTTCAGGTATTTCTTGTCGGACTCAGGAACCTTCTCTTCGGACTCGGGAACCTTCTTTTCGAACTCAGGAACTTTCTTGTCGTATTGGGGAGCCATCACGGAACTTTGAACCTAACCCTTTATTTATTCCACGGGGGTATCCTGTTCACATTCCGCTAACCAAAGCTGGGATAGGAGTTGTGTTGATTAATTATTTTTCTAACTGCTTTCACTCAGGATCGAACTCGGGTACCAGAGATAACTGTCACTTAGAACTGTTTTTTTTAACCTAACTACCTGATCCACTCGGTCATGTGTCCAATTGGACAATTACTGAAGAAGGCCGGAGGGTATATCGGCCGAAACGTTGTACAAATAACAATGAAGATGGGGACAATAGTCCGAATAACGCCGATAATACTAATCTTCAAGCCTCATCTCAAACATTCAGAGAAATATGCCCAGAGACTTAGCAGCTTTCAATCATAAAGGTAATTTTAACAATAATTTTATCAGCTTTTCATCATAAAAGGTTAATCAAATGTGATACAAAGGGTAGGAATTTATTGCTGCTCAGTTTGATTTTTCACAAATAACAGTGTTGAATATTGTTGGCTGTCAACTCGTGAACGAGTAAGGCCATTTCCTGTTCATTTGTTTTGTTTATACTTGAGTGCCAGTAGCATTTGACACTGTATCTTTGTGTTTTCTCAGATGACTCACCAGGCCAGTCCTGGAGAGACATACTCTTCCACATAAACTACATGTTGGAACTTCTCCACTTTGAATGTTGCTGGGCTGAAAATTACCCTTTCTAATGGCCAGCTTCAATTTTTGGTGTTTAATTCGGTTGGACTGAAATTCTTTCGTAGACCCGTTGATGGCGACTCTCCCTATCTACAGCTGTCATCTGAAAACATCAAATTAACGATGGACAGCATTGTAATATCAGCAGATGATGTTGTTTCCCACTTACATGTATTTAAATTCCTAGCCATTTTGAGGGTGATTTTTTATTCATAATTTAAAAGCTGAATGCCAGGGCAAATCTCAGTTCGGTGAAATAAATAGAACATATTGAAATTGCAGTTCAATTGTATACACTTTTCTGGCTTTGAAAATTGTTCATACTACTGAATGGGAATACTTTTGGGACCAAGACATCATTAAGCACCCCAGGTGAGACCTATATTCAAAATGACATGTTTTGCTTTTCACCGTTAAAATCCGGTTGTTTGTTAACAGACGATTTTTAGACACACTTTTTTTTAATCATAAAACTATAAACGAAAGACACGCTTTTATATTAAAGACACTTTTTTTACTTATTTCATGTTGTTGTTAATTCAATAGAAATTCTTTTTTAATTATAAAACTTTTAACATTAGACACGTTTAACACGGGAATGATTAAAGCTATAATAAGTATATTTTAAGGTTATAATAATAACAGCTAATCCTAACCCCTAACCCCTAACCCTAGCAAAATCTTTTTTTAAATAAATACTTTTTAATATTAACTATCCGTAGAGGCACATGGAAAATAAACAAACATGTCTTTCGTTTTAAGTTTTGTTTTTTTTTTAAATTAAAAAAACAATATTAGTTTATCTTTAGTGCAAAATCAATTTTTTCACATATGCTAACTACAACAACATGAAATGATTTTTTTAAAATTAAAATCAAAAACTATTCTAGTATTTTTATCGGCCGGTTGTTTTGTTTACTAACAACCGGTGAAAAGCAGAATTCAGTTCCTTTCAAAATGGATTTGTGCTGGAGTGCCTATTAATGTCATGATCCAACTTTTGTTTCATACAGCTGCTGCAACTTTCATGGTATTATGACGTTGTACCAGTGGATTCAAAACTCTGGGTTGCTGCTGTCGTAATGGTGTAGATACAGCAATTATGTCCATACCATAAAATACCTTTTTACCATCCAATGTACAAACATTGTAGTCTGCGTTGTCGGCCACCCACTCAGTTACACAATCCGGGTAAAAAAAATAGATTCAAGTGTAACGTATCGGGGCTTGATTGAAAGGAGTGATGACGTGTTAATAGCAATCCTAAAATTTACTTATCTTTTATTCCTGTTTTACTTTGAGATGCTGGAATCTGGTTGTTGGATCTGATGTTGGGTTGGCTGGCATTTTTGCTATTTTGAGTCTGGAACAACTTGGGATTCACTTGAGGATATCTTGACGTGTGCCATTTATAGTTTTTAATAATAGCACAATACGTTCTTGTTTTATCTCATGGGCTATTTTATTTTATCCCCAAGTCAAAATGCTATGGGTGACAGACACGGACATTGCGTCTGACCATGCCACTGCTTAGTTCCAAACTGATCTTTTATTCATCTCTCTTTCTCTCACTCTCTTCACTGCTCTAACATAACCAATCAAAATTCAACATTTGGCCTAGTGCTTCATCATTAAAAACTTTCCATGTTAACTACACGTAATCTCTTGCATTCCTGGCTTTTTCCATTCGTTTATGTTACACAGGTTTAGTTTATGAAAATCAATAAAAACCAGAATCTGATCTTGTAATGAGAGAACAAAATGAAATCATCACCAAGACAGCAACACATCGAAACAATCAAAGATTCTTTCTGTTGGCGTTTTTTAATATATAAGGCGTGTGGTAAATGGTCACTTCCACTTATAGACTCGCCGATAAGCACGTGACCTGGGAAGACAACCTATTTGTCCAATCACTGGCAATGCTCTGCTGCTGATATGATTATTTATACTGGCCTTTTCTGGTCATACTAGTCATTACTACTTGGATATTCTTGGACGACGGAACGTAGTATTATATCGCGGGACTTATTGACTTACCAAAGGATTCTATACCACAGGACTTATTCACTTACCAAAGGATACTATACTACAGGACTTATTGACTTACCAAAGGATACTATACCACAGGACTATTGACTTACCAAAGGATACTATACCACAGGACTTATTGACTTACCAAAGGATACTATACCACAGACTTATTGACTTACCAAAGATACTATACCACAGACTTATGACTTACAAGGATACTATACCACAGGACTTATTCACTTACCAAAGGATACTATACCACAGGACTTATTCACTTACCAAAGGATTCTATATCACAGGACTTATCACTTACCAAAGGATTCTATAACTCGGGACTTACTTATTTACTTTAAGGTCTTTACAACTGGCCAAGGATGGCGGCCAGATACTTAACACTTTCAAATTGTCACAACAAGAAAATTGTTAAAACCAATTACTAAAAAGTATAAATATAAATAGACGATATGTATCACTTCCTAATCGTTAGGCATGACATAAACCCAGACGGGTTGATATGCCCTTAAAATCAATAAACAAACAAACAAACAAGAAAATGTTAGAGAAACTATCAGCAGTGAACACAAATTGAAATAGCGAAGACTTTGCATTGAGAATTTGGAATATTTCTTTCTTTTGCAACATCAGGATGTGAACCTTGACCCCAGTGTTCAAATTCAATATACCTACTTAAAAACTGGTACCTATTCTTTGGAAATCGATTCGTTGATTGGAAATTGTGCTCAGAATGATGACATTAAAAATGTCCCCGTTGTGTATTACAGACGAAGTATTATTTTATTTCAAAGTATAAAATTATGCATCCAATGATACCAAACATTCTTTGATAACCTGCTATATCACTTTTTGAGTCTAAATCAACGAGACTATAAAGAATGTTCTCTTTTTATTGCATTTACATACACACTCTCTCTCTCTCTCTCTCTCTCTCTCTCTCTCTCTCTCTCTCTCTCTCTCTCTCTCTCTCTCTCTCTCTCTCTCTCTCTCTCTCTCTCTCTCTCTCTCTTATATATATATACTTGATATTTTCTTTCGATATATAAGTATATACTTATTTAATATTTTGTTTCTATCATTTTATTTATTTCTATATTTAAAATTTTTTTAAAAACTGTGTGTGTAAGCAAATTTTGGTCGAAACATGTTGATAAATAACAATGATAAACTTCAAACATACCATAGTATGTATATTTTTCTTCCAATTATCTTTTTAACATATATATCGGATTCATTTGCTATTTTTTCACTTATATATATATATATATATATATATATATGTGTGGTGTGTGTGTGTGTGTGTGTGTGTGTGTGTGTGTTTGTATGTGTGTGTGTGTGTGTGTGTGTGTGGAGAAAGGTAGACCAACACGGATGTTGTAGAAAAATGGATGTTTATTGTAGGTAGTCGCTACATCTGCCATTTTCTACAACATCCTGTGTTTGTCTACCTTTCTCCACATACTGTCGGATTAACTTCCATCTTATTCCTCCCATATATATATATATATATATATATATATATATATATATATATATATAAAGTGAGAAAAATGGAAATGAATCCGACAGATATGTTAAAAAGATAATTGGAAGAAAATTATATATACTTTGTTGAATAGAAAATATACATTTTTGAATATATATATATATATATATATATATATATATATATATATATATTCACATTTCTCTAAATAAATTCTATTAAGTCTTTTAATTGTGTTCACTCAATTTATTATCAACCACAATCAGGCTGACCGCTCAGCAACAATTGGAATCAAATATGTTCCCCTTGACTGATGTAAGTTACAAGGTTGCAAGGGGAATAATTCTACCTTCAAAAATAAAATAAAAAATGAGTTGCTTCCCTTGTATAATAATCATGGGGGATAATTCTGTTTTTTGTTTTTGCTTTTTATATACAATTATCATGAATATTGTCGAGCCGAATTTGGATTTTGGAGAATTTTTATTATCACCATGTTATCAGCGTTTTTCTTCATCGGCTCTGGTCACTAAGGTATGATATACCCGAGTCCCATCGTTGTGTAATAGTTAGCAAGTTAGTCTTGCCACTCCATTTCTTATGTATAGTGAGTTCGATCCTTGCTGGCTGGCCCATATTTGCGACCTTACGTCACATTCTACCCATGGCGAACGATTTGGGTAATATATATATATATTTGGAGGATATGTGCTTAATTGAAGTCATACCTAATTTTTGAAAATTACTTAATAATTAATGAATTTAGGCGGGCATATATGTTCAAATGTAAGGCTAAACAGATCGAGAAAATGTCAATCCCTAAATGTACATTTCAACCAATTCGGGGATTGACATTTTCTCGATCTGTTTAGCCTTGCATTTGAACATATATGCCCGCCTAAATTCATTAATTATTAACTAATTAATTTTCAAAAATTAGGGATGACTTTAATTAAGCACATATCCTCCAATATCCTTACGTACTTTCATATATATATATAAATAAGATGGACCGCAAAAGGAATTTTGTTTTTCAAAAGAGTTTTCTTATTTCACTTCAGCAAAACGTACTTTGGGTCTTCTAATATCTTCTTCAGGCTTCATTTACGGAATCAGAAAGTGGTTAAACGAAGGCTGAAGAAGATACCAGAAGATCCAAAACACGTGTTGCTGAACTAAAATTTTTAAAAATCTTTTGAAAAACAAAATTCAATTAGCGGGCCTTATTTTTTATCAAATATTCAATTATTTTCCTCCCGTTGGTCCATAACAACACTATATATACATATATATATATATATATATATATATATATATATATATATATATATATATGTAAAAATGGAAATTGGAAATAGAATTTTTTTAAATCACATTTGGAACGCTGAAATAGACCGTTAGAATTTGGATATTTGATTTTTCTAGGGGTTATGGTAGAAAAATTCTATTCGAACATTTCCAAAAAGTTCGTTGTTCCCCAACGAATTTTTTCATTCAAAATAAAATTTCACTCTGATGAAGGTCGAATCTTCTCTGTGTGCGAAATATTTTCATACAGATGAACTGACCGAAACACATGTGTAAGTGATATTGATTAAATTCATCTTTTATTATCCATTCTATTCTTTCTTTTCTTTATTCTTTCTTCCTCATATATATATATATATATATATATATATATATATATATATATATATATGCTTGAGATACGCCTGTATTATTAAACAGCGCTGGGTGGCGTCGTCAGTTATGTTATTACTTGTTCATTGGGGGTTTCGTGTCTTTCAACATGACACCCCGTCGCCAGTTAGACCCCACTAGAGACGATCAAGCCCTAGTGTGCATCACCCATCTTGTTCAACGTTAGCAGATAAACTGCTTTAAATAGAGTTCTGCCAACCCAGACCTTTGGCTTTTGTACACCTGGTTTCCTAATGTAGGAGCCAATCAGCGTAGGTGTTATAAACAGCTCCAGAGGCACAGACAATTCTTTATAATTCATTGGCACAGCTGAAAATACCGGTAAGAAGATAATTTCCTTTTAACATACTAATATATATATATATTATATATATATATTATATATATATATATATATATGAGAGAGTGAGTAAATAAACAAATGTGTTTATTTGATATGGCTTTTTTAGCCGAGAATTTTTGGAGGATATGCGCTTAATTGAAGTCATACCTAATTTTGAAAATTAATTAGTTAATAATTAATGAATTTAGGCGTGCATATATGTTCAAATGTAAAGCTAAACAAATCGAGAAAATGTCAATCCCTGAATGTACATTTCGACTTATTAGGTCTCATCAGCAAGGTTATAGACATGGGAGACTGCCCCGTGTGTGACTCGAAACCACGTCTATAACCTTGCTGATGAGACCTAATAGGTCGAAATGTACATTCAGGGATTGACATTTTCTCGATTTGTTTAGCCTTACATTTGAACATATATGCCCACCTAAAATTCATTAATTATTAACTAATTAATTTTCAAAATTAGGTATGACTTCAATTAAGCACATATCCTCAAAGAAAATATACACATATATATATATATATATATATATATATATATATATATATATAACGCATACTGAATCGTCTATATGCGCATGTGTGTACGAGCACACAAATCTACATAGTTAATACTCTAGTATAGTATTACAGTTTATTTTCCGTTTTATTTATTTTTTATTTCTTTGGGGGGTTTGGGGGTTGGGGTTTATTTGGTGGTTTTTTGCTTTGTTTTTTTTTTGGGGGGGGAGGCAGATGTTTTGGTTTTTTTATAGATCTTTTTGGAGGTAGGCTTTGTTTTTATTATTAATTCATTTATTATCTATTTTATTTCCAGTTAAACATGGTCAACAGTGAAAGTTAAAATTTACGATCAAGTCACGCCGAAACACGTTTCCGCGAGATCATCGAAAGTTAAGCAGTGATGGTCTTGCACAGTACTTAGATGGGTAACCACTAAGGAACAGCAGGTAGTGTCAATAGCTTAGTGTCTCCGTTCAAGGCTTGGTAGAATTTAGTTAATAACAATATTATATGTTAGGGTTTTTGGAAAGCGGCGTTTTTGGTATTCGCGGTTTTCCCCACTTTTGCGATCATCTTACAACCACTAGACAACGCCAATGTTAAATTGTCTTCAGAGTTTCTGTCAATAGAATTTTGATGAGAAATCTTTAAGATTTTCTCAAGTCCGATAAAACTTTTAAATCAATATCTCCACGTTAGTCCATCGAGTTTTCGAGCAGATTTTTTTTTTAAATGCGATCCGTAATTCCTTTAGATAAGCACGCATTGTGTGTGTGTTGTGTGTGTGTGTGTGTGTGTGTTGGTGTGTGTGTGTTTCGTTTCTAGATACATATCTCTTTTAATAGATACATATCTTTTGTGTGTCGTTTTTATTATCGATGTATATCATAGCGTGTGTCTGAGTGTGTGTGTGTGCGTGTGTGTGTTTTTTTTCGTTTTTGTGTTTTTAATAGATATATATCTTTATATAGATACATATCATTTTTATACATACATATCTGTTTGTGTGGGGGTGGGGATTGATTATTATAGATATATATCTTTTCTAATGATACATATATTTGTGTATTCTTTTGTTTTTGTTTTTTGTTGGGGTTTTTTTTGGTGGGGGAGGGGGCTATGGACACATATCTGTGTCTGTGAGTGTGTGTGTGTTTTTTTATTGATACGTATAAATTTTTATAGATACATATCTTTGTGTGTGGAGGGGGGGGGCTTTAAAATGACGAACGAAGTTTAAAATTCGGAGTTAGTTATTCTGCTGATGAACATTGACTAAAAGATATGTCGAATTTTCTGTCCTCTTTTTTTTCTTTCTTTCTTTTTTTTTTTAGATGGGAGGGGGGGTGTATATTTTGAGTTTTGTGTCTCTTTTGTTCTTGTCTTTGTTGAGTTTTTTTTGTTTGTTTTCTTTCTTCTTTTATCTTTTGTTGTTATTGTTCTTTTGTGTTTCTTGTCTTTTTCCCGCCATTATTTTGTCGTTTACAATCAAGGCCACAACCTTTCGACAAAACATGACGGAACGAAATTTTCGGTGACAAGTTGTCTCAGTGAAGAAAATGTTGACAATATCGCCAAGAAGATTCCAAATATAATGACACCAATGTGAATTGCTTTTTCGTACATTTTCAATGGGCTGAAAAAGAAATAATCGAAAACAAAAAGAATTGAATTAATTTATAAATAAAATGGCATTTATTATATTGTTGTAACAAAAGATTTACTAAATAACCAAAACGGAAGTTGGAAATGAAATGGAATATTTATAACATTAACAAAATATAATACTCGCTAGCGGCGTGAAGAAGGTAAATCATTGTTAGTGGTATAAGACTACTTAGTCAGCATAATACTTCCATATTTATGAGGATTGGAACTATTGTAACCTAACAAAGGTTATTAAATGAGAAATAACCAAAACGGAAGTTGGAAATGAAATGGAAATTTTAAACATTAACAAAATATTATACTCGCCAGTGGCGTGAAGAAGGTAAAATCATTGTTAGTGGTATAAGACTACTTAGTCAGCATAATACTTCCATATTTATGAGGATTGGAACTATTGTAACCTAACAAAGGTATTAAAGGAGAAATAACCAAACGGAAGTTGGAAATGAAATGGAATATTTATAACATTAACAAAATATTATACTCGCCAGTGGCGTGAAGAAGGTAAATCATTGCTAGTGGTATAAGACTACTTAGTCAGCATAATACTTCCATATTTATGAGGATTGGAACTATTGTAACCTAACAAAGGTTATTAAATGAGAAATAACCAAAACGGAAGTTGGAAATGAAATGGAATATTTATAACATTAACAAAATATTATACTCGCCAGTGGCGTGAAGAAGGTAAATCATTGTTAGTGGTATAAGACTACTTAGTCAGCATAATACTTCCATATTTATGAGGATTGGAACTGTTGTAACCTAACAAAGGTTATTAAATGAGAAATAACCAAATAGAGGTTGGAAATGAAATGGAATCTTTATAACATTAACTATAGCACATACATTTTAATATATTGTGGCATATATATGATAAAAACGGTTGGGGCTTTCCATAAATGCAATAAAGTCGGGAAAATCATATAATTAGTCGGGCTTGACGTGATCGGAGGGGGGGCCTCTCCGACGGCCTATCTAGCCTAAGTAAGGGTTAAAGTGAAATGTTGCATGTCATGGACTGCTCAGCCACCAGGGTTCCATCCTTAAGCATCACCCACGACCAAAAGATAGTCCCATTGGGGAGTCTTACCCCTCTGCAGAGATGCAGTCGGTGTATTTTACAGCCCCAGGTGACAGGGCGGACTTTTGACTGGTATGATGAACATGTGGAGACTTTTTGAAATTATATCATAAAGGTATTCCATTAAGGGTGTTAACATTCTTTTAATTATCTTGTACTAGTACATATATTCACCTTCCAGGTGTAAGTATTTAAGTTTTAATGTAATAAAATATTATATTAAATTTGAAAGGCTAATGAAATTAAATAAGAATGCAGATAAAAAGATTTGAAACAGATGGGTATAATTGAAAAATAGAACAACTGAAACTTACTTTTCCGTCACTCCCGTATTTCATTGCTAATTTTTTTCTTATTTAATTATTTAGTTAAAATAGTCAAGAATAAAAGCACTATTATTTCTTCTTGTTAATGGATTTCTTTAAAGATTTATACCCGAGATTTTTGCTCATATTCATTAAGATAAAACCAAACAATTAGACATCAATAATACTAAGCACATATTTATTAAAATCAAATTTTTAATAACAATATGCAAATTAACCTTCCCGTTCACACTGTAAACTGCTACTTTGTTGTATATATAAATACAAATGCATGTTATTTGTATGTAGATATGTCCAACATATCTAACACCGGTTTCGACCGGGGGTCTAGTGAGCTTCGGCCACTGGACCTTACAAGTTAACAGCGTCGATCCCAGGGGTCTATCCCCCCAGGCAATACCTGCCCCCCTGACTTAAAGGGACAGGGATGGGTTTATTGCCCAACGCCTGAGGCGCCCACCTTGAGGGGGAATGCCGAAGGGATCGACGCAATTTTTGTTCTTTCCCACCCATGAGCTTCGGCTTGTGGGTAAGCCCACATTAAAACGAGGCCTTGTGCCCAGCCCATACAAGTGGGGTATGAGGCAAATACCTCTAACACCGGTTTCGACCGGGGGTCAAGTGAGCTTCGGCCGCTGGACCTTACAAGTTAATAGCGTTGATCCCAGGGGGCTATCCCCCCCCCAGGCAATACCTGCCTCATTGGGGCGGGGCTGGGTTTATTGCCCAGTGCCTGAGGCACTCCGTTGAGAGGGGATGCCGACGGGAACCACACATTTTTGCACCTGACACCCAAGAGTCACGGCTCGTGGGTGGTCCCACATTAATAGGGCCTTGTGCCAAACCCGTACACGTGGGGTACGAGGTAAATACTTAGTATGTAGATATGGTCAACAGTAATAATAATGAAAAACAATTTTATTAATAACTGAGGTTTAAATAAAAATAAAACCAGATGGAGCATGTGGTGTAAATAACTAAGGGAATTGTGACTTGAGTAGTAATATAGTTTCGGTTACAGACAGAAAAACACACTCTTCATTATATATATTTACCAACTTCTCCGCACGACAGCTAATGCGACAACATGGTCAATTNCGGGAGTGTTGCGACCGGCATCTATATAAAGATGTTGGGTGAACAAGAAGCAGGAACAGATGGTAGTGAGAAATCAGCTTTCTGAGTTGGGGTTAAAAAAATCACCTTCGAACATTAAACGCTCATCTTTCACTTGGAGGCGTTGTTAGGTTGTCTGTTTTCAAATTTTACAAACCAAAATGAGACTGAAGCCTACTTCCGTTACTATAATATATATATATAATATATATATATATATATATTAATATATTAATATATATATGGATGGATGGATGGATTTATTTTTCCTGTAAATAACGAATATCAGCTGTAAAAGAGGAAGAGTTAAATCATTGAGACTTTAGGATAAACCAGTTGTCTCCCTTGTCCGTTTTTATTTTTTAAAAAGCTATAACCCTGAAAAATTCAAAGGAAATGCTCTTGCTTTTTAAATGGAAAGGAAAGAGACCTAATTAATGGATGGGAAAGAGAGAAAAAGAAAAAGAAAAAGAAGACAATTAGAAAAAGCTAAAAAAAAACAAGAAGACTAGGGAAGCACCCCGCCCTGTCGACTGGGGCGTTAGAATGCACCGACTGCACCTCTGCAGAGGGGTAAGACTCCCCAATGGGGCCACCTGTTGGCCGTGGGTGGCGACCCGTAATGCTTAAGGATAGAGCCCAGGCGGATGAGCAGTTCATGACATGCAATACTCCACTTTGGCCCTATCTTGGGCTAGACGGCGGTCGGAGAGGCCCCTTCCGATCAATCGGCTGGTCACGTCAAGCCCTAGCACCTATATGATTTTCCCAACCCTATTGCCCTTATGGCAAGCCCCAACTTCTTTTTATCATATGGGTGCTAGAAGGCAGTGGCTGCGGGCCTACATGTCCGGGAATAACGTTAAACTCTATCTGATAGTGAGGTTCCAGTTCTAGAGGTTTGGGGAATGTGGAGCACCCCTTCATCACCATTGCTCCCTGGTCCACACTGACCCGGAGTGGTAGTACCTGTTAGGGTCCCATCTATGGGTTAAATAGAAAAAATGTATTTATAAAAAATGGTATTATCCATTAAGAATTGATTTATTTCAAAACTTTATTGGCATAAAATGACCCACTGAGGTTGATATGCCGCAAAACAAACACAAAACCAAATCTTGTTAAATCTTGTTGTTAGGGAAGCACCCCCCCCACACGCATACAAAAAACGGAACAAAAAACAAAACAAAAGCAAAACAAAACTGGGTAGAATTTGTCGTTAAAATATCCTCCCTCCAGCTATGGGTAAATAGTAGTTTCCTCATAAAGCTTTGTGTCAATTTATGGTTTCTCATACAGTAAACTTTATCCGTCACTTTGCATGGTGAAATGGTTAGCTAGCTAAGGAAGCAGATCATTATTCGTAAGTTCAATTCCCACTAGGTTCCTCATATTGTAATCTTGTATCAAACTGAAGTAAATGACAACTTCTCATTTAAGTAAGAAACAGGGTTATAGAAAAATTGGCTAATCAACCGTATTTAAGATTAAGAAATTTGGTGTTTGTTCACGAGAGATATACACTCATAGGAAATGGACACGGCGAGGCGAGTTCAAATCCTGGATGAGGCTGTTTGCATTTCACATAACGTTAATATCCGTGGGAAAGTATGAATCCAACTATTCTCCCTCCAACAATGGATAAATAGTAGAGCAGACTGAGCTCTTTAACTTTGGTTAGGCAACCAGTCTAGGAGAAAGAAAACCTGTTAAACTCTGCTTAACAAATTTACCTTGTGTTACATTCTGTTATTGCGTAGGGTCGGTATATATATATATATTTATATATATATATATACATATATATAATATATATATATATATATTATATTGGTCGTTTTGTTGCGTGGAATATATCTTAGTCGACTCCTTACTCTCAAGGACCAATATTAGCATTTGTATATTTGTTATGTGGAGGCGCGTGGGCTAGTGGTTAGAGTCGTGGAAAATGGACTCGTCGGTTCGAGTTCAATTCCTAGACGGAGCTGTTGGCATTTCACATAGCGCTAATACCCTTGGGAAAGGTATGAATCCATATATTCTCCTCATCTATGGGTTAAATCGTAGGAACGACTGGGCTCTTTAACCTTGGTAGGTAACCAGTCTAGGAGAGGGATAAATCTGAATTCAAAATTCCTGAGGTCTGTCGTTGATTGGGTTCGTGGCATTCCTTGATGCACCAATTTTTTCCTATCGACTGTGCCAAAACGTGTGGAATGGTCCTACACAAGCTTCACCACTATAAACAAATCACTGTGCTGGTTGTTCACTAGATGAACACTCATGCGTCGAAATCGACGAGAGAGTCCATTTAAAAAAAAAAAAAAAAATTTATATTTGTTATATATACTAATACTGAACACAACGGAATTAAAGACAAGATAAAGTCATTTGTACATTTAAGTCTTGTAAAACATCGCCGAGATGCTCTAAAGGAGGACACATTGGTGATGTTACACCAGTATCGTTACAGATATCGGGTTTCACAACATCATATCTGTTTCCACCGGTAGACCTGACATGTTATTAGGCCGCCTCCTTTCCAATCTCGCCCTGTTTATCTTCCGAATAGACCATAAATTCTTATATATTGGTCCAGGGATACGTAACAGCAACGCAGAGACTTGCACGGTACTTGTATACACTAGGAGACTTGAAGAAATACTTAACTAAAGTTAATCTTTAATTATTTACGCAGGTAAAAAAATAACTAAAAATCAAAAATGTAAATAAACTACATGAGACGGAGAAGGAGAAAGGAAAAAGAGCAAGACATTGTTTTGCCTGCCGGGATCGAACTCGCGTCCTCCCGCATGCAAAAACAAATGCGTTTTGGGCATTGGACGGACGCGAGGTTCGACTGATGTGTCCGGATGTTTGCTAATATGCCCATAATAACAAGTGAGTCGAGCGCCGGGCAGTCAGCAGCAGCAGAAGCAGTCGACGACGAAGCGCTTTTCAATAAGGAAATGTGATTTTGAACTGCTAAAGATTATTTCGACTACGACGACGGAATTCCAGCTGCTAGACGAAGAGATTGTTGACCAACAGAGGGTCTGGCTGGTGAGAAGAAGGAGAACTCGCTTGTTTTTGGTTCCCCCTCGGTGGGAGCTTGTTGATTCGAAGGTCTATTTCGCCCCATATATCCCCCCCCCTTCTATACTACATAAATGACATTTCTGTCCGTCTGTGTATAACCAATTGGCGCCTACACTAAGACTGGCTAATTGGATTTCAATAAAAGTTAATAATGGTGATTGACGCTTCTTCACAGAAGAAGGCCATTTCTACAAGTAGTTCGGGTTGTGAGCAAGCAGATGCCCCATGGATTCAGTTTGTTTTTACTTGCCCTGTCACACATATGACTCCCTTCTCCGGCTTCCTCCGTATGCAACCATTGTGACTGAGCATCCCAGCCCTTGATAGGCAGGCCACACAGGTCACTTAAATGTGGAAAATGTGTCCGTGACGTCCGCCATGTGCCGCTGATGTAGAGACCGATTCAGGATGGGGTGCTCGAGTCGCCTTACATCAAATCTATTACCGCTCCATCGACCCGCCTTCCAAAAGAATGTGAACCCAGCCTCCACTTCTGCCAATTTGTCCTCATCGCTCGAAACTGACTTCCGCAGAGGCCTCGATGTCTACTCAATAAGTTAAAACTTAAAAAAATAATAATAGGGACATCTTTACAATGGAGGAAATAGAGAGGACATTTCAGTGTGAGAGGGGGAGGAGAGTTGTAGTGGTAGTAACACCTTTTCACCTCTCACACTTTTTACCGTAATTCTTGAATGGTGTAATCTAATTGTTAAAAAAATATTATTTGATGTGAAATGAAATAACTATATTGGAATATAGATAATAATTTTAACATTTTAAATTCCGGACAACACCGGGTAGTTAGTTATTTCTGACCTCCCACAATGTTAGATAATCACAAAGTTCGATATTGTGGGAGCCACGCACAACCCGAAGCTCATGCAGTGGTCAGTGTAAAGATTGCGTGTATCTCCTCGGCATTCCACTTTGAAGCGCCTCAGACACTGGGTAATAAACCAAGCCCTGCCCTTTTTAGACGAGGAGACAGGTGTTGCCTGGAGGATTAGCACTTGAGATCATGGTAATACTATATATTTCACCGTCGGAATAGTCGAAGCCTCTGGACAGAGTCTGAAACTCTGGTGGCTGAGCAGTCCATAACACTCACTTTGGCCCTTACTTGGGCTAGATGTTTTGCTTTCATCCTTTCGCCCTCCAACACATTCTTCTTCTTCTTCTTCTTCTTCTTCTTCTTCTTCTTCTTCTTCTTCTTCTTCTTTCTTCTTCTCTTCTTTCCTTCTTTCTTTCTTTCTTTCTTCTTAATCCCTCTATCCACGCTTTTTCTTTTTCTTCTTGTACTCTCTTCCTCTTTAGTTCCTTTTCATTAATTCCGCTTTCACACTTTCTCCCCTTCTTTGTTCGCCTCTCACCATTTCTCTACTTACTCCCATTTTATCTCTCTTATTTAATCTCGACTTTTTCACTTTTTCAATTTTCTTCTTGTTCACCCCATCCACTCTTTCCTCATCCCTTTTTTCTCTTGCTTTATTTCTTCCTCTTCTCCTTTTCTTCCTCTTTCTCCTTTTCTTTCATTCTGTAGATCTTTTATTTCTCACCTTTATTTAATCCACGGCTTTTAGATTTCCTTGTCCATTCCAGAAGATGCCCCTCTTCTCACTCACTCTCTCCCCTCTCTCTCACTCTCTTTCTCTCTCTCTTCCCCTCTCTCCCTCTCTTCTCAATTCCTCTTCTTGTCTTGTCGCTTCTGTTCATTTCTTTTGCTCAGAATTGATTGGCTGGCTTGGTTTATACGGCATGACAAACGTTAGTGGGTTATCTAATGCCTAAGCCAGTTTATATATTTACCCAACCATCCGCACGAGCAGGATGTCAAGGTTATTTTTTCAGCGGAATTTAACAGGTTTGAAGTTTTCGTTCTTCTCTAGACGCGTTACCTAGCTATAGTTAAATAGCCAGTCTGACCTACTATTTACCCAAAGCTGAAAGGAGAGTAGTTGGATGAATACTTTTCCAAAAGGTTATTAACGTTATGTAGAATGCAAAAGCCTGTCTAGGATTTGAACTCGGTTGACGAGTCCATTTCAAATGATCTATTATCTAAAAGAAAATCCCCATTCTGACATTGCTTTTTGCCAGTATATGCAATCCAGGAAAAAATTACATTTTTGATTCTGTTTATTAGAATTACTAGCAATATATGCACACCTCCGTAGGTGCAAGTATTTAAGTTTTAATGTAATAAAATATCGTATAAATTAGAAAGGCTAATGAAACAAATAAGAATGCAGATAAAAAGAATTTGAAACAAGAGGTGGTGTATAAATCGAAAAATAGAATAACTGAAACTTAACTATTCCACCACTCCCATCTTTATTACTAAATTTTCCTAATTTAACTATTCAGGTTAAAATGGGAAATAAGAAATATTACAGTTAATTCTTTCTTGTTAATGGATTCTTTAAGATTTATATGAAGAGATTTTTTACTTCTATTCATTAGATAAAACCGAATAATGAAATCAATAATACCAAGCATATATTATTTAAAATCAAATTTTTAATATCAATATGCAAATTAGCCCTTATCTACGTGACGACAGTGTAGTGAAGCCGCTATTTTGTGTGAGATATAAGTACACTCGCATGTTATTATAGATGCAGATCGTGGCCAAACAGTATTAATAATGTAGTAACAGTTTTATTGATAATTGAGGTTTAAAAAAATAAATCATGGAGAATGGTGACGTAATAAGTAAAGGAATTGTGACTTTAGAAGTGGTAATATATTCTCGGTTACAGACAGAGAACCACACAATTCTCTAATTAATATTAGAGATGTTATTTGTAATCAGAAAAGATTAGTAAGTAAGTGTTGGCGGGGGTGTGGCGTAAAGTCGTGTTTCCAGCCAATCAGCGAGGGAGGTCTAATCCCGAACTTTTCACACATAAGAAAAACGGCAAACGCGTAAAGACGCAAGCCTCAAGAGATCGTTTATGTTTTTTAGGTCCTGGAGGTGAGGCGCCCACCTAACCATTGCAAGCTCCTCACTTTACTACAACATATCCTGATGCACTCATACGCTGGTTGGCGAGGGCGGTATGAACTATGAACTTAATGGTTTCTAGCCGAAGTGCACTAACGACTGACTTAACCTCGGCCTATTTCAATTTTTTAATCACTATGCCAGATATATCCATTGGTAATTTTCACCCCCGAGAAAACAAAAAAGGATTAATATTTTACTTAATTGCTTATTTAGATTCATATAATCATGTATTAGGTTGTTGTATTTAATGATTCTTTGTTTACGATGTAGATAAATAGATGATACTTATCCAGCATATTTCATGATGTCGAAGTGTATTCTGAAAATAATTATTGGCACTAATCAAATACTAGACAAGAGGATCACAGGTGTGGAGGGGATCTACTAGGGTAACACATCATTGATGAGGGACACACACACACACGAGACATGGACACAAGCACGAAGTCGCACACATCAATTGGGGCATAGAATACACACACACACACAAGAGAGTACACATGATAAACCACAAAGCCGAGAAAGGCAGTCGGTGGGTATCGGGATATTGTGGTTTGCAGCGGATTGGACATAAATAGGACCACACTGACATGGACACTACACATGTGATGTATAACTATGTATATAGGGCCGGAATATAGTGCAATATAATGAGTTGTTATTGTAACAAACACATATTATATTACATCAACACGACAAATACACACGATCGCTGAGTGACAGGCTCGGCAGAGAAAAAGAATGTGGCAGAGCTCTCAGAGGGGCGAACGCGTCGATGCGCAAAGCGCACATAGTATGTTGGTGTCATCTCTCCCACCTCTACGATCCTAGTGTGATCATGAAGCTCGTCCTTCAGAGGATCGTGGTTAGTCTCTTGCTTTCGTCGTTGTTTTGATTCTCTCTTCACACCGTCTCCGGAAATCTCTCCCTTGGGTCTCTGTCTCCTCCCTCCTGTCACTCCTCTCTTGTTTTCCGTATAGTGCTCTTCACTTCCCGGTCCTAACTCTCTACTTTGTCTCTCTCTGCGTCTCTCTTTCTCTTTGTCTCTTTGGGGTCTTCTCTCTCTCAATTTGGTCTCGGTTGTCTCTCTCATCTCTAGTCTTTTTGGGTCTCTTTGTTTCGTCTAATCTCTTGTAGTACTCTCTTCTCTTTCTTCACTCATCATCTCTCTCTCTCTCCTTCTGTGCGGTTCTCTTGTGTTATCATTACGTCTAGACGTACTGTCTGATGCCAGAACCAGCTATCAAGGATTCGGCTGTGTGAGGTAAGCACGGTAGAAAAGGTCTTTCCCAGAGGATTCATCATAATAGAAAGCGATAGGTGACCTTACCGGTGATCATCGGTAAGTGTCATTAGGTAATTACGGTATTCACAGTGTGTTGAAACATCACGATAGTGCACGTTTTTGAGAGAGACGCTCTGGTGTATGCGTTGTGAATATGGAGAACGTTTGGCTTTTGGTAGGCGCTTAGGCTGCTGCCGCGTATGTTGGGAAGCTGTCGTACCGGCTGAGAGTTGCACTAGAAGAAAAATAGACTCGCAGACCGTCTATAACGTGTCACCCAGTGTGCACCACACAGCACACATCACACGACACACAGGCTGAACACACTATTATGATATATCACCCATGATATCCATTATTACATTATTATATATCAATAATATATAGTATATAGTATATATATATCTCAACGCCCTATAATATAAATAGTATATAATATTAATATGAATTAGCTATATATACATGGGTGATGATTTAATATAGTATAGTATATATATATATACTATTTATAATATAATATATATCACCCTGGTATCTATATATATATTATTATATATATATATGTATATAATATATATATATAATAGTTGTATATATATATATGTATATATAATATATATATACACGGCGGTTGATATATATAATATATGTATAATATATATATATATTATATATATATACATCTCACCCTGTATATATATACCAGGGTGATATATATAATATATATATATATATGTATATATATATAGTATATCCACCCTGTATATAAATATAATATATTATTTAATATATATATATATATATAATATATCACCCTATATATATATATATAAAAATATATATATATTAGTAGTGTGATCCCCAAAGAACTTTTTTTTAAAAAGCAGGGCCTCTTTTTGGCGGGTCACCCTGTAATATGATAGATAATTATGATATATATATATATAAATGTACCTATAAATATATACATGAGAGAGAGAGAGAGAGAGAGAGAGAGAGAGAGAGAGAGAGAGAGAGAGAGAGAGAGAGAGAGAGAAAACAACTGTGCCAACCGGAAGCATGTGTTCTGCTGATGGTCCATTCAGACAATCCTTCTAAATGTATTAACCCCTTATATGCATATTGTCTTGTATTCACTTGTGAGGAGGAATTTCCCCCTAAATCCCCCTTCTCCGACCGGGGAGAAGAGATCCACAAGATATATTTATGTTTATTATGTAAGAAACCAACAACAAAAAAAAACTAAATAAAAACTAATAGCCGTTTTTTTTCCTTTATTGTTGACTAGAAGCGTCTACCCAGCGACGTTTAGGTAAGAGGAGAATTCTGTTGTATTGATTTGTTTACTTTTGAGATATACAAATGCTGGGAATTTTTAAGTAGAATTTCAATGCTATTTCTATGTATATTTTAATTTTTAAATATCTTCGATATTTCGATAATTATCCAATTAAATAATTATCGAAAAGTGTAAAAAAAAACTCTTTAAAATTATTTTTTTTGTTTTTATTTACATTTATCTTATCTTATAAAAGAAACAAATATACATCAATATTTGTTCTGTTTAAAAGAGAGGCGCTAAATTTCCAATACAGTTTTCGACAAAAAAAATTATTAGTGATTAATAAAGTAGTTATTAAAAAGAATGTTTTTAGAATCTAATAATATGACATTTTCAATTTAACATCATACTGCTCATATTTTAAATGAATGTATATATATATTATATTATATATATATATATATATATATATATATATACAAATAATTTAAATGTACTATATAATATATATATATATATATATATATATATATATTATATATATATATATATATATATATATATATATATATATATATCATAGCAGAAATACCTAATTAAATCAGAAGGTTTTGAAATAAAATAAGTAATGCATTATAAAATTCACTCATTGATAAATAAACACTGAAAATTTCATTAAAATCGAATAATTCCCTGATTTTGGGTAATTTCTTTTTCAATCATGAGTGTAGACTTATTTTGTAAACAAGGATTTTACGCTATCTTTAAACAGCTTTTACTGCCACATTTGATAAAACCTAACCGAAAAAATAGTTTTGAATGTATTAGAAATAAATTACATGTGTAATATTATTTTGTTATTTTTTTTTTTTTTTTACTGATGCTCATTATGTTACTACTTTTCGACTTGGACAAAAATTTGACCTTAAATAATCAATTTAATTAATTTTAATTCGTTTAAATGAAAAGCAGACAAAAATGGTTATCCGTAATGTATATATATTTACAAAGTCATTAATTGTTTTATTTTTGTAGTTTTAGCCGGACATACACACATACATACATACACAGAACTGCTCTTTGTATATATATATATATATATATATATATAGATAGATAGATAGATAGATAGATATAGAGAGTGAGATTAAAACATTCGTATTAATCACTAAAAACAACAGGAAGTGAACTCCTTCAAAAGAAAAGTATATTTTAATGCTGTAATTTTGTCCTGTCAGTGGGGCTTAGAATATGCTAACTGTATCCCTTTCAGAATGCTGACCCCCACCCCCACCTCCTTAGACGTTTTCTGTTACGATCAGGTGACAAGCTGCAAAGAGGGAATTTATTCTAAACCAAAAGTTTACACGGCTTAGAAATCTTTTCTTTTTAAATCGTCAGGAAAAAATTCCATGTTTGGGAATTTTTTATTTTTGGAAAATTTTGTAAGTCTGGAAATTTTTCAAGTTTTAATATCTATTCTAAAATGTATTAATTATAGGCGAGATGATATAAATGTCCGTGGAAAAGTTGTAGAACAAGGTAACAAATATATCTGGTGGAATCAATAAACTTGCTCATCAAAGCTGCATGAACCAAGAAGTGAATTCGCAAAGCTCGAGAGACGACCTTTCCGGAAAGAATGTGTGCGCTACAGAGTTGTCTCCTCTTAAGATAGTAGCCGACAACTCAAATAACCCAGCACCATTCGTAAGACGGTTAAAACTTCCCAAGAAACTCATGATGGTTTGAAAGCCTCCCAATCGGCAAACTATGCCCATAGATTAGTATTATCGGCGTTATTCGGACTATTGTCCTCATCTTCATTGTTATTTGTACAACGTTTCGGCCGATATACCCTCCGGCCTTCTTCAGGTATTTCTTGTCGGACTCAGGAACCTTCTCGGACTCGGGAACCTTCTTTTTGAACTCAGGAACTCTCTTGTCGTATTCGGGAGCCATCACGGAACTTTGAACCTAACCCTTTATTTAGTCCACGGGTGTATCCTGTTCTCATTCCGCTAACCATAGCTGGGGTAGGAGTTGTGTTGATTAATTATTTTTCTAACTGCTTTCGCTCAGGATCGAACTCGGGTACCAGAGATAACTGTCACTTAGAACTGTTTTTTTTAACCTAACTACCTAATCCACTCGGCCATGTGTCCAATTGGACAATTACTGAAGAAGGCCGGAGGGTATATCGGCCGAAACGTTGTACAAATAACAATGAAGATGGGGACAATAGTCCGAATAACGCCGATAATACTAATCATCAAGCCTTATCTCAAACATTCAGAGAAATATGCGCAGAGACTTAGCAGCTTTCCATCATAAAGGTAATTTTATCAATAATTTTATCAGCTTTTCATCATAAAAGTTAATCAAATGTGATGCAAAGGGTTGGAATTTATAGCTGCTCAGTTTGATTTTTCACAAATAACAATGTTGAATATTGTTGGCTGTCAACTCGTGAACGAGTAAGGCCATTTCCTGTTCATTTGTTTTGTTTATACTTGAGTGCCAGTAAGCATTTGACACTGTATCTTTGTGTTTTCTCAGAAGACTCACCAGGCCAGTCCTAGAGAGATATACTCTTCCACATAAACTACATGCTCGAACTTCTCCACTTTGAATGTTGCTGGGCTGAAAATTACCCTTTCTAATAGCCAGCTTCAATTTTTGGTGTTTAATTCGGTTGGACTGAAATTCTTTCGTAGACCCATTGATGGCGCCTCTCCCTATATACAGCTGTCATCTGAAAACATCAAGTTAAAGATGGACAGCATTGTAATATCAGCAGATGATGTTGTTTCCCACTTACACGTATTTAAATTCCTAGCCATTTTGAGGGTGATTTTTTTGTTTATAATATAAAAGCTGAATGCCAGAGCAAATCTCAGTTCGGTGAAATAGATAGAACATATTGAAATTGCAGTTCAATTGTATAAACTTTTCTGGTGAAAGTCCTGGCTTTGAAAATTGTTCATACCACTGAATGGGAATACTTTTGGGACCAAGACACCATTAAGCACCCCAGGTGAGACCTATATTCAAAAGGACATGTTTTGCTTTTCACCGTCAAATTCCGGTTGTTTGTTAACAGACGATTTTTAGACACACTTTTTTTTAAATCATAAAACTATAAACGAAAGACACGTTTTTATATTAAAGACACCTTTTTTTTACTTATTTCATGTTGTTTTTGTTGTTAATTCAATAGCAATTCTTTTTTAATTATAAAACTTTTAACGTTAGGCACATTTAATACGGGAATGATTAAAGCTATAATAAGTATATTATAAGGCTATGATAATAACAGCTAACCCCAACCCCTAACCCTAGCAAAATCTTTTTTTAAATAAATACTTTTTAATATTAACTATCCGTAGAGGCACATGGAAAATAAATAAACATGTCTTTCGTTTTAAGTTTTATTTTTAAAAGTTTTTTAAAAAACAATATTAGTTTATCTTTAGTGCAAAATCAATTTTTTCACATATGCTAACTACAACAACATGAAATGATTTTTTAAAATTAAAATCAAAAACTATTCTAGTATTTTTATCGGCCGGTTGTTTTGTTTACTAACAACCGGTGAAAAGCAGAATTCAGTTCCTTTCAAAATGGATTCGTGCTGGGGTGCCTATTAATGTCAAGATCCAACTTTTGTTTCACACAGCTGCTGCAACTTTCATGGTATTATGACGTTGTACTAGTGGATTCAAAACTCTGTGTTGCTGCTGTCGTAATGGTGTAGATACAGCAATTATGCCCATACCATAGACGACGTTTTTACCATCCAATGTACAAACATTGTAGTCTACGTTGTCGGTCACCCACTCAGTTACACAATCCGGGTAAAAAAATAGATTCAAGTGTAACGTATCGGGGCTTGATTGAAAGGAGTGATGACGTGTTAATAGCAATCCTAAAATTTACTTATCTTTTATTCCTGTTTTACTTTGAGATGCTGGAATCTGGTTGTTGGATCTGATGTTGGGTTGGCTGGCATTTTTGCTATTTTGAGTCTGGAACTACTTGGGATTCACTG
>CM042165.1:5862858-5897858 GCA_023376005.1 Doryteuthis pealeii
CTTTTTGGAGGTAGGCTTTGTTTTTATCTATTAATTCATTTATTATCTTATTTATTTCCAGTTAAACATGGTCAACAGTGAAAGTTAAAATTTACGATCAAGTCACGCCGAAAACACGTTTCCGCGAGATCATCGAAAGTTAAGCAGTGATGGTTTTGCACAGTACTTAGATGGGTGACCACTAAGGAACAGCAGGTAGTGTCAATAGCTTAGCGTCTCCGTTCAAGACTTGGTAGAATTTAGTTAATAACAATATTATATGTTAGGGTTTTTGGAAAGCGGCGTTTTTGGTATTCGCGGTTTTCCCCACTTTTGCGATCATCTTACAACCACTAGACAACCGCCAATGTTAAATTGTCTACAGAGTTTCTGTCAATAGAATTTTGATGAGAAAATCTTAAAAGATTTTCTCAAGTCCGATAAAACATTTAAATCAATATCTCCACGTTAGTCCATCGAGTTTTCGAGCAGATTTTTTTTTAAAAATGCGATCCACAATTCCTTTAGATAAGCACGCATTTGTGTGTGTGTGTGTGTGTGTGTGTGTGTGTGTGTGTGTGTGTGTGTGTGTGTGTGTGTGTGTGTTTCGTTTCTAGATACATATCTCTTTTAATAGATACATATCTTTGTGTGTCGTTTTTATTATCGATGTATACCATAGCGTGTGTCTGAGTGTGTGTGTCTGGGTGTGTGTGCGTGTGTGTGTGTTGTTTTTCGTTTTTGTGTTTTTTAATAGATATATATCTTTTATATAGATCCATATCATTTTTATACATACACATCTCTGTTTGTGTGGGGTGGGGATTGTTTTTTTTATAGATACATATCTTTTCTAATGACACATATATTGGTGTATTCTTTGTTTTTGTTTTTTTGGTGTTTTTTTTTTTGGTGGAGGGAGGGGGCTATGGACACATATCTGTGTGTGTGAGTGCGTTTTTTTTTTTTATTGATACGTATAATTTTTATAGATACATATCTTTGTGTGGGGTGGGGGCTTTAAAATGACGAACGAATTTTAAAATTCGGAGTTTAGTTATTCTGCTGATGAACATTGACTAAAAGATATGTCGAATTTCCTGTCCTCTTTTTTTTCTTTCTTTCTTTTTTTAGATGGGAGGGGGTGTGTATATTTTGAGTTTTGTGTCTCTTTTGTTCTTGTCTTTTGTTGAGTTTTTTTGTTTGTTTTCTTTTCTTTCTTTTTATCTTTTGTTGTTATTGTTTTTGTGTTTCTTGTCTTTTTTTTTCTCCCCATTATTTTGTCGTTTCAATCAAGGCCACAACCTTTCGACAAAACATGACGGGACAAAATTTTCGGTGACAAGTTGTCTCAGTGAAGAAAATGTTGACAATATCGCCAAGAAGATTCCAAATATAATGACACCAATGTGAATTGCTTTTTCGTACATTTTCAATGGGCTGAAAAAAATAATCGAAAACAAAAAAAATTTAATTACTTTATAAATAAAATGGTATTTATTATATTGTTGTAACAAAAGCTTTACTAAATAACCAAAACGGAAGTTGGAAATGAAATGGAATATTTATAACATTAACAAAATATAATAGTCGCCAGTGGCGTGAAGAAGGTAAATCACTGCTAGTGGTATAAGACTACTTCGTCAGCATAATACTTCCATATTTATGAGGATTGGAACTGTTGTAACCTAACAAAGGTTATTAAATGAGAAATAACCAAATAGAGGTAGGAAATGAAATGGAATCTTTATAACATTAACTATAGCACATACATTTTAATATATTGTGGCATATGTATGATAAAAACGGTTGGGGCTTTCCATAAAGGCAATAAAGTCGGGAACATCATATAATTAGTAGGGCTTGACATGATCGGAGGGGGGGTCTCTCCGACGGCCTATCTAGCCTAAGTAAGGGTTAAAGTGAAATGTTGCATGTCATGGACTGCTCAGCCACCAGGGTTCCATCCTTAAGCATCACCCACGACCAAAAGATAGCCCCATTGGGGAGTCTTACCCCTCTGCAGAGATGCAGTCGATGTATTTTACAGCCCCAGCTGACAGGGCGGACTTTTGACTGGTATGATGAACATGTGGAGACTTTTTGAAATTATATCATAAAGGTATTCCATTAAGGGTGTTAACATTCTTTTAATTATCTTGTACTAGTACATATATTCACCTTCCAGGTGTAAGTATTTAAGTTTTAATGTAATAAAATGTTGTATTAAATTTGAAAGGCTAATGAAATTAAATAAGAATGCAGATAAAAAGATTTGAAACAGAGGGGGTATAATTGAAAAATAGAACAACTGAAACTTACTTTTCCGTCACTCCCGTATTTCATTGCTAATTTTTTTCTTATTTAACTATTTAGTTAAAATAGTCAAGAATAAAAGCACTATTATTTCTTCTTGTTAATGGATTTCTTTAAAGATTTATCCCCGAGATTTTTCCTCATATTCATTAAGATAAGACCAGACAATTAGAAATCAATAATACTAAGCACATATTTATTAAAATCAAATTTCTAATAACAATATGCAAATTAACCTTCCCGTTCACACTGTAAACAGTTATTTTGTTGTATATATAAATACAAATGCATGTTATTTGTATGTAGATATGACCAACATATCTAACACCGGTTTCGACCGGGGGTCCAGTGAGCTTCGGCCACTGGACCTTACAAGTTAATAGCGTCGATCCAAAGGGGCTATCCCCCAGGCAATACCTGCCCCCTTGGGGTGGGGCTGGGTTTATTGCACAGCGCCTGAGGCGCCCCCGCCCTTGAGGAGGAATGCCGAAAGGATCGACGCAATTTTTGTTCTTTCTCACCCATGAGCTTCGGCTTGTGGGTGGGCTCACATTAAAACGAGGCCTTGTACCCAGTCCTTACAAGTGGGGTATGAGACAAATACCTCTAACACCGGTTTCGACCGGGGGTCAAGTGAGCTTCGGCCGCTGGACCTTACAAGTTAATAGCGTTGATCCCAGGGGGATATCCCCCCAGACAACACCTGTCCCCTCGATTTAAAGGAGCAAGGCTGGGTTTATTTCCCAGTGCCTGAGGCGCCCTCCTTGAGGGGGAATGCCGACGGGAACCACGCATTTTGGCACCTGCCACCCAAGAGTCACGGCTCGTGGGTGGTCCCACATTAATAGGGCCTTGTGCCTAACCCGTACACGTGGGCTACGAGGCAAATACTTAGTATGTAGATATGGTCAACAGTAGTAATAATGAAAAACAATTTTATTAATAACTGAGGTTTAAATAAAAATAAAACCAGATGGAGCATGTGGTGTAAATAAGTAAGGGAATTGTGACTTGAGTAGTAATATAGTTTCGGTTACAGACAGAAAAACACACTATCTTCATTATATATACTAGCAAATATATGCACCCTCCGGGTGCAAGTATTTAAGTTTTAATATAATAAAATATCATATTAAATTAGAAAGGCTAATGCAACTGAATAAGAATGTAGATAAAAAGATCTGCAACAGAGGGGGTATAATCGAAAAATAGAACAACTTTGAAACTAACTATTCCATCATTTTCCATTACATTGGTAAATTTTCCTAATTTAACTATTTAGTTAAAATAGGAAGTAAAGGATAATATTACAGTTATTTCTTCTTGTAAATAAATTTCTTTTAAGATTTATCCACGAGATTTTTGTTTATACTTCTTAAGATAAAACCAAACAATTAGAAATCAATAATACCAAGCACATATTTATTAAAATAAAATTTTAAATATTAATATGCAAATTAGCCTTCTCGTTCAAACTGTAAACCGCTATTTTATTGTATATATAAATACAATTGCATGTTATTAGTACGTAGATATGGTTAACAGTATTAATAATGTAAAACAATTTTTATTAATAACTGAAGGTTTAAAAGAATGAAATTATGGAGAATTTGACGTAAATAATTAAGGGAATTGTGACTCGAGTAGTAATATAGTTTCGGTTACAGACAGAAAAACACACAATCTCCATTATAATAAGATTTACCAATTTCTCCGCACGAGCAGGATGCGACACATGGCCAATTTCTTAAGAGGAGTTTAACAGGTTTGAATTCAGAGTTTTCCTTCTCCTAGACCGGTTGCCTAACCAAGGTTAAAGAGTCCAGTCTGCCTTACTACTTACCAATAGCTGGAGGGAGAGTAGGATTCATACCTTTCCCAAGGGTATTAGCGCTAAGTGAAATGCAATTACCACGTCCAGGATTTGAACTCGGAGCGACAAGTCGATTTCCCATGACTTTAACCATTACACCACGCGCTTCATTATAATAAGTTATTAATAAGTGTGATTCCCTGAAAATATTTTTATTTTATTATGTAATTGAAAAAATAAAACGTGTGTTACTTACACTGTATCTCCTGACACGTCCTGTTGGACGAGTTTTAAATAAAAAAGAGAAGGGAAGATAAAACTGAGCGTAGTTATTGTTGATCCACCAATCAGCGACAAGATGGATCCAAAATTCGGAACTGATTCGGCAATAAGTACAATAGATAAAATCATGATTGTTCGAATGACGCATCTTTTCCAGTTAAATTCTTCAAAGCAAAAAAAAAAAAAGAAAATAGATAAATAAATAAATAAATAGAATTCATTATATCAATTTCTGGTACTAATGCACTATAGCACGCAAGAGAGAATATCAATAGATTACAAAAAAAGGATTACATTTCTCAGAAATATCCGAAACTTTTGAGACGCTAGGTTTAGGGTTAGGGTTAGGGTTAGGTTTAGTGTAAGTGTTAGGGTTTCGCGATTTAATGCTATTTATACGTAGAATGTGATTCTTATGATATTTTCCCTTGCGCGCTATTGTGCATTCGTACCCAGCTTTTTATAGACATTCAACATTTTGCACAATAATTGAAAGTATCGTATATACATGTCTATTGGTTAAATTATAGAAATTTTGATTTGGTGCAACTTAGGCAACTCAGATATGAAAATATTTTAAAGGGTAACTCAGTTTTAAGGCAACTCAAATATGAAAACTGTTTTAAGGCAACTCAAATATGAAAACCGTTTTGGGGCAACTCAAATATGAAAACCATTTTGAGGCAACTCAAATATGAAAACAATATTGAGGCAATTCAAATATGAAAACCATTTTGAGGCAACTCAAATATGAAAACCATTTTGAGGCAATTCAAATATGAAAACCATATTGAGGCAATTCAAATATGAGAACCATTTTGAGGCAACTCAAATATGAAAACCATTTTGAGGCAACTCAAATATGAAAATCATATTGAGGCAACTCAAACATGAAAACCGTTTTGAGGCAACTCAAATATGAAATCCGTTTTGAGGCAATTCAAATATGAAAACCATTTTGAGGCAACTCAAATATGAAAACCATTTTGAGGCAACTCAAATATGAAAACCATTTTGAGGCAACTCAAATATGAAAATCATATTGAGGCAACTCAAACATGAAAACCGTTTTGAGGCAACTCAAATATGAAATCCGTTTTGAGGCAATTCAAATATGAAAACCATTTTGAGGCAACTCAAATATGAAAACCATTTTGAGGCAACTCAAATATGAAAATCGTTTTGAGGCAACTCAAATACGAAAACCATTTTGAGGCAACTCAAATATGAAAATCATTTTGAGGCAACTCAAATAAGAAAACCGTTTTGAGACAACATTTTCATTTACTTACGTGGTGGAATTTCCAGGAAACTCTCCATTTCAAGACAGATAGGATTCACTAGAATGATGAATGCTAATAAAATATGAATAAGAATCGTCAATTCAAGTGCACTAAGCAGTGAACTTCCGGAAATGTTGGCTAAAACGTTGTGACCTAATCGATTACCATAAACCAGGTAACCAATTACTGTAACTGGCAGGTAAATCACAAAGGTTACTGTTAAGAAAAGAAAGAAAAAAGAAACACTTTTAGAAAAATAAGATTCATTCATTTTTTTTCATTTTTATTTCATTTTAATCATTTATAATATAAATATAATAATTTATATACAATATCTATATATAATCTATATACAATATATATCATTGTAATTATAATTGTAAAATTTAGTTAAAATTAAATAAAAATAATTGTAATAATTTAATTGTAAAATTCACCGTTCTGGCGTGCAGCTAACCCTCAATTTGTTTACAAAGTTCGAGGAATCTAGTGAATTCATTTCCGCTTAGAAATGTATCAAATGTATATTTGACAGCTGCTACTGGCCACATGGGTAAGAGTCTTGGCGAACGAAAATTCATTCAGGTCTCAAACCCGGCCAGGGGTAGCTGTTAAAGTGTAGCCACACTGGTGTGAGGTAAACCTCGAAACACGTGTCTGTGGATAACTTATGTATTAATACAATATATATATATATATATATATATATATATATATATATATATAACTGAGTTCAAAACATACGAAAAATCTGGAAAAACCAGCTAGTGTACTGGTTAGTATCCCCGCCTGTCAGCCTATCAGTTAGGGTTCGAATTACACACAGAGCAGTCTACCTGTCTATAACTCTGCTGATGTGGCATAATAGGCCGAAATGTACATACAGAGATTGATTTTTTCTCGATTTGTTTAGCCTTACATTTGAACAGATATGTCCGCCTAATTCATTAATTATCAATTAATTAATTCTCAAAATTAAGCACGTATTCTCCCAGAAACTGTTGGCTAAGGCCATCTCAAACACATTGTTTGTTTACTTCTCATATATATATATATATATATATCTTGTTCACCATATATATATATATATATAATATATATATATATATATTGTATGTAGATTATATACAATGTACTTTACTTAAAGAAGTTCAGGCTGTGGTGTTGGTGGTAGCGTGCTAGTAGGGTGGTTGGTTGGATTTTACGGCATGTCAACCCATAGCGTGGTAGTTCATGCCTAGAAATATTGTACATTGCTTCACTACAAAGTCGTGTGCATATGTATGTCTGGGGGAAACTTAAAAAATAAAACAATTAACGACAAAGTATATACACACATTAAATATCACCAGGGATTGGTTTTTAAGCAAAAATAATTGAGATTTGATTTATATTCGTGAAGATGATTAAAGAATAAAATGTAAATGATAACAGCATGGATTTTTTTTTCCATTTAATAAGACAGTAGATATTAAGATTTCTTTTTAGAGTAGCTGGATCAATGCAAGGTCTATTTTTTTTTTTTTTTTTTTACATAAAGATTTAAATGGGGCATCCCACGAGGATTAAAACTCAGGATTCAGTAATAATGGATCTGCGGGACTAACTTTAAAAAAACTCTACCCAGGCGACGCCGAGTAGCCGCTGCTAGTCGATAATACAGCAAATCAATAAAAAAGATCGACTTACTAATGAAGCCAATGATGAGGGCTTTTGAGAAATCAGTTCTTGGTCGCATATCTGCTTGGATACTCAGAAAAACCGAATGACCACCGAACGAATAAATGAACGTGCCAAAAGCTGTGAAGAAGGAATGTAATGTGGGGGTGTTGTGTCTGACACTGGGAATTGTTTCCGGTGTTATGTCCAACGCTATTAACACTAACACCAACACTAAACTTATGATAGTGGCCAGAGTTGCAATGAGGGCAGCAGGCCTGAAAAGAAAAGAAAAACGAGTGAGAGAGAGAAAATGAGTTTTAAAAAATATGTCATATACAACGTTTTTAAAGATATCAAAAAAACAAAAAAAAACAAATGATGTAATTTATTAGGGGACATTTATTAAAGAATTGAGAATAATGTAACTGCATATAAACACATTATAAATTGTTTAAAATAAGGAGTTAATTTTCAATTATCATATATATATATATATATATATATATATATATATATATATATATATATATGGGAGAATATGTGCGAGTTGTAATGCTTATAATTGTGGAAAATGGTCTCGTCGATCCGAGTTCAAATCCTGGATGAGGCTGTTTGCATTTCACATAGCGCTATTGAGAAAAGTATGACTCCAACTATTCTCCCTCCAGCTATGGGTAAATAGTTGGGTAGACTGGGTTTTTAACCTTGGCTTGGTAACCAGTCTAGGAGAAGGAAAACTCTGAATTCAAACCTGTTAAACTCCTCTTAAGAAATTGACATTGTGTCACATCCTGCTCGTGCGGAGAGGTTGATATATATATATATATATATATATATATATATATATATATATATCAGTAAGATGCAAGGATAGAATAGCAGATACCAACTCTATTGACATATATCAATTGAAACAGAAATAGATAGATGGATAGATAGATAGATAGATAACAGACTGGGATAGATGGATAGATAGATAGATAGATAACAGACTGGGATAGATGGATAGATAGATAGATAACAGACTGGGATAGATAGATAGATAGATAGATAGATAGATAGATAGATAGATAGATAGATAACAGACTGGGATAGATAGATAGATAGATAGATAGATAGATAACAGACTAGATAGATAGATAGATAGATAGATACAGAGATAGATAGATAGATAGATAGATAGATAACAGACGATAGATAGATAGATAGATAGATAGATAGATAGATAGATAGATATTGGTTGTTTAGATAGATTACTTACCAGAAGTCTTTGGGTGTTCCCAGCCAAGATATAGGAATAAGGACTCCTCCCAAGATGACAAGCGTGTCACAGATGGAGATGTTGGCTCCAAGACGCACAACCAGATGACTTAAAATATTTCCGGTTAACAACAGAAATACAACGCAGCCACCAAATAAAGTGAAAAAAATACAGCATGACACCATTACTCTGTCCGGGCGAGAAAAGAAAGAAAAAAAAACACACAAGAAAAGAGATAAAAAATCAACTCCGTTTGTTAAACTTTTAAAAAATTCAAAATAAATCAAAACTGAGAAAAAAAGTAATTTTAGTACATTTGTATAGAGTCGAGTAAAATAATTGATCTTCGTTTCTTATGAATGGACTTGTAATGATTAATAAAATGGCGGTTGTCGATTGTTTAAAAAAAAGGGGGAGAGTAAGAATTCCAAAAATGCAATAACGGAACCAACAGACGCTGAATTCAAAAATCGAGCGCCAAAAAGAAGAAGCGGGAATTCAGAAGTTTTTGAGGATGACAAGCAAGTAGTCGTCACGCAAACAAGTCAGTTCGATTATCGGAAAATGAAAGAAGATAAAATATGAGTTGTTAAAACAAGAACATATAAAAAGGACTTTGCCTAGTATGCTGTTCTACATTTCTGTAACTTTATTTAATACAGGTTGTTTATTTTAATACGACTTCGTTATTTTTCCATTGTGTTGAATCATGTTTGAAGTTAGTAAGATGTGTACAACATATATATAAATATATATAGCACACGACTTACTACAGACTCATTGCTTCATATTTGAAAATGACCCTTAAATTATGATCCCGGGTAATCCTGGGTTGACTTTTTTTAAAAGTCGAGCACAACAAATTTATTTAGCCGTCCGATCGTCTGTTGTAATTGTTATAGGTGATCTAACCTATTTACATAATGGAATAATCCTACTACTACTATAAGTAGCAAAGACAATTGTATCTTGAAGAACAAGCGACACGATTCAGTTCTGGACTGTATTGTCGGACGTAACTTCACTTTCCTTCTGTAAATTCTACTTTCTTTGTTCAATACAATTGTATCAACTTTCACCAGTCATTTGTCTTTATTTGTGACCCTCTTGCTCTTTTCAACGAATACCTCGAAGGCAGCGGATGTCAAATTGTTGCTGCCACGATATCAGCAGAGAAAATGAAGGAGAGCCGTGCGTAAAAATACATTAAATCATTTACACTTTGCTTAAAGCGGTTCTTGTTTAGATGGTTGTTTTGTTTTACGACATGCCAACCCTTCTCGGGTCATTTAATACCGAATCAAGTCATATAACGATGGACTCAGATTACTTATAGTACTGTTACATAATTATTAGATTCTTAATATTTATGTACAGTAGTGTAGAAATCAAAATGGCTGTTATAAGTTGCAGCCCACGGCCTTGAAGGATTTGAATGACAAGGCTTGACCTGTCCTGATCCTTCCTTCCGGTGGATACCGTGAGAATCGGTGGAGAAGACCCTCTTCCGGTTTAGATTAGAAATAGATTTTAGTCAGTCGGCCAGGAACCACGACGGTGGTGAGTCGTGTTATTCACGCTCCGACTCAATCTGCGCAGGTAGTCTGGTGAGGATTTTGAAATAAATATGATCTAAGTAAATCGAAGTCTTGTGTTATTATCTAAAAACTACCAATGACACAGGGCTTCTGATGAAGAGAAATCCCCAATGGAAGACCAGACACGAAGTCCCCAAGACGAAGTCCAGACGCTAGAAGAAGACGTAAGATAGAAAAGACGTCAGAAGAAGAATAGAAGAATAGAAGTGAAGAAAGAGGTATGCAACAGTACCATCTATTGCTTAAGTGGTCACCCAATCAAGTATTGAAAAAGCTCATCGCTGTTTAACTTCAGTGATCTAGTAGGAACCGGTGTTTTCAGTGTGGCTTAACCGTACCTTCAGGTAAATGGATTAATATTCTTATATTTCCTATACTACAGTAGCTTGTTTTATGGCATATCAACCCTTTTCGGGTCATTTAATCCAGAATCAAGTCCATTGTGATAAACAAAGGAATCAGGTTGCTGACAGTACCTGCTCTTGCTAAAGTGGACACCCAGTTAAATATTGAACACGTTCATCGCTGCTTAACTTCGGCGAACAGGGGACTTTCAGGGGTTTTTTTTGTTCGTTTGTAATTAAATCATAAAGCTAAAAACAATAAATTTTAATAAAGATTTTTTTATAGTGTATTAGAAGCATTAATTAAAATGTAATAATATATTTTTGAAGGCAAAATAATACAAATTTATGTTGAAAAACATATTTATCTAATTTTTTTTTTCCCTTTTTTTACTCTTTCTAATTTTTAATTTCTAAATTCTTCTTCTACTTAATTCTTTGATATTTTTGTATCGTAAATAAACAAATACTATTTACAACACTACAACGGTGTGATTTTAGAATTTAGCAAATTTAAAAAAATCTGATTTACATATAGAAGCAAAAAACATTAGATATACTATATGCAAAAAAAATTACTCGCATCTTTATATTTTACCTCCTTGTAATATGTTGTTGTTGTTTTTTGCGGGGTTGGGGGGGGGTGATTGTTTGCTAAAAGCTTTTTTCCTATTTAGTTTAATGACAAAATTCATATCAAAATATTCCTTAGGATTGAGTCATGTTTGAAAAATAATCCATTTAATTGGTTCTAATTAGTCGTAATTTGCTATTATGTCAAAAACTGACCCGTCTCTTACTTCACATGCTGCCTGTTGCTTCCCCCTCTCAATGTATATCCTGATTACCTCCTCGATATATATGTCAGTTTTCTCTGTGAATGTAAAAGAGAGTGATTAGAGTGTGAAATATATTTGTATGTTAAGTTTCAGAAGCAGCTCACCCAAGCTTCTCAACATCTTAATCGGGTCCATTTAAATTAGGTCAAACGTTCCTTTTCTTAGAAATCTTACAAAATGATTTTAATGTTTTATGGGTTTTTTTTAATTCTCCGGCCGTAATTTTTTAAAATTCAATTCGCTTTGCAAACTCACTTTTCCCTGATCCCAATTATCTGCCCAGAGCTCTATGGGTGGCCCAAAGGTTCACGTTTTGTCTAGTATATATATATATATATATATATATATATATGTTGTGTGTGTGTGTGTGTGTGTGTGTGTGTGTGATTTTTTATCAAAATGCTTTCAAACCAAAACTGGGATGTGGGGGTTCCGGTAGCTTAGTGGCTATCAATCTGGACTACAACATTGTAGTTAAATATATATCTATATATCTTACCTTCCAGGTTTTCCATAAGTTACTTGACCAAGGGCCGGATAGGGATGCCGGGTGTTCCGTGAATATTCCGTGTGACGACTGATCAAAATATTCCAATCTCTGGCGAGTATAACTCCGGTAAATGCGGACAGCACACAACTCAAAAGTAAAATGAATATACCACTCCATCCTGGTGAGAAATAAATATAAATTAGAATTCCTCACAAAAAAAAATAAGAGGTATCTGAAATTGTGAAAGTATATTTATTGTACATGGAACAGGTTGGTTGGTTGGTTGGGTTTATAAGATGTCCACAGAGTGTTAACTCTGGTTCTTATAAAACATTGGGCTACTAAAAGGATAAGTACCCAATGCGGAATACTTCAGTTAGGAAAACAACAAACGCGTTAGTTACATTTATATAACTTTATTATAACATATTAGGGGAACAAAGTTCCCCAGGCTATTTAATGTCACAAGTGTCCAAACATATACAATAGTGTTAATAGACAAAGTGGTAACCACTTACTGTAAGTAGAGGCTGTGGCGTCTGGTATGCACCATAGGTGTCTGCTGGAGAGAGATGACAAGCACGTCCAGGCTTGTTCAGTGGCATCGGAAGAAGAGCGTTCTCTCCTTGCGTTCCTGTGTCACGTGACGAACATAGCGTCTCCTGACACGGAAGATTCACCAAAACCCTCAGACAAGAGAGACTGCCCTTACAGGTTTTACGGCATGTCAACCCATTGAGTCATTTTTTGCCGAAAACTTCTTTTTTCTTTCATGATTGGTGGGTACTCAATTTTTAACACATTTTTTACAATCGTGTTTTTTTCCTATTTACCCCATAAATAGGACGTTAACATATAATACCACTCCGGGTCAGAGTGGATCATGGAGTAATGTTGATGAGGGGTTACTCCACATTCCCCTGAGCTCCAGAATCGGTTTCATTTGGGTTTTACATGTCAACCCATTGGGTTATTTTATGCCAAATACGTTTTTGTTTTATTCATTATTAATGGGTACTCATTTTTTAAACACATTTATTTTAAATTCATAGATAGGACTTTAACAGGTGCTACTATTCCGGGTCAGAGTGGACCTGGGAGTAATAGTGATGAAGGGTTACTTCACATACTCCAGAATTCCAGAATTGGAACTTCACCCTCAGATAGAGTTTAACGTCATTCCAGGACATGAGACCCGCAGCCACCGCCTTCTAGCACCCATATGATAAAAGGGTTAGGGTTTGCCATAAGGGCAATAAGGTTGGGACAATCATATAGATGCTAGGGCTTGACGTGACCAGCCGATTGATCGGAGTAGAGAATGAGTTAGTAGACACACTCATTGGTAGATAGAGATGAAAATTGGTATGAGAACCCAAGAGACAAGATTTACATTTAATTATGAATGGATTTTGATCATATATTTATTTATCTGGATTTTTGAATTAAAAACGTATCCAGATCTCGTACTGTAAGTTAAATAACAATACAGGGTGCGTATGCATGATAACTGGAAGAGGTTAGTTGCAATGAAAAGACTAGGATGCTGTTCATATTTGAAGAGAAAATAATATCCTAGTATATCCAGTAGAACGGGCCGGGTTAGCTCAGTCGGTAGAGCGTTCGGCTAGAAACCACAAGGTTCCTAGTTCGATACCGGTCCTCGCCAACTCAGCGTATGAGTAGCACAGGGATCTGTGCGGTAAAGTAAGGAGCTGATGGTAGGTGTGACGCCCCACCTCAGACGCTAAAATAATCTTCTTGGTCTAGCGCAAGTGAAAAGGGGATAGACTTCCTCGTTGATTGGTTGATACCGACATTAGGCCGCCCCGACGACTTTACTTACTTACTTTTATATCCAGTAGAAATAAATAAAATATTGTTCCAATTTAATATTTCAACAATATACTCTGAAGAATGTACAGCTACAATAATGCACCGTGAAGCATGCGTATATATGCAAGAATGCACTCTGAGGTATGCACCACTCTGAAGCGTGCATATATGCAAGAATTCACTCTGAAGCACGCACATGTGCAATAATACACCCTCAAGCATGCATATATGCAATAATACACTCTGCAGCATATATATGTGCAAGAATACACTCTGTACTATACACATATTGTTGAGTAACTGGCCGTCATCCTTGGTTCCAGTTGTAAAAGAACTTAAAGTAAACAAGTGAGTAAACCAATAACTCCTTGTGAGATAGTGTGTCCTTTTAGGTCCGACGTCCTAGATGGTCCGAGTAGCAGTGAGCTAAGATTAGAATCAGGCATTATAAATACACCAACAGCAGCAGCAGCACTGCCAGTGATTGGATAATAGGTTGCCTTCGATGGTCACGTGGCAGTCAACGAGTCTATATTTACAAGTGGCCATCTGGCACACGCCTTATATTACAAAAATTCCAACACATATGCAATAATGTACCCTGAAGAATGTATATATGCAATAATGCACCCTGAAACATACGTATGTGCAATAATGCACTCTTCAGCATGCCCATATGCAAGAATGAACTCTGAGGCATGCACCACTCTGAAGCATGCGTATATATGCAAGAATGCACTCTGAAGCACGCACATGTGCAACTATACACCCTCAAGCATGCATATATGTAATAATACACTCTGCAGCATATACATATGCAAGAATACACTCTGTACTATACACATATGCAATAATGCACCTGAAGTATGCATATATGCAAGAATGCACTCTGAAGCATACATATTTACAAGAATTCACCGTGAAGCATACATATATTCGAGAATGTACCCTGAAGCATGCGTATATGCAATAATGCACTCTGCCGCATTCCCATATGCAAGAATACATACTGAAGTATGCACATCTGCAAGAATAAATTTTGGTGATTATCTAATTACAGAACAGGATAATTCGGCATAACTTTGTTGATCATCTAAAATATCGCACCAAATAAAATGATCTTTGCCTAATTTCGGTGTTCTACTTGGAACAGGTGCTTTTATTGGTTTGAAAGAAAAGAAAATTAAGACTTACCAGAATCTTCCATCGCTTTCGGCAAAGTAATAAGCCCAGAGCCGGCAATTTCAGCCACAACAAAGATACTTGCTGTTATGACGGTCAGGCCTTGTTCCGACTGAATTGGCAGCTGAATTAAAATAAATATATAAATACATAAAACTATTTGGATTATTCGGACTATTGTCCTCGTCCTTATTGCTACCTACACTATTTGAATTTTTTACGGTTGCGCTTCTATGAGAAAATAAGTACCGAAAATCGAAAAATAAAATGTAAAAAATAATGAATAATTAATTTTTTGGAGATTTCGTTTTTACTCATTTCTATAATTATTTAATTGGCTATTATTTTATAAAGAAAAAATTATACATCGATGTTTTTTCTGCTTAAAAAGGGGAGGGGTACATTTTCAATCGAGTTTTTCTTCAAAACTTATTACTTTTGAAACTTAAAATAAGGTTTGCATTAAGTAGATATTTATTTTTAGAATCTAAAAATATAACATTTTAAACTTAACATCAGGATTTTCATATTTTAAATGAATTTTATATATTCATTTTTCATAGCAAAATACTAAATTAAAGTTTTGAAATAGAATAACTGATGCATTATAAAATTCATTAATTGTTAAATCAATACTGAAAATTTCATTAAAATCGGATAATTACCTGATTTTTGGTAATTTTTTTTTTCCATCCCAAATGTTACGTTAAAATTGTAAACAAGCGCCTAAAACCATTGAAAAATAGCAAAAATGGCGGATCGCGTCGAAATTGACCAAAACAAATAGTTTTAAATCTTTTAAAAATAAACTGCATATGTAATTATATTTTTCTTTTTTTAATGATGGTTATTATGTTACTACTTATCGATTTAGACAAAGTTTAACCTTAAATAATAGATTTAATTATTCTTAATTCGCTTTTAAAATTCGTAGTATCCGATTTTTCTTGCCAGTAGCTATATATATATATATATATATATATATATATATATATATATAGTCTGACATATGATATATATATATATATATATATATATATATATATATATAGTATATATATATATATATATATATATATATATATATATAGTCTGATATATGATAACAGATTGTACAAAAGTTTAGTTAAATGGTGTATAAGAAATAACAAGCGGATGGGGTCGGTAAATATATTTATGTATTTATTTAAATGATAATAAAAAAAAATATACTAGTGTTGAAATAAAAACAAAACCAGTAGATTTACTTACCGATATTGACGTAGTCAGTAAAGGTACCGACTCTTCTTTTTCTTCAACCGGTAATTTCTTTTTCTCCTCCATTTTGACCTTCAAAATAAATAACAAATAAAACAATTTTAAGATGCAATAAGTGTAGATTGAATTTAAACCAGCATTGCTGGAGAAACAAGGACAAACTCATAAGCGACGTTCTCTTGGGGAACGCCAGTACAGGCCGCCTAACAAAAATCTAATTTAAGCTACTCTGGGCACCTCATGAAGCTTAATGGTTAGCAAGCTAGCTTAGCAGACCATTGTTAGTGCTTTCGATTCTCACTGGGTGCCCCATACTGGCCTTATGCGACATTTAAGCTAAGCTTAGTAAATAACTACATTAACCAGCTCAGCGTGGATATTAGATGCTGCGCAGAGGACCTTCCGGTGGCAATGAAGGATAGGGACGGTTGTCGAGAGATTGTCATGGATATCCGTGATGCTAGCAGGACATGATGATGATGATGATGATGAGGATGAGGATGAATGGTAGTGGAAAAACAGAAAAATGATCGACACTTTTTAACCCTGTGTTGACCTCGAACGTGAGAAAGAGTTTAGGAAATTTAGACTTTTGATTAGGCTTTGAAAAGGACGGACGACAATGGCACTCTGTTTGTTGAAGCTAAATTTTCACACGCGTATTTGTTGATTTGGATCTTGTAAAATAATAAAGAGCTATAAACAAAGCAAAATCTTGTGTTTGTTAACTAAAAAAACTGTACGACAACATAAGATATTCCAGTATCAAGTACAGAAGATCCCATCTCGATTAAGAAGAATATCTACCAGCCCAGATAGCAAAATAGAATATATCAGATAGATAAAGCCATAAACTCAGAACTATGGAAGAAGATACGAAAGATAAGTATAAAGAAGATAAGTGTACCTATATACAACCATGGGTATGCAGGTGTAGTTTACTATACTACACTATACGTAAAATACGTCTCAAGATGAGGATGGTATAAAACATTAGACTAATGAAAAGAATTTCACAACGTGTGAACATGCAAAAAAAAAACAATTCTATTTATTTTCCCAAAGCTCGTAAAGGTTGGTTGGTTGGTTGGTTGGTTGGTCTTACGTCATGCCAAAAAAGTAAACATCCTCTCTGAGACATTGATCTATAATTCTAAAAAAAAAGAACCACAAATCAAAATAAATAAGCAGTTACAATAAGGAAGATTGTAAATGGTTAGCTGCTGGGTTGGATTTTACTGCATGTCAACCCTTGTTGGGTTATTTTATGCCGAAGGCGTTATTTGTTTTATTCATTCTTATTGGATATTCAGGTTTTTTTTAAACTCATTTTTAAACACGTTTTAAAAAATATTTTAATCTATTTAACCATAGATGGGGCCCTAACAGGTGCTACAATTCAGAGTGGACCTGGGAGTAATAGTGATGAAGAGGTACTTAACACTTTCCAGGCCTATTGATATTTAACCGCACCATCAGATGCAGTTTAGTGCCATGCCCAGGGCACCCTTTTGAGAGAATCTTACTTTGCAGCCAGCGTATTCTAAACCCCACCGACAGGGTGACAAAAGATCCAAGTATTATGTCAACATTATACATATTTATAAGTAGAAAACTACTTTAGAATGAGGCTAGGTTCATCGATCACTCAACAAGGATCGAACTCATTTCCAACATTTTGTATATTTGGTTCAAAAGAATACACAAGGAATAGTGTATTATTTGTTTGTTTGTTTTTTTAATATAGTTTACGAACAATATTAATTGTAAAACTATAGTTCTTCTACAAGGATGGTTTGCCATTGAATAACCCACGAAGTTGATATGCCATTAAACAAAGAAATCAAATTAAACCAAATCATATATATATATATATATATATATATATATATATATATATATATATAGAGGTGAATGTAAGTATTTGTATCCGTTGTGGGAGATACTTATACCAGGTTTGGCTTAAGTGTGAAGCATTAACGTACGTATTATGCTGATATTGTTGGCGTAAGATGTTAGTAGAGGAATACATATCTGAAGACTCTGTGGTTTGTTTTGAGTTTCATTTATTTAGTCTGGTAAATTTTCGAGATTTCTACGTCTCTTCGACTTGACCTGAATGGTAGCAGTAATCTTCAGTCTAAATAAATGAAACTCAAAACAAACCACAGAGTTTTCAGATATTTATTCCTCAACTAACATATTACGCCAACAATATCAGCATAATACGTGTGTTAATGCTTCACACCTAAGACCAAACCTGGTATAAGTATCTCCTACAACGGATACAAATACCAACATTCACCTCTAATAGATATACACACCAGAAGCATACGGAGACGCAAAATCCACAACATATATATATATATATATATATATATATATATATATATGTATGGAGGCGTAAACTCCGTAAAAGGATCTAATAAAAAAAAAATTAATTTTCTAATACCAAAAATTAAAGAATTGTCCGATTTTAAGGAAATTTTATTACTTTATTCATTGATGACTTAAATTTTATAATGAATAGTTTATTTTATTAAAAAAAAACTTTTTAAACTTTTTCCATTAATTCAGAATTCATTTAATTCATTCATTTAAAGAAAAAAAAAATTCCGGTCCCTGATTTTTACAATACTAGAAAGATAAAATCCCGAAGAATATTTTTAGAAACGTAAAAACGTAAAAATCAGGGACTGGAATTTTTTTTTCTTCAAATGACCATAGGTCACCCCCCCACACCACACACACACACACATTCTGAATTGATAGAAAAACTTCTTTTCTTTTTTTTTTTCAAGCATTTTTTTATTAAAATAAGCAATTCATAATTAAATTACTTCATTAATGAATAAAGTAGGGAAAATTTTATTAAAATCGGATAATTCCTTGATTGTTAGTATTAGTTTGAACATTTTAAAAAATTTAATTACCTCCCCTTGAATAATCTCTCTCTCTCTCTCTCTCTCTCTCTCTCTCTCTCTCTCTCTCTCTCTCTCTCTCCATCTTTTTATTAGGTTCGATTGAAACAGATACGCTGTATCTTTCCTCTACTCTCTTTCTTTCTTTCTTGTTATATTTTATGTGCAGCATGTCCTTTTTCTTCCCTTTCTTTCTACATAAAAATTAATGGTCTATTATTTAGCTGAGGGAATGACACTCATAAGAAATAAGAATTCCCAGATAATCAGGATTTACATTTTTGCATTTCATCTTGGACAATTTAGACGGTCTCATTTTTAACCAGAGGGTGTTTCAAGATGATAACGTTTGAAAGAAAACAACTAATTTAGGGCGTTAAATGTATTTTAGAGGGGGGGGGCTTCTCTTTATGAACAAATGGAGATGGGTGGATAGATATATATAAACAAAGTAAAAAATGAACAAATTGAGGATAGATAGATAGATAGATAGATATCCATCTTCATGTCTAAACAAAAATTACGACAAATTTCTATAAATAAACAAGAATTACGACAAATTTCTATAAATAAATTTCTAAACAAATTACGATAAATAAATAAGAATTACGACAAAAAAAGAGAAGCCCCCCCCCTCTAAAATACATTTAACGCCCTAAGTTGGTTGTTTTCTTTCAAGTATCACCACCGAGACAACATAGCTGGGGACGTTATTTTAATAGTCACCGGGTAGCAATTTCTGAGGCAGGAGAGCGGGACGCTCTTCCTCATAAATTACCCAAATCTATCTTAGCTAGACCTTCATAGAGACATTGTTGATAAATATGATGCTAATTAAGATTAAAGAATGATTATTCAATAACCATTCAAAGTCTAACGTAAGTCTAACTAAGGAAATTGTGACGTTGATGCTGACATAGTTTCGGTTACAGACAGACAGGTACAAAACCTCCATTATAATAAGATGGGTAGGTATTTGCCGCGTAAATAATAACAAGAGAGATACGCTACTTCAGGCGGCGCCATTTTGCAAGGTTCTTTTCTTTGTCGAGAATCCGTTCTACATTCATAGATGTTTAATAAGTCAAGTAGTGATGCCCGAACATATTAGACAAATGAAGTAATCTATATATCAATACACTTATTCCTTAATATTCCAACCGTTATCATCTTGCAACACCCTCTGGTTAAAAATGAGACCGTCCAAATCGTCCAAGATGACATTCAATAATGCAAGTCCTGGTGTCGCTTCTCCGCAAAGTTTTTTTTTTTTTTTTTATAAGTGTCGGCGCCTCAGCTAAATAATGAACCATTCCTTTTTTAGCATAAAGAAAGAAAGGGAAGAAAAAGGATACACTACACAGAAAAAATATGAGAAAGAAAGAAAGAGAGTAGAGAAAAGATAGAGAGATGAGTGAAAGCGATTACACTAACATGTTTCAAACGAAAATGATAATATATGAAGAGAGGGGAAAATAGAGAGAGACAGACAGACAGACAGAGGCGAGAGAGAGAGGGGGGAAACAGAGAGACAGAGAGACAGTGGGGAGACAGAGAGACAGGGAGAGGGTTAAATCAAGATTATTATATTTATTACATATTGAACTATTTTAGCAATAGCTCTCAAGTAAATATATCAAACGTTGTAATAATTAAATTATCATTCTGTGATATATCCACAGGTCATGCTAGTCAATTAAAAAATGTATAAATTTTAACAAAACACTTAGAAATATCAAAGTAAAAATCGTATAATACAATAATTTGAAAAATAAATGAAATTGCGAATTAATTGAATATTAATTACCTTAAAGAAAATTATATTCAATCAATAAATCTACGAATAATCTATTCTATTAATAATGGAGATTAGGTATCCATTTTTCTGTGACCGGAACTACGTCACTGCTTGCGTCACATTACCCAAAATTGTCAATACATAGAATAAAGAATAGCCTTGTTTTATATACACTCAACATTTGAGTATACACACTTAGACGATCCTTATTGTTTTGTTTTTTTTTAATAACTTTTAATGAATACATTTCCGGTATTATATATTTACTTATAGTTGTTTTATTGATATATATATAAAGTTATCTAACGTATTGAGTTTTAAGAGAAAAGTATTTACAAACAAGAAATATTCATTTTCAGGAGGTTGACTAAAAATTTTACAAATAAATAAATACCTACGATTTTGTGTAAAACTTATGTGTAAAATATTTAAATAATTATTTAATTAATGGGGAATGATTTTAAACATAATTTCTGTTGAGTTTGATTTTTCATTTGATTTAGACTAATATTGGAATGCTGATTTTAAAACTGCAGTCATTTTTCGTCTATCACGTCAAGTTTTCTCCATAGCGTACTCCCAAAATAAGCAAAATTGCATCATTTGTTGGTAAGTAATAGGATTGAGTTGATTTTTTATTAAAATTATGGAGAATTTGATAAAATTTGAGATCATTTGAGCGAGAATTGGCTATATTATTATTGGCTATATTATGGAGAGAGAGAGAGGGGGCGAGGAATGGAGAAAGAGGGGGAATGGAGAAAGAGGGGAGGAATGGAGAGAGAGAGGGAGGAATGGAGAGAGGGAGAGATAAAAGTATCCAATAGACAGGTAGGTTGGGGGGGATGATTCTATTTGGGATCATCTATACCCTCTGTATATGCATAATGCATGTCCATGCAAATGCAGACCAATAGTTTTATACAATGATTATTTCAAATCCATAAGAAAATTCAATGTCAAATATTTACACTGGGGAACAATTTTAGACATCATTTCTGTTGAGTTTGATTTTTCATTTGATTTAGACTAATATTGTCATGCTGATTTCAAAACTACAGCCAGTTTTCTTCTATCACGTCAAGTTTTCTCTCTATAGCGTATTAGCAAAATTGCATCATTTGTCGGCAAGTAATAGGATTGGTCAATTGATTGTGTTGATTGTTTTATTGAAAATTAAGGAGAATTTATTAAAATTTGAGATCATTTGAGCGAGAATTGGCTATATTATTAGACTAAGTCAATTGGTCAACTGATTGAGTTGATTATTTTATTGAAAATGAAGGGGAATTATTCAGATCTGGTACCTAGGTTGGTTCCCTGTCAAAGAACAAACATCAATGCATTTGTGAAGTTGTCTATTTTGCATATTTTGAATTAAAACGTGTCGATTAAAACACGTCTTCGGTCCCTTACAAAACGTGAAAGCAGTTGTTGAGAATTTACGGATGTGGATCAAGGGAACACGTGATAAGTTGGCATTTGGTATACCGATGATTTGGTGAGAACCAAAATATCATTGCATAGACTGTTACTTTTGTTTAATAAAACTTCGCCATATAACAAGAAAAACAAATGTATAATTGAGTATCTAGTCTACTATCAGCTATACGTCCAGTGCATCATTCATCTGAAATCCAGAGTGGGGCAGTAGAGCTTGAGAAAAAGCATTAGGCGGAGAGTAATTGACCTCCAAGATCTGACCTCGAACCTGTTGATCCCAACATTCTACACCCGCCATTTGTTGACATAAAGAAAATTATGTTTGCACCTTGCACATAAAACTAGGTCTCTTGAAGCAATTCATTAAAGCATTGCCAATTAAAGGCAAGTGTTTCAAGTACCACGTTTTGGCATTTCCTGGCCTGTCAATTAAAAAAAAGATTAAGGCCAGTGTGTTTGATGGTCTACAAATTCTGGAAGTTATCAAAGATGAACATTTCATTGGGATGATGTCAGAATTTGAAAATAATGCTTGGTTCATGACAAGTTCTTTAACTTTAAAAATGTGGAGCAATGAATTACACTGAAATTGGATAGCCACAAAATGCTTGATTGCAACATGAGCATCAAGTTCCATTTTCTGTATAGCCATCTTGCTAACTTCTTGAAAAATCTTGATGTGGTCAGCTATGAGCAAGATGAATGATTCCACCAAACTTGGAATCATAGAGGAATGGTATCAAAGTATATAGGATGTAAATATGATGGCTGACTATGGAGCATAAAGGGGAATTGTCTACATAGTGAACACTTTAGAATTTTTTTTTAATTCAGAGTCCAAAAGTTTGTCAAAACAAGTTTCAGATCTAGATCAACAAAATTTGTGATGCCCAGTGTAATGTTTTTTTATTTCCCATTATATACACACTTTTAAAACATTCCAAAAAATAAGCAAAAATTTGTTAGATACTGTTTTTTATGGTTTTGAGAAAAATTCGAGGGTATCCCGTAGCTCAAAAAGTTTAGAAAAACTGGGGTCATTTTTTGATTTAATGGTCATAAAATAGTTAAAAACAAGTGTCAGATCTAATTCAACAAAAATCGTATTACCCAGTGTAATTAATAGAAGATTGCAACATTTTATTTGAGGGAACAGAACTAAGTTTCAATTTCAAATTGGTTTATCTTTTTCACTCCTTTCATAAAGTTGATGATTTTACTGACTTATGATACAAACCCTCTGATATTGAATTTTTATCTCCCACCTCCTTCAGACAATATCTTTCAAAAATTAAGTTTTACACCACCTGAAAGGTGTTTCGTTTTTTGGTTTGTTTGTTTGTTCTTTGTTTTTTGGATATATATATAATATATATATATATATATATATATATATATATATATATATATATATGTATGCAGGCATCACTCTCAAAAGAAAAATCTTTAAATTTTGTAGATTCATATCGGGTGTTTACAAAAAAACAATAAACAGTTACAAAAATATTTTCTTTTAGATATTTAAAATACTGACACTCACGATACACAGTTTATTTGATGAATACAGGAAACTATTTGAAATAAAACTGATATATAATTTATACTAATAAGCAAGAACATGCGTCCTCTGGGCGTAAGCATCTATAGTTTAATATAAGGAAATGCATTATATTAGAAAGACTAACGAAATTAATAAGAACGTATATAAAAAGATTACATTTATTCTAACTATATTTTAATTGATTTCTATATAAAATCATTCAAATGATCGATTTTAATATATTAGAGGATAAAACAATAACATTAGAGATCAATAACACATACTAATTATTTATCAAATGCGGTTTTGCTAATTAGCCACACCATATATTATGTAAACCTTTATTTCTTAGTGATATATGAGACACATTGCAGGATTTTAAACGCATTAATAACAAGGACTGTTTTGAGGCAAATCTAAATCAGATTTTCATAGAGACATCCTTCATAAATAAAATTTATTCTATGTATTAATGATTTTGACTATAAAGTTAATATGATAAACTTACGTCATTCCTGAGGGTATCGTGACGTAAGCAGTGACGTAGTTTCTGTTATAGACACCCACCGGATCTCCATCATAATAAGATCTATATAATTAAGTACTAGCATTTAATTAATGTTTAAAAAAACAATGCATTGTAAGAATTAGAATATTGTAACACATTGTTAAGTGTTCTCGTGACCCCCAGGTTGATGACCTACTTCAGCTGTGTGGGTTTAAATTATGTGAATCTGTGATGATAGTTTAGGTTTCATGGCAACTAAGGGTTTTTCGCTTGTATGTTTGGGTCTTTTTGTTTTTTTTGTTTTTGTTTTTTGTTTGTTTGGGGGGGGTCTTTTTTTGTTTTGTTTTGTTTTTTTTTGTTGTTTTTTTTTGTGGGGGATGTTTTGTTTTATTTTCGTTTTTTGTTTGTTTTTTTGTTTTTGTTTTTTTTTTTTTTGTTTTTGTTTTTTTGTTTTTTTTTTTTTGCTTCTTTTTAGAAACACCGCAATTTACATTATTTCTTTTTCTCGTCCCTGTTACTTTAGATGATCTGACGCCCTGTCGATACACTGAATCCCCCCCCTCAGAGGGGTCATACCTCCCTCCCAAAAAATAAGTATCCTAGATAGTATTGTTCGAATCCCATCAATAAAACTGCACAGTGTTAATTTTATCATGATAATTCCCTTAAAAAAACTATACCTTTCTTCCACCCTTTATGCGAGGAAACTTAGAATACGATGACTGTATCCCCCCCTACCGGGGGGTAAGAAACCTCACAACGAACGGTTCTTTGTATAATACTAAACTGCAACTGATGGTGAGGCTACCTTTATGAAGATCTTGTGAATGTGGAGTATCCCTTCATTGTCATTACTCCCAGATCCACTCTGACCTGGAAGTGGTAGTACATGTTCGGGTCCCATCTATGGGTCAGATAGATCTAAGCATTGTTCGTATTCAATAGGACCGTGAGCAAAAAGAAAAAAAATCTTCAAAAACAACTACACAAAAAATGTAAATACGAATGGACAATCAACATGATTCCCTAATCTCTAGGCATAAAATAACCCTTCGCGGGTTTATATACCGATAAAATCAATCAATCAATTAATCAATCATAAATGCTCTGAAACAAAAGATCACAACTACTGTTGCTATGAATATATATCAATGCGTGTGTTGGGAGGAAACTGACTACTGCCTTGATATGTAGCATGTAATCAGGGGTGTACTCATCGAGAAGCGGTAACTCTTAGTAATAAATCACAAATTTGAGTGTTATGAATGTCAATATCTAAAATAGATTTTGTTTGTTTTAATTAAATCGTGTATATCTTTTATAGAAACCCTGTTATGTTTACTTCACTTGTAGGAATAATTTCAAGTGTTTCTCAACAAAACTGCGTGTCGTGAGTCTCAATGCCTTAAATAGTTCTATTTTGATTTTATAAAATTAAATTGTCAATTTCTTTTAGAGACACAATGTAGAATTGTTTTGTTTCCTTCTCAGAATAAATTACTAATATTTCTTTACAAAACTGCGTGTCGTGAGTCTCAATATCATAAATAGTTTTGTTTTAATACAACATTTAAATTGTCTATTTCTTTTAGAGACACAGTGTAGAATTGTTTTGTTTCATTGTTGTAATAAATTACAAGTGTTTCCCTACAAAATTGCATGTGTTGAATCGTAATATCTTAAATAGTTTTGTTTTAAATTTTTAAATCAAATTGTCTATTTCTTTTAGAAACACGGTGTAGAATTGTTTTGTTTCCTTGTAACAATAAATTTCAACTGTTTCTTTACAAAACTGTGTGTGTTGAATCTCAATATCATAAATAATTTTGTTTTAATAAAACATTTAAATTGTCAATTTCTTTGAGAGACATGCTGTAGAATTGTTATATTTCATTGTGAAATGAATTATGTGTTTCTCTACAAAACTGCTGGCGTGTCTCAATATCTTAAATAGTTTTGTTTTGATATATTAAATTAAATTGTATGTTTTCTTAGAGAAGTGTTATAGAATTGTTTTGTTTGCTAGCATGAATAAATTTCAACTGTTTCCTTACAAAACTGTGTGACTTGAATCTTAATATTTTAATAAGTTTTGTTTGATTTTTTAATTAAATTGTCTTTTTCTTTTAGAGACACGCGGTAAATTTATTTTGCTTCATTTTAGTAATAGATTACAAGTATTTCTCTACAAAACTGTTGGTCTTGAAATAGTTTTGTTTTGATTTTTAAAAAGATTAAATTGTCTTTTCGAGACACTGTGGAATTGTTTTTCTTTTTCCTTGTAGTAATGAATGACTAATGTTTTCTACAAAACTGTGTGTCGTGAGTGTAAATTAAATAGTCTTGTTTTAATAAACCATTTGAATTGTCTATTTCTTCTAGAGACACACTGTGAAATTGTTGTTTGATTATAGTTATAAATTATCAGTGTTTCTCTACAAAACTGTGTGTCATAAGTGCCAATATCTTAAATATTTTTGATTTGATTTTAAAAATTAAATTGTCAATTTCTTTTAGAGACAAAATGTAGAATTGTTATGTTTCCTTCTAAGAATAAATTACAAATATTTCTTTACAAAACTGTGTCGTGATTCTCAATAACTTAAATAATTTTATTTTAATATAACATTTGAATTGTCAATTTCCTTTAGACACACGTTGCAGAATTGTTTTGTTTCCTTCTCTGAATAAAATAATAGTGTTTCTCTGCAAATCTTAAAAAGTTTTATTTTAATAAAACATTTAAATTGTCTATTTCTTTTAGAGATACACAGTAGAATTGTTTTGCTTTATTGTAGTAATAAATTCCAAGTGTTTCTCTACAAAATTGCGTGTCTTGAATTGTAATATCTTAAATAGTTTTGTTTTGATTTTTTAAATCAAATTGTCTATTTCTTTTAGAAACACGGTGTAGAATTGTTTTGTTTCCTTGTAATAATAAATTTCAACCGTTTCTTTACAAAACTGTGTGTGTTGAATCTCAATATCATAAATAATTTTGTTTTGATTTTTTTTAATTGTCTATTTCTTTTGGAGACATTGTGGAACTGTTGTTTACTTTTAGTAATAAATGACATGTTTTCTACAAAACTGTGTGTCGTGAGTGTAAATTAAATAGTTTTATTTTAATAAAACCTTTAATTGTCTATTTCTTTTATAGACATTGTGTAGAATTGTTTTGTTTCCTTATAGAAATAGATTTCAAGTCTTTCTCTATAAAGCTCTGTCTTGGGTCTAGATATCTTAGGTAGTTTCGTTTTTATTTTTAAAATTAAATTGTCTATTTCTTTTAGAGATACGCTGTGGAATTATTTTGTTTCCTTGTAGGAATACATTTCAAGTATTTCTCTTTAAAATTGTGTCTTGGGTCTCAATATCTTTAATAGTTTTGTTTTGATTTTTTTAATTAAATTGTCAATTTCTTTTAGAGACACTATATAGAATTATTTTGTTTCCTTGTTGGAATAAATTATGTGTTTCTCTAAAAAATTGTGTGTCGTGAGTAAAATGTCTTAAATAGTTTTGTTTTAATAAAACATTTAAATTGTCTATTTCTTTTAGAGACACGCAGTAGAATTGTTATATTTCATTGTGGTAATGAATTATGTTTTTATATACAAAACTGTATTTATATACAAAACTTTCAATATCTTAAATAGTTTTGTTTTGATTTTAAAAGCTAAATTGTTTATTTCTTTTAGAGACACAATGTAGAACTGTTATTTACTTACAGTAATAAAAGTTTATCTACAGAACTGTGTGTCGTGAGTGTAAATTAAATCTTTTTGTTTTAATAAAAGAAAAGATTAAATCATCTATTTCTTTTAGAAACTTGCTAAATAATTAATATAATTAAATTAAATAATAATCAATTAAATAGATTCGCAATAGATTTTATTATAATTAAGTTTATTTTTTATCAAATTTCTCTCACTCTAATTTTGTTATTAATTGTGTTTGCTGTAGGCATATCTACTGTCAACTGGGTAACTGATATGTTTACAATCAAAAGATAAAAATGTACTTACTGAAAGCTCTTTAAGTTTTCAACGATGAAACAGGGAAAAAAGAAAGACTACTCATGATAAAGCAAATATCAAACAAGAAAGAAAGTTATCCATGTTGACGGTGATAGATGGACGAGTGAAAGCCAAATAAAAAAAATAATGTGAATCAAGTCCAAATGTTTAAAAGAAAAATCACACCAGAAAATTAGATATGCGCAGAATGACAATAAACCGGAAATCCATAAAACAATTAAGAGATGATAAATGTATACTTCCGGTTAAGGTAAAATAGAATGTATGTATTTGTTCTTCATTGTCTTCTGTTATATTTTTTTTTTTTTTTTTTTTTTAGTCCTTCATCACTGAGGAGATATACATAACGGATTCTTTATGTATCTATTTCTCCCATTTTTTGTCGTTATTGAATCCGAACAAAAGCCTGTAAATATACCGACAATACATTTAAAATGTTTACTTATTTTCTTTTGTTTGTTTCATTTTTTATTGAAACATGATTATTAATTTTTTTTTTAGATAAAAGTACAAACCGCCTACATGTCACAGAAGCAGCGCATAATTTCGTTTGTGAAGAAATATCACGTGCTTAGCAGGAGATGATTAGTTTAAGCGGTCTTTTCTTTCTTTCTTTCTTTCTTTCTTTCTTTCTTTCTTTTTCTTTTTCCTTTTTCTTTTTTCCCTCTTCTCTTTTCTTCTTTTTTTTAAATATCTATTTTCCCTCTTCTTTTTCTATTCCGTTCTCTTCTCTTATTTCTCTTTTTCTCTTTTTCCAACTATTTTTCTCTTTTTCTTCTCTTCTTCCTCTTCTTTCTCTTCTGTTCTTCTTCTTAATTCCCTTAGTTCTCTTTCTTTTGCTCTCTTTTTCTTCTTTTTTCTTTTTCTTTCGTCTATTTTTCTTCTTCTTCCATTCTCTTCTTTTATTTCCATTTTTCCTTTTTTTCATTCTTTTTTTCTTCTTCTTACATTCTCTTCTTTTATTTCCATTTTTCCTTTTTTCATTCTTTTTTTTTCTTCTTCCTTTTCTAGTTTTTCCTCTTCTAGTTCTTCCTCTTTTTCTTCTTCTTAGTTTTCTTTCTTCTTCTCTCTTTTTCCTCTTTTTCTTTTTCCTTTCTTTCACTCCTTCCTCTTTTACTTTTTTCTTCTCTAATTTCTATTTTTCTTCTTTTTTTGTTATTTTTCTTTTTCTTCTATTTCTATTTCATAGGTATCTTAGTTCATTTCCTTCTTCTTCTCGTTTTTCTTCTTTTTTTTTCTTTTTTTCACCACTTTCTTCTTCTTCTTCTTCTTCTTCTTCTTCTTCTTCTTCTTCTTCTTCTTCTTCTTCATCCTTTTTTCTCTTTCGTTCTGTTCTCATATTATTTCTTTCTTCTCTTTCTCTTTTTCTCTTTTATTCTCTATTCTTGTTCTCTTTTTTTCTTCTTTTCTTTTTCTTTTTCCTTTACTATTTTTTCCTTTCTTCTCTTTCTTCTTCATATCTCTTCTTTTTATTTAGTCGTCTTCTCTTTTCCTTTTCTTCTTTTTTTCATTTATTTTTCTTCTACTTCCTCCTCTTTTTCTCATCTTCAATTCTCTTCTTTTTCTTCTTCTTTCTTTCTTTCTTTCTTTCTTTTTTCCTTCTTTCTTTTTCACCTTAGGGAAGAAGAAAGAAAGAAAAAAAGAAAGAAAGAAAGAAAATTCTTTCTCTTTTCTTTCTTTCTCTTTTCTTTCTTTCTTTCTTTCTTTCTTTCTTTCTTCCCCAAGGTTGAATTTGTTTTAAGGTAGCTGATTTTAGAGAATTAGGCCTTTTCAACAAGTGAGTATTAAGGGAGGATATCCATTGTTTGCGGACATCATGTGATGGACGATGTGGGCGGCTCACTTAAAAACCACCAAACACATTACACACACACACACACACACACACACTAATCTTCATTGAATTACTCCCTTGCTAATACACACGCACACGCACACATACACATATTACCACAAGGAATCTTACACAACTATAAAAGATAAAAAATGCGATCTATTTGTCCATCACAAAATAGACGTGAAGAAAAACAAAAAAAAACAATTTGATTGAATCAAAAAAAAAAAGTAAAGACTCAGGGTGATTTGAATATTACGCCATCAAAAAAAGAATAGCGCAGATTTGGGACAAATGTTGGTTTGTTGGTTGGATTTTACGACATGCCGAAGGTTAAACTCAATTATTTAAACTCAATTTTTAAAACACATTTTTAAAATCATTTTTTTCTATTTAACCCGTTGATGGGACCCTAACAGGTACTACCACTCCGGGTTAGAATGAATCTGTGAGTAATGGGGATGAAAGAGTACCCCATATTCCCCAGTGCTCAATAATTGGAACTTCGCCATCAGATAGAGTTTATCATAATCAGGACATTAAGACACTTAGCCTCCACCTTCTAGCACATATATGATAAAAACGAATGGGGGCTTGCCATAAGAGCAATAGGGTCTCATAGAGTTGCTATGGCTTAACGTGACCAGCCAATTGGTCGAATGAGGTCTCATCGACTGCCCGTTTAGCCTAAGTAAGGGTCAAAGTAGATTGTTGCATGTCATTGACTGCCCAGTCACCAGGATTCCGTCCTTAAGAATCACGGATCGCCACCTACGTCCAACAGATGGTCCCTTTGGATGTATAGAGTCTTACCACTCTGCAGAGGTGCAGTCGGTGTATTTCAAAGTCCCAGCCAATAGGGCTGTTGGCAAAATATACCAAAAACGGGAAAATTTCGTACTGATATTTTAAGGTTAAAAAAACTTGAAACGGTTTATTGAACATATTTTCTATCCGGTTAAGTAAGGGAATTACCTAAATCAATTAAACGTAAATCCTCTTTCACATACATTCTTAGTTCATTGTTTCTCAGGGTTCTTTTTAACCCTTTCACCACCAAAAACATCTAAAATTAAATTTTTTAAAAATACATGGCTCCCGATTACGACAAGAAGGTTCCCAAGTTCGAAAAGAAGGTTCTCGAGTTAGAGAAGGCTCCTGAATCCGACAAGACCGGGGGGCACATACGTCGAAATGTTGTATAGGTAACAATAAAGAGAAGGAATAATCCAAATAATATATTAAAAAGATTAATAAAAAAAGGTAATTCCCTTCTTGGTTAGGCCGTAGACTCTCTCTCTCTCTCTCTCTCTCTCTCTCTCTCTCTCTCTCTCTCTCTCTCTCTCTCTCTCTCTCTCTCTCTCCTTTCAAATGTACAGTCAATATTTGTGTGTATATATTTACCAACCTCTTCGCACGAGCAGAATGTAACCCAAGGTCAATTTCTTAAGTGGAGTTTAACAGGTTTGAATTCAGAGTTTCCCTTCTCCTAGACTGGTTACCTAGCCAGACTATTACCAAAATTAACCCCCTCCCCTAAAAAAGAGGGTCAACGATACCAAGTTAATGGATGGACCCCCAGACTTTCCAGATATTAATCCAATAAAAAAACACGTGGTCTATCATTAAAAGAGATCTATATGTATTTACTCAACCCCTCCCCCACAAACAGAAACTGACATAAGGTTTAAGCGGAGTTTAACAGTTTTAGATTCACAAAGATTTGTGTTAGATTTTTTTTATGTCCCATAAAAAATCCCCACGTAAAAATGACCTTTTTAATTTATTTTACGTATATACAAGAACGAAAATGAGATACCGGTGGGTGATTTTATTTTACTAGTATATATTTTATTTTACTTGTATATACAAGAAAGAGAATGAGATAGGTAGATGGATCTAAGTTAGAATAGCTAAAACAAAGTCAACGGCCCTTGGTTACAGGTAGTTTCTTGTGTATGCTATCATCAGACGAAGAGCTCTGTCTTTTCCTCCCTCCCTTCTCTCTCTCTCTCTCTCTCTCTCTCTCTCTCTCTCTCTCTCTCTCTCTCTCTCTCTCTTTATATATATATATATATATATATATATATATATATATATATCGTGATGTCTATAATCTTAAAATAAGTCACAATTCTTTTGTCCCACTGTCCTCAAATTAAGGAGAGTTGGAACATTTTTATTTTATCTTTTAAAGATCAAAAATAAAAGTAAAACTTCTAAAATTTTCTCAATTTCTTTCTCCTTTTTTTCCTTCTTCTGTATTTTTTCTTTCCCTTCGTTCCTTCCTTTTTTTTTTTTTTTTTTTTTTTTTTTTTTTTTTTCTCCGAGCCCCCCTCTACTTTTTCTCTAGTTTTTCGGGGGGGGGGGGTGTTTCTTTCATTCTTTCCTCCGTTAATTTCACTTCTTTTTCTTTCCTTTATATTTTTTTCATTCCATTCTTTCCTTTGTCATTTATTTTCTTTCTTTGCTTCTTTCACTCTTTTTCTTTTTGTTTTCTTTCTTTCTTTCTTTCTTTATTCTCTACCTTCCTTCTGTTGTTTCTTTCCTTCCTCATTCTTTTCTACATTCCAAAATCATTTAAAAAATCAATAAAATAAAACATAATTGACAGATGGTATCCATTGATACAGTTTCCGTTTTCACCAAACGACACACCACCCCTTTTTTGTTAGCGACTTTATTGTATAAGCAAAAAATCACAAGATATATTGCTCACATGATTAGAAATAAATCCGCAAAATTTTACGACTTTTGGTTTGTTATTGTGAAAACACCGACTTTTATAATAAAATCTTACATAGTAAAATCTCTAATCTCGTTTAATTGATAGAATATATTTAACATTTTAAGTTTTAGTATGATAATAAAAAAAGAGGAACTTACTATGGAGTTGTGGTTAGTTGACAGTCTGTTTACCAATTAAAATTCCCTGAATTCTTGTGATATACTTAATATAATCCAACAATTAAAAAATGAAAAGCAAATTATTTGATTTAATTCTGACTTTTGTCATTCACTAATTTCACATTGAAATAAATAAAAAAAATCCCGCCAAAATATTAATATAATAGAAAAGATCAAGTTCATAATCAATAAAGAATACACAGTGAATAATATGAGCATTTGAAAGAGATTTTGTATCTTATTATAATGGGGATTCGGTGTATGTCTGTCTGTAACCGAAACTACGTCACTGCTTACGTCAAAATATCCACAGGAATTGCGTAAGTTTATCAATGAGTGTCTAATTTGTAATTCTGTTTGTACGGACGGGTTGGTAAATATTGATAGACAATATATACATATAGAAGAGCGTGGGGTTATCGTCGTCGGAAATGGACTCAGCGATCCGTGTTCAAATCCTCGCTGGGGCTGTTTGTATTTTATATAGCGCTAACACACTTGGGAAAGGCAATTGATCCATGTATTCACCCTCCAGCTATATGTCAATAGTAGGACAGACTGGGTTATGATTGACTTTTATATGGAAACTTGTCTGGGAGAAAGAAAACTCTGAATTCAAACCTGTTAGACTCCGCTTAAGAAATGACATTGTGTCGCATTCTATTTGTACGGAGGGATTGGTAAATATATAGAAACACAAGGGGAAATTATGATATGAATAAGTGTTACTATTATATATTGATGGGCATACCGTGGTTTTTGGACGGTTATTGTAGAAAAAGATATAAAATCATGTGTTGAATTCAAATCAGAACCGTTAGAGTGATTGAAATTCTTAACCTCGATTTCCAATTACGAAGAAATCGAGTCGACTGCTGGACATCATGATGAAAAGACGAGTCGGGACGGCTTCCGCATGCGGTTGAGCAATCCTAAGTTTAAGTTTAATAAAATTTGATTGAAAAAACTATATGCCTTGAGTTTGTCTCTAAAAAATATGACAACCTTGGTATATCTTGAGATACCAGTTAAGAGAAGTTAGCAGAACCGCCCGGAACAGAAGAAGACAGAACAAGACAGATAGAAGAAATACAGAAAGAAGAATACCAACCCAGCTACTCACAAGAAAGATAATAGCTACACAAGAAACAGAAGAAGTATGATAATATGAAATACTAGCCCAGCTGCACAAAAAGTAAGTAGAAGATTTAATATGGGAGGTATAAACACGGATAACACACATCTTATAATACGCAAGCGAGAATAGAGAACCAGATACGGAACCCTGGCTTGAATACAGAGTTTTCCTTTTCCTAGACTGGTTACCTAGCCAAGGTAAAAGGGCCCAGTATAATAATAATAATAATAATAATAATAATAATAATAATCTTGTGAGAGAACTGTAAAAATAAAAGATAGCGAAAAGATAGACAAATACTTGGACCTTGCTAGAGAACAAGAAAATGTGGAACATGAAGGTGAATGTCGTACCAATTGTAATTGGTGCCCTTGGAACAATCCCCAAAGCACTGAAAAAGAATTTGGGTGTTTTGGAAATCAGAGGAAGAATCAAGACCATCCAAAATACAGCACTGTTAAGATCGGCTAGAATACTCAGAAGGGTGTTGGAGACATGTGTTTACTTGCTGTCGCTCAGCCTCCAGTGAAACACCGGCTACGGCAGGTATGAAAAAACCCCATGGTCAAAACTATTTTTGGTACCAAGAAACAAAACACGTTTTTTTAACCATAATTGATGGCGCTGTTTCCGAAAATGACCGAAAAGTTTTTCATGCTATTCTTTCTGCTTTACTGAAATTGCTCATTTTGGGGAAAAGATCAATTTACGATCTTGGCTGATAGCAAA
>CM042165.1:5902858-5932858 GCA_023376005.1 Doryteuthis pealeii
TCAAGGTAAATTAAAGTTATCTTATTGTTAAGTATCTGGCCGCCATCCTTGGCCAGTTGTAAAAGAACTTAAAGTAAATAAGTAAGTAAGTCCCGAGTTATAGCAATCCTTTGGTAAGTCAATAAGTCCTGTGGTATAGTATCCTTTAGGTCGACGTCCAAATAGATACAAGTAGCAGTGAGCTAAGATTAGAATCAGCCAGTATAAATACAACAGCAGCAGCAGAGGACTGCCAGTGATTGGACAACAAGGCTGGTCACATGGTAGTCGGCGAGTCTATATTTAGAAGTGACCATTTGACACACGCCTCATATCTTAAAACTCCTGGGCACCTCATGTGGTGTAATGGTTAGCAAGCTAGATTAGCAAACCATTGTTAGTGAGTTCGATTCTCACTGGGCGCCCCACACTTCTGGCCTTGTGTCGCATCTAAGCTATGCTTAGTAAATAACTATATCTTAAAACTCCAAGGCACCTCAGGTTGTGTAATGGTTAGCAAGGAAGACTGGCAAACCATGACTAGTGAGTTCGAGTCTCACTGGGTGCCCCTTACATTCGGCCTTGTGCCATATCTAAGCGAAGCTTAGTAAATAATTATATCTTAAAGCTCCAACACTTATTGTAATAAACAGCAAGATTAGATTAGATCTTTAGGGAGAAGGCTTTAATAAACAAAGTGACCAACGCCAAGTTTGAAAAGAACAACAGGCCAAAAAGAGACAATAAATATATATCTATATTAATAATGGTTTCTATCTTTCTGTAATCGAAACTACGTTGCTGCTTACGTTACATTACCCAAAATCGTAATAACAGAATAAATACACTCAAGATTTGAGCATACAACCTCAGACGGTCCCCATTGCTTTTTTAATAAATACATGCCCGGTATTATACATTTATATATGGTTTATTTTGTTTAAATATATATTCAAAGTTATCAGAACTAAGTTTCCATTTTAAATTGTTTTATTTTTTACTCCTTTAATAAATTAGGTGATTTAGCTCAGTCGGTAGAGCGTTCTGCTAGAAACCACAGCGTATGAGTAGCACAGGGATCTGTGCGGTAAAGTAAGGAGCTGATGGTAGGTGTGGCGTTCCACCTCAGATGCTAAAACAATCTCCTTGGTCTAGCGCTATTGAAAAGGAGATAGACTCCTTCGCTGACTGGCTGATACCGACTTTAGGCCGCCCCGTCGACTTTACTTACTTACTTACTTAGTTATGGTACAAACTCTCTGACATAGAATTTTTAACTCCCACCCACTCAGGTAATATCTTTCAAAAATTGATTTTACACCGCCCGGAGGGTGCTTATTTTTGGGGGATTATTTTTTTTTTTTTTTTTTTTTTTTGCTAGTGTTGCATAATTGATTGGTACCCTGATAGTTATACACGGTTAGCGTAGAAAATTTATTTGAATTCAAACCTAACCGTTAACAACGGTTATTGAGATTTTGATTAATGTCTCTTAACCTCCTCTTCCTGTTTTGCCAGGCAAGCGTGAAAGAGTTTAGATAGTCAGTTTCTTGTGAAGCGCTTGGCTAGATTCTCACCGCACGGCTTAGTGGTCCGGAGCCAAAAAAGAGAAATAAGATTGTAATAAAATACATGTAAATTCACCAAAAATGTCTTGAGTTGTTAAATAAGAACAAACTAACAACACAGGACATCTCAACAAGAGCATCTTAATAAGAAAACAACCAGAAACAGTTAAGAATACAGACAGAGCTAGCTAATAAGAACCTACAGAAAAGACAAGTACACTTTATGATGGGCGGTCGGTAGGGCCACCTCCGATCGATCGATGTCGGGCCCTGGCACCTATACGATTGACCCAACCCGATTGCTCTTATGGCAAAACCCAACCCTTTTTGTCATATATGTGCTAGAAGGCGGTGGCTGCGGGTCTACATGTCCTCGGAATGACGTTAAACTCTATCTGATGTTGAGGTTCCAGTTATGCAGGTCTGGGGAATTTGGAACGCCCCTTTATCACCATTGCTTTCAGGTCCATTCTGATTCGAAGTGGTAGTACCTGTTAGGGTCCCATCTATGGGTTAAATAAAAAAAATGTGTTTATTTAAAAAGAATGAGTATCCTTTAAGAATTAATCTATTTTAAAACTTTGTCGGCATTAAATGACCCACCGAGGTTGATATGCCGTAAAACAAACTAAACTAAACGAAATTAAGATGTATACGGCCACGGGTTTACGTATGTTAAGATAAGAAAGATGCTATGTAACATATATACCACAGTTCTGAGGGATGTAAATTCCGAATCAAGGGAAGTAATGTATGTAACTCTCTCTCTCTCTCTCTCTCTCTCTCTCTCTCTCTCTCTCTCTCTCTCTCTCTCTCTCTCTCTCTCTCCTGTCCGCTTCTTTTCATGCCATCTCTACATCTTTCATTTGCTCTCTCTGTGTCTGTCTCTGTCTCTGTCTCTGTCTCTCTCACCCATCTCTCTCTCTCTCTCTCTCTCTCTCTCTCTCTCTCTCTCTCTCTCTCTCTCTCTCTCTCTCTCTCTTTCACAAGATTGTATTCTTTATTTCAATTAATTAATTTTATTTAACTTGCCACAGGAAACACTGAGAGTCATATGTGGCTCTCATGACAGGATGAAGAATAGAAGCTTGATCTATTTTTTTCGAAGCGGTTGGTCTTCGTTGCTGAATTAGTAAAGTAGTTGTCTCCGATTGGATGTCTTCACAATAATAATGGATGCCGGTCCAAAACTCACCGGAAGTTTATCCTTTATTTCCGTTTTAACATGTTTTATCATGATACCAAAATAACATTATTGAAAAACAACATAGATTGTGATTCATTAACAGTTGTATAAAATATAACTGAAAATTATTATTGAGATGTTTTATACGAAGAATTTTTGATGAGAAAAGCAAAACAGATTTAATTTCTCGTATACATTATTCCCCATAAATGGGTTCAATAGAAAAATGAGTTTTCAAAAATATGTTTCAAAAAATTGAGTTAAAAAAATGCATACCCATCAAGAATGAATGAAATAATATCTTCGGCATTACATAACCCAACAAGGCTTGACATGCCGTAAAATCAAACCAACCAACCACCCTTTTATTACATTCTGACCAAATCAATTTTTTAAATGAAAAAAATGGATTTTATTTATTTATTTTTACATTTGAGGTGGAGCGCCACACATACTATCAGCCTCACTTTGTCATACAGATCTAAGCTGGGCTACTCATACGCTGATTTGGTCGTCTTTTTCAAATACAAGTAAATTTAAATTTGGATAAGGATCTTATCATTTTTGAAAAAAATGTAAGACAAAAAATTTGATTTTATTTCGAATATTCGAATGCACCAAATCAGCACATGAGTAGCACAGCTTTGATCTGCGTGATAAAATGGGAGAAGTTGATGGTATGCTAGGCGCACCACCTCAGATGCAAAAAAAAACAATTTCTCAGGTCTGACCCTACTAAAGAGGGAATAAATTCCTTCACCGTCTGGTTAATACCGACAATAACCCACTGTTCCTACTTTACTACTTATATATATATATATATATATATATATATATATATATATATATATATATATATATATATATATAGAGAGAGAGAGAGAGAGAGAGAGAGAGAGAGATGAGAGGTATCCAAAACTTGGTAGTAAGGGATGATTCTATATATTTCTAAGATATACTGTATTATTATTGTATGATCTAGTGTGTATAAATACAGCGAATCTTTAAATCACTAAAGAGAGCTCAATGTATAATAAACTTTTTAGATTATATACAGAGCAATAATTATCATAGAAAGGAAGGAAGAACTCAACACCGTTATTCCATAATAAATTTATTTCGACCAAAATTGGGGCCTATATAAATCTAAGTTGATTTAGAGAGAGAGAGGGGCTGCATACATCCTCGGCCCGTTCAGTGTTACCGGCTAATTGACGTCTACTCCCAGTGTGAAAATGGTTGTGAGAACGGAGAACGTAAAACGAATCGAAGGTACGAGAAGAGTCCTGTTTCAAGAAGAATGAAGAACCTATCCCGAACATTGTCTATTTCATCCTGCTTCAATCACTTCAGAAATTGAACGGAAAGAATAAAGTAATACAGATTCAAACGCCAAAACGAGTCTGTCTTCTTTTATGTTTTGTTTTGTTTGTTTGTTTTTTTTTGTTTTTTTTGTTTTTTGTTGTTGTTTTTTTTTTCTTTTTTTCTTTTTCTTTGCCGATCCGACGATGAGCTAACAGCGTCATAACAGTCGTCGAATTGCAAAATCTTCGTATTTCTAACTTTTATTTCTTTTCTTTTAATGTCTGCTTTATCATCTTCTATCTTACATCGGGTCTTATTAGGGTTCTTTGTCCATTGGGACGGGTATTTATGCTCTCTCTCTCTCTCTCTCTCTCTCTCTCTCTCTCTCTCTCTCTCTCTCTCTCTCTCTCTCTCTCTCTCTCTATGATAGATATGGAAAGACTAGGATAGATAAATAGATATGTAATATACTAATAAAGATAGATAGATAGATGGCACAAATAGATACGACCAGACTAAAATAGATAGATAGATAGATAGATACATACATACATACATACATAATTATGGAATGACTAAGATAGATTGATAGATAGATAGATATGAAAAGGCTAGGATAGATAGATAAATAGATAGATACATACATACATAATTATGGAATGACTAAGATAGATTGATAGATAGATATGAAAAGACTAGGATAGATAGATAGATATGTAATATACTAATAAAGATAGATAGCACAAATAGATAGGACCAGACTAAATAGATAGATAGATAGATAGATAGATAGATGCATACATACATACATATGGAATGACTAAGATAGATAGATAGATAGATACATACATACATACATACATACATACTTGCATGCATACATATGGAATGACTAAGATAGACAGATAGATAGATAGATAGATAGATAGATATGAAAAGACTAGGATAGATAGATAGATAGATAGATACATACATATATACATACATACATATGGAATGACTAAGATAGATTGATTGATAGATAGATAGATAGATATGAAAAGACTAGGATGGATAGATAGATAGATAGATAGATAGATAGATACATACATACATACATACATACATATGGAATGACTAAGATTGATAGATAGATATGAAAAGACTAGGATAGATAGATAGATAGATAGATAGATAGATATGTAATATACTAATAAAGATAGATAGTACAAATAGATAGGACCAGACTAAATAGATAGATTGATAGATAGATAGATAGATAGATGCATACATACATACATACATATGGAATGACTAAGATAGATTGATAGATAGATAGATATGAAAAGACTAGGATAGATAGATAGATAGATATATAGATAGATATGTAATATACTAATACAGATAGATAGCACAAATAGATAGGACCAGATTAAAATAGATAGATAGATAGATAGATAGATAGATACATACATACATACATACATACATACATATGGAATGACTAAGATAGATAGATAGATAGATATGAAAAGACTTGGATAGATAGATAGATAGATAGATACATACATACATACATACATACATACTTGCATGCATACATATGGAATGACTAAGATAGATAGATAGATAGATAGATAGATAGATATATGAAAAGACTAGGATAGATAGATAGATAGATAGATAGATAGACAGACAGACCTAGAGTGTTTCTATCTATCTACAAACACAATACACGACATCTGACGAGAAATATAAATCTAATTCATTTTATAATGGCAGATGTTTTTATATAAACGTTTCAACCCAATCCAATCCAATCCACCCAATCCGCATAAAAACGAAACTGTTGCAATTTCTTCTTAGATGTTTTAAACATAAAAGATAAAGAGACAAACGAACACTTCAAGTCGCACAAAATTGGGTCACACTCCGAACATTATTTGTCATCACATGTTGAGATAATGTTAGGTTACGCCAAGTGAAGTCATTATGTCTCTGGACAAATGCTCTTAGCGACATCTACCGACAAAAAAAAAAGGGTCAATCAAATTATTAGGATTTGAAAAAAAATAAAATGTATTGTGGATTTGTACTGTGATGTGTTTTCATCATTGCTGCTCTTCTTTACAATCACTCTCTGTTATAGGATATCATATGAATACAAAAAAGGAGTGATAAATCTCATAGATAGATAGATAGATATATAGATAGATAGATAGATAAATAGGAAAAGTCTGATATATATATATATATATATATATATATATATATATATATATATATATATATATATATATATATATATATATATGAGAAGTAAATACACAAGCGATGTGTTTATGATATGGTTTTTTTTAGCCGACAATTTTTGGGAGAATATGTGCTTAATTGAAGTCGTACCTAATTTTTGAAAGTTAATTAATTAATAATTAATTAATTAGGCGGGCATACCTATTTAAATGTAAGGCTAAACAAATCGAGAAAAATCAATCTCTGTAGGCTGAAATGTACATACAGAGATTGATTTTTCTCGGTTTGTTTAGCCTTACATTTAAATAGGTATGCTCGCCTAATTAATTAATTATTAATTAATTAACTTTCAAAATTAGGTACGACTTCAATTACGCATATATATATGTGTATATATATATATATATATATGTATGTATGTGTGTGTGTGTGTGTGTGTGTGTGTGTGTGTGTGGAGAAAGGTAGACAAACACGGGATGTTGTAGAAAATGGATGTTTATTGTAGGTAGTGATGTCGATGTTGTAACGTTTCGGTATGCCATTCACCATACGTAGATGAATCACTACATCTTCAAACCCAGTATATTAACACCCACCTACCCCCAACACCTAACACCCGTGGCATCATTATCAGAAACCACTGCTACACACCCTTCTGGGAGAAAAATGAAATCTCCTACTACCAACCTCTGCTAACACCAACAACTGACCCCCCCCCTTATTCATGACCTCCTAATTCACCATTGAAGCAAGAACTCAATCCAACGTCTAACAGACCGAAACGTTACAACGTCGACATCACTACCCATGATAAACATCCATTTTATACAACATCCCGTGTTTTTTCAACCTTTCTCCACATACTGTTGGATTAATTTCCATCTTATTTCTCATATATATATATATATATATATATATATATATATATATAATTGTACAGCTCTCCTTAAAACGGATGGAGCACTACTGGTGGCCTAGTATGTTTATAACAGTAAAATTACATTCTAAAAAAGTGGGTGGTAAAATGTCTGACTGATGACGAATCGATCACGTTTTGATCGCTACCTGAAGCAGCCTGCCTTGTCTACACTGATGAGCCATGAATGCCTAAACAGGACTGTATGGGAATGACACTATATATATATATATATATATATATATATATATATATATATATAGAGAGAGAGAGAGAGGAGAGAGAGAGAGAGAGAGAGATGAACAGACATAGATAGATAGATAGATAGATAGATAGATATGAACTGGCGTATATATATATATATATATATATATATAAGAGGTTTAATTGCAAAATTCACCGTATGAGCTAAGACTCACTTTGTTTACAAAGTTCGAGACCTCTAGGTGAATTCATTTCCGCTTAGAAATGTAGCGATTAAATAGCCTGCTATACTTGGCAGCTGACTGTGGCCGTATGGGTAAGAGGTTTGGCGAGCGTAAGTTCGTTCGGGTCTCGAACCCGGCCAGAGGTAGCTGCTAAAATGGTATAACTGCACTGATGAGAGGTGATACCTAGAAAAACGTGTCTGTAGTTTACTCTCTCTCACTCTCTCTCTCTCTCTCTCTCTATATATATATATATATATATATAGATAGATAGATAGATAGATAGATAGAAATGAACCGGTGTAGATAGATAGATAGATAGATAGATAGATCAAACTCTACTGCCTTACCACCACTAATACCAGCCTCTGGCATTGCGGTCCGACATAATAGAAAAGGGGGCATTATGTTTGTTCATCGCTGGAAAAATTGCATAACCAATGATGATGATCATCTGGAAGAATCTATCTTTTCTATCTGCAAACCTGATCTATCCAATGGACTCCCTGTTTGTGTGTATTTACCCAACCCCTCCACACGATGCTATACAAGGTCAATCTTTAAGCGGGGTTTAACAGCTTTGAAATCACAGGGTTTTCTTTTTCTTTTTTCCTAGATCTGTTAGTGAAGAATTTGACGCTATTCACTTTGGGTCGCGACAAATTCACCGTATCCCGAATAAAAGCAGATCATGTGCGGCGATCCAACGCAATTGAAAAGAGTATCAGCCATTCGCAGTTCCATAAAGGCCAAATGTGGTTGGTTGGTTGGATTTTTAAGGTATGGCAGCAACGAAGTAAGAACAAGTAAAAACAAGCAGAAAAGTAAGAACTTATATCCCCTTACTCTCTCTCTCCCAATTATATACCCATCATATGAACAGGTATATAAACCCCTTTATATAAACTCACAAGGAAAAAAAGAAAGAAAAACTGACTGGTTCTTTATTTTCTCTTCGAGTTCTTAAAAAGGGAATGCATGTGACACTTCACAAAATATGTCTCAGTATCTTGCTCGACTGTTTTCAGCCAGACTTTCAGATGACCTCTTTGAAGAGGTACTGGGTTGATGGATTCAAGGATGAAGTCATTGCGTTGTGGACAAAGTGCATGGCCGAGCCAATGAAAACGTCTCGTCAGAATTTTCCTGTGGGCAAATATTCTGCATCTTACATGAACAATGGTGTTAAATATAAATTGCCGCCATCGAACACGGTTAAAGAACCCAGTCTGTCCTGCTATTTACCTATAGCTGGAGGGAGAATAATTGAGAATAAAGGGCCCAGTCTGTCAGAAATTTACCCGTAGCTGTAGGCAGACTATCTGAGAATAAAGAGTCCAATCTCTCCTGCTATTTACCCATAGCTGAAGGGAGAATAATTGAGAATATAGAACTCTGTCTGACCTGCTATTTACCCATAGCTGGAGGGAGAATAACTGAGAATAAAGAGCCCAGTCTCTCCTGATATTTAGCCATAGCAGGAGGGAGAATAACTGAGAATACAGACCTCTTTCTGACCTGCTATTTACCCATAGCTGGAGGGAGAATAACTGAGAATAAAGAGCCCAGTCTGGCTCCTATTTACCCATAGCTGGATGGAGAATACTTGAGAATAAAGAGCCCAGTCTGACCAGCTATTTACCAATAGCTACAGGAAGAATAATTTAGAATAAAGAGCCCAGTTTTTCATGCTATTTACCCGTAGCTGGGGGTAGAATAATTGAATTCATACCTTTCCAATGGGTATTGGCACTATGAGTTAACCACCTGAGACTTTACTTTCTGAACATCCGGTGTATATTCTTTTACGATTATCATTTCCTCAATTCAGCCATTGTTATATAAATATAAAAAAGTATACAATGCAGCAAATTAGCACATGATGTCCATAACAACATATGCTCTTTTATTTCAAACAACAATGAAAAGATATTATGATAATACGATTCATAAATAGATGTTGTTTTTACGAGTATGTATGAAAAATATATTTCACAAGAAATGTGACATAAAAAACAAATTAGGCGTAATGTATTCATTCTGACTAGCACCACCTGTGGATATACCACAGTATGATAATCTAATTATTACAACGTTTGATATGTTTACTTAAGAGTTATTGCTAAATAGTTCAATATGTAAAAAGTATAATAATCTTTATTTAACGCTCTCTCTCTCTCTCTCTCTCTCTCTCTCTCTCTCTCTCTCTCTCTCTCTCTCTCTCTCTCTCTCTCTCTCTCTCTCCTTTATTTCCTTCTTTTCATCTTTTCATTATGTTTAATATGTTTACTTATTGAACTATCTGCAATAACTCTGTAAAAAGTATAAGAATCTTGATTTAACTCTTTACTAGCAGGACCTGTGTATATACCACAGTATGATAACTTAATCATTGCAACATTAGATATATTTACTTAAGAGCTATTGCCAAATAGTTCAATATGTAAAAAGTATAATAATCTTGATTTAATTCTCACTCTTTTTTCTTTCCATTTCATTATGTTCGATTGAAACAGATTAGCGTTATCGCTTCCGCACGCTTACCCCTCTCCCTCTATCTTTCCCCTACTCTCATTCCTTTTTTTGGTTATATTCATTGTTATATTCACTTTCTTTCGTTATGATAAAAATGGAATGATCCGTTATTTAGTTGAGGTGACTACACTCATAATAAATAAGTCGGCGAATAAGCGACATCAGATAATCAGGATTTGCATTTCATCTTGGACGATTTTGACGATCACGTTTTCAAGCAGAGGGTGTTGCAAGATAATAACGGTCGGAAGGTTAATTAACGAGAGTATTGATTTATTTTGATGTTTCGCCTTTTTTGGACTTCAATAAGATAATGATTGAGAAGAAAAAAAACATCCAATTTTTAAAAAGAAAATACACTGTACCTTGACTTACGAGTTTAATTCGTTCCGCTCGTAACTCAATTTCTTCGTTTATCGATCCCCTCCCATTGAAATGCCATTAATCCGTTCCACCCCCCACCTCACTAAATATTTTTATTACATTTTTAATAAGAAAACTAGAACTGTACTGCATAATAGCATAATAAAATAGAATGTAATGAATTATGTGCTGTAATGTGTTTGAATGTTTATTTCTTATAAACAATATTTGGTTAAATCTAACTTAACTTTGAGGCATTACACAGATTCTCAAACATACTTGGTTCAAAGTTGACTGACCTGAAAAAATGTAAAAGTTTTGTTTTTTTAATAAGATAACAAGTTCATTGTATCTTTTATTCATTAATGTATCAACACTAAAAATTTTATTAAATTCGGTTTGTTCCCTGATTTTTTTCTTTTGGCGGGGTGACATACGATGGTGGAATTTAGGTCCATTAAGTTCGATTAAAGCCAATATTTTTCTTTAGATTTGGAAAGGTAAATAATTTTATTGTATTAAGCGTATCTGAAGCTCGCTCGTATCTCAAATTTATCACACAACACAAAGCAAAAACAAAACGACCGAGTGACAACTCGTCATTTGGAAAATCTTGTAAATTGGGACACTCGTTTGTCAAGGTTCCACTGTACAAAGGAACGGTAAAATCGTTTTTTTATCATTATTTAAAAACTGATAAAAGGGCACCCAATGAGAATCGAACTCACTAACGACTCACTAATCTAGCTTGCTACCCATTTACCCACGTGAGGAGGAACCCCAATGCGTAGATAAAACAAATTATGAAACAAATTCCAAATATTCAGCAATTATTCTGATACAAAAGGAACAAACGATTTTATCGAATCCATAAATTTATTTTAGTCATTTTATTGCTTTTAATTTATAAGAGATATATTGTTCGGGATATTTAGTGTGGTTAGTTTATTATGACACAATAGAGGTGTCCCCAATGAGGATTGAAATGGATGTATTAGCAATAAATTCTTAGGGCTGGCAAGGTAACCATTACGCTGTATGGCACAAGATTACAAATTGTGAGCACCCAGTGACAATCAGATGCTTTAAGGACAATCATACTGGGGCTAGTATTTGACATGACCAGCCGATTGTTTGAAGGGAGGGCTCTCCGACCGCCCGTCTAGCCTAAGTAAGTGGAGTGTTGCATGTCGTGGACTCCTTATCCAACAAGATTCTATCCCTAAGCCTCATGGCTCGCCTACTACGGCAAGTAGGTAGTCCCAAATTAGGGGGGGTCTTGCAGAGGTGCATTCGGTGTATTCTAAACCTCAGCCGACAGGGTTCTCATTCAGTATGAAATTTGGTCTCAGGATTTAGAACTCAATAAGGTTCATACTCTTTACTTTTTTACTCTTTATTCTTTACTCATGTCAATAACTTACAATACTAACTGATTATCCATCTATTCTAGCTATACATATATAAAGGGCAGTTGGGTGTATATGTATGTCCGGAGGAAACTTCGAAAATAAAACAATTAACGACAAAGTAAATATATATACACATTAAATATCACCAGGGCTTGGTTTTCTATACATATATAAAGGGCAGTTGTGTGTATATGTATGTCCGGAGGAAACTTTGAAAATAAAACAATTATCGACAAAGTAAATATATATACACATTAAATATCACCAGGGCTTGGTTTTCTATATATATATAAAGGGCGGTTGTGTGTATATGTATATCCGGAGGAAACTTCGAAAATAAAACAAATAACGACAAAGTAAATATATATAAACATTAAATATCACCAGGGTTTGGTTTTTGAGCAAAAATGATAGAAATTTGATTTATATTCGTCAAGATGATTAAAAAATAAAATTGAAATGATAACAACATGGATTTTTTTTTCATGTAATATTTTAGATAGTAGACATTAACATTTCTTTTCAGAGTAGCTGGATCAATGCAAGGTCTATTTTTTTTACATGGGGATTTAAATGGGGCATCACACGAGGATTCAACTCACGATTCAGTAATAATGGATCTGCGGGACTGACTTTTTAAAAAATCCCCCTCTACCCAGGCGACGCCGGGTAGCTGCTGCTAATTTCGTAATATTGCACAAGATCACACCGAGTGGTACAGAGACTTTGATAATACTTTTTTTTTTCAAATTTGATTTTATAATTAACAGAGAAACGGGTGGAATTAGAGGTAAATTCTTATGTTCGGTGTTCATGAATAAGTAGATAAAAAGGTCAGTAGATAATTGCAAAAGATAAAGCAATAAATATTGTGGACAAAGACATTATTAAAATAATCAAACATCTTTTTTTGTGCAGGTACTTTTTTAGAATTAATGCTACCGATATTTATTATACATCAAGTACTGCTAACAGCACATATTTTCTTGACTCTCTCTCTCTCTCTCTCTCTCTCTCTCTCTCTCTCTCTCTCTCTCTCTCTCTCTCTCTCTGACCACTAGTCCCTTTAAGTCATCGCTCCTAACAGGACCTCCTCCCGACATCCAGTATCCGTACAGAGCTGATCAATGTATGTTTTCGCTGATCGGCCTATTCTAGTGTATCAATCTGTAGTTGTCCACATGCGAACATCACTTATGAGTTCGTCCTTACTTCTCCAGCAGTAAGAGCGCGTAAGGGTAACCTTCCCGCCCATAACCCATATTTTTGTTTTTGTTTTAGTTTTATTTTGGTTTTTTTAATTTTGTAACAGATAGAAAGTGGAAAGTGTTCTAGCCAAATCGTATCTGATACGAAAGTGCATACAAAATTGAGCTGTTTAATTGAATCTCTTCATACAGAAAACAAATTAGATTCTCTTTCATTTTTTTCTATTTTAGAAACTGACAATACAATATTAAGAATCGTTGAATATTCAATGCGTAGATAGTTATTTACTAAACTTAGATTAGTTATAACTCAAAGCCAGAAATATATATGTTTTCAGCCAACTCCTCCGCACTGGTACGATGTGGCACAAGGCCAATTTTTAAACGGGGTTTAACAAGTTCGAAATCAGAGTTTGGCCTAACAGCCAAAAAAAGCAACAGTTTGCCCTACTATTTAACCATAATAATTAATGGGAGAACAAATGGATTTACACCTTTACCAAGGGCATTAGCACGAAGGGAAATGCAAACAGACTCGACCACTGAGGATGTTTTTACCTGACCCCTACGCCACGAGCGGGATGTGACATAAGGTCAATTTTTAAGTGGAGTTTACAGATTCGAATTCAGAGTTTTCCTTCTCCTAGGTTGGTTACAATACCAAGAAAGATCTCCGTCGGCCCTGCTATTTACCCAAAGCTGGAAAGAAAATAGTTGGATGCATACCATTCCCAATGTTAGCGGATCTATTACTGCTGAATAGCGAGTTCGATCCTCACTGAATGCCCCATACTTGCGACCTTATATCACATTTTTACCCACGGAAGTGCGTGGTGTAATGGTTAGAGTCGTATGAAATGGATTCGTCAACCCGAGTTCAAATCCTGGACGAAACTGTTTTCATTGTCACATAGGATTACAGAAGGCAGGGTCACCCCCCTAGGACAATTGGGAAGTCGTTGTCCTGGGGGTGACTTTGCCTTCTGTAATCCTGCGATGGATTCACGGCAATACAGGTTAGGTGGCTGCGCAGTTTGAATTAATGTTACCATTGACTAGATGATTTGGTATTCTCCGTTTGTTGCATGGGCTGGTGGCCCAGTGTGTTAAGTCCCCGCTCTTCACGCTGTGGTCCGCTAGTTCAATCTCTAGTGGCGGAGATTGTGGTATGCACTGCTGATGAGACCAAAGGAGGTCGAAACAGCTGTCCAGTGATCCGGATGTCGCAAATGGTGTTTGCCGAGTTGTCTGGTCGTGGTAATATGATTCAATTAACAATTATATATAATTCCTCTATCAAATTTAATATATATATATATATATATGAAAAACAGATGGAAATTAATCCGACATTTTGAAAAAACATATGATGTTTGTTATGTGATTGCTGACAGATCTGTTTCGACCAAATCGATAAGTTGGTCTTCATCAAAGAGCGACATAGACGTCTGTGTCGCTCTTTGATGAAGACCAACTTATCGATTTGGTCGAAACAGATCTGTCAGCAATCACATAACAAACATCATATGTTTTTTCAAAATGTTAAATTTTCATATATATATATATATATATATATATATATATATATATATATATATATATATATATATATCACATCATACACGTGGTAAACTGGTTTAAATACTATAGCATAGGATCACAAATGTGATCACTCAGTGAGGATCAGCCTCTTTCGTCAATGACCTGCGAGATCCTCCGCATGACTTCCTCACTGCATCCAGTAGCCACACATTGCTGATCAATATACATTTTGCTGATCAGACTGGTTTGGTGTATCCATGTTGTGTAGGTATCCGTAGGAGAACGTTACTTATGAATTCGTCCTTACTTCTCCAGCAGTGAGAATACGTTACGTTTAACCTTCTGCCAATAACACATTTTTGGTTAGTAGTATTTTACGGCATGTCAAGCCTTTTTGGGTTATTTTATGCCGAAGACGTTTTGATTTTATTCATTTTTGATGGGTACTCAATTTATTTTTTAACTCAATTTTCAAACATATTTTTTAAACTTGTTTTGTTCTATTTAACCCATAGATGGGACACTAACATGTGCAGAGTGGACCTGAGAATAATGGCGATAAGGAGATATTGTACATTCCGCTGAACTCCAGAATTGGAACTTCACCATCAAATAAAAATTAACGTCCTACCCAGGACAATAAGACCTTCAGCCACCGCCTTCTAGCACACATATGATAAATAGGGTTGGAGTGCCATAAGGGCAAATGGGTTGGAACAAAACACTTTTTGTCGTTTTTAATAAATAGTCTGGCAAAATTGTGTCTGATATGAAAGTGAATACAAAGTCGAGGTAATTGAATCTGTTTTTACAGAAAACAAATTACATCCGCTGTAACTATTTTTATTATGGAATCTCTGAGAATACAATATTACGAATCGTTGAATATTCAATGCGTAGATAGTTATTTACTAAACTTAGATTAGTTATAACTCAAGGCCAAATATATATATATATATATATATATATATATATATATATATATATATATACCCAACCCCTCCACAAAAGCAGGATGTAACACAGTATCAATTTTAAGTGGGTTTTAACGGGGTTGGGGGTTGAATTCAGAGTTCTCTTTCTTCTACACCAGTTACCATACCAAGGTTAAGGGGTTAAATCTGTCCTGTTATTTACCCATATCTGGAGGGAGAATCGTTGTATTCATACCTTTCCCAATGGTATTAAAGCGAAGTGAAATGTAAACAGCCTCTTAGGGCATTTGAACTCGGTTCGCCCTGAACATTTCCTACGATGATAACCATTACCCAACTCTTTTGTCAATGATCTGCAAGATATGACACAAGGTCATTAGAGTTGGCACTTAGTGAGGATCATAATCTTTGCTCTAAAAGTTAGCCATCACGCAATATTGTACAAGTCCATTTCCTACGACTCTAACCATTACACTATACGCCTCAATGTATCAAATATACAATCGGCAAAAAGACAAAGAGAAATATAAAAATATATATTTAAAAAGAAAGGGAAAGCGGAAGAGAGGTTTTCCGGTCAAGGAAGCAGGGAGAGGATAAAGAAATATATAACAAATGTCCGTTATCAGATCAAACGAAAAATACGTAGGCATATTTAGCGGATGTAAAAACAAGATCAAAAGATGAAGATGCGTAGGCGTATTTATCGATATAAAGGCCAGAGGATTCAATCCGGCAGACAGAGAGTCCCCAGCAGCAGCCGAGAAGATAACTTCGTCTCCCGTCAACCCTTGGGCATTTTCATTGTGAAGCTCTACGCCCTCACCACCCACAAGCCGAAGAAAATAAAGACGGGTCCTATTTTTTGTATATACGTATCTGTTGTTTATTGATGTCCAGTAGCCAGTCAGTCGGCTATACAACATTGAGTGTTCATGTTAGGTGTAAGTAGTGAAAAAGGATTATAGACGATTGCAAAAGAAAGAACAAGAAATATTGTGGACAAAGAGATCTTTTCTTTATGCTCAAAACTTTTTTGTCTATTTATATCATATTTTACTATTTATAAAATCTTGCTAAAATTTGTGTATTTGAATTATTTCATTAAAAGATTTTTTGTCTTTCTCCGGTCAATGCTTCTGGCAGGTCCACTTGACGGCATCCAGTAACCTTGGTATGACAACCAGTCTGAAAGGAGAAACTTTGAATTAAAACCATCTATAGACCAGGCTTTTCCTGTCTGAAACTCACTACAAAAAAGTAACGCCTCTACAATAAGGTTATCATACCAGAAGTGATGCTGATAGCTTTTTGGGACGTACATATTTGCTTTGAGTGAGTCACCGAGAGAATTTATGGGTCCCAACTAAAGCTATCTAACTCCTATCTTGTAACATATCCTGTGTAATTTGTTTCTATCCTAATAATAATATCCTATAATCCAAATTTGTTTCTAAGAAAATATTGAAATGTATTTACAGTTTGCTTAAAACTGTGACGGAAGAAAACAAGAGTTGATCAATGTCAAGTTTTGCTGATCGGTTTACGCTAGTGTGTCCATGTATAGGTGTTTAGAGAACATCACTTATGAGTTCGTCCTAATTTATATAAGTATATAAGATAAAGGGTCGGAGTAGCTCAGTCGGTAGAGCGTTGGGCTAGAAACTACAAGGTTCCTAGTTCGATACCGACCCTCGCCAACTCAGCGTATGAGTAGCACAGGGATCTGTGCGGTAAAGTAAGGAGCTGATGGCGAGTGTGGCGCTCCACCTCAGATGCAAAAACAATCTCCTTTGTCTAGCGCCAGTAAAAAGGAGATAGACTCCCTCGCTGATTGGCTGATACCGACTTTAGGCTACACCGATGACTTTACTTACTATATAAGATTTAACTTTCCCGCCAATAAGCCACATTTTTATGTTATTTTTGTTTTTGTTTTGTTTTTTGTTTTTGTTTTGTAACAAATAAAAACTGAACAGTAATGTGAAAATATGGCGTCTGATATGAAAGTGAATACAAAGTCGACGTAAGTAATTGAATTCCTTCAAGCAGAAAACAAATTACAGTCAGTAACTTTTTTTTTCTTTGAAACTTTGACAATACAATATGAAGAACCGTTGAATATCCAATGCGTAGTCATTTACTAAACTTAGCTAGTGTCACATATATATATATATATATATATATATATATATATATTAAAGAAATGGATACAATAGAAACCTACTCGAGTTTCATCATTAGGATCTTCAGGGTTAAATCCACTGAATTAATCGAGTTACCGATTAATTGCAGCCGATTACACGTGTGTTCATTGAATAAGATGTTACGTGTAATCGGCTGCAATTAATCGGTAACTCGATTAATTCAGTGGATTTAACCCTGAAGATCCCAATGGTGAAACTCGAGTAGGTTTCTATTGTATCCATTTCTTTAATAAATTTGCTCTACTTTGTATTGAGCACTTTGTATTTGTTTTATCGCGGACTTAACCCCTGGATTCTGTGCACCTCCAACGATCGTGCCCATATTCACCGGTAAGGCACCCTTTATCTATCTATATATATATATATATATATATATATATATATATATATATATATACCCAACTGTCACGAAGGAGCAAGATGCGACACAATGCCAATTTTTAAGCGGAGTTAAACAAGTTTAACACAATCTCGCCTAACCAATTACTAAATAACCCAGTCTACTTTACAACTTACCCAGGATTGATGGGAGAACAAATGAATCCACACCTTTCCCAATAGCATTAGCTTGAAGGGAAATGCAAACAAACTCGTACAATGTGTATGTATTTACCCAACCCCTCCGCAAGCTGGATGGGACACAAGGTCAATTCTTAAGTTTAATGCGGTAAATTCAGAGTTGTCTTTCTGTTAGACTGGGTACCATACCAAGGTAAAAGAACCCAGTCTGCCCTGCTATTTACCCATAAATAGAAGGACAAGAGTTGTGTTCATACCTTTCCCAAGGGTAATAGCGCTATGTGAAATGCAAACAGCTTATTTCTTTCAATTCATAAGAGAATGATTACTCCGGACATTTACTGTTGTACAATAGCTTATTTCTTTCAATTCATAAGAGAATGATTACTCCGGATATTTACTGTCGTACAATAGCTTATTTCTTTCAATTCATAAGAGAATGATTACTCCGGACATTTACTGTCGTACAATAGCTTATTTCTTTCAATTCATAAGAGAATGATTACTCCGGATATTTACTGTCGTACAATATTGGTGTTCCCAATGAGGATTGATTTCGCTGTATTAGCAATATTTTTGGACTGACTCGTTAACTATCGCACAATATAGTACAAGATCACAAATGTAAGCACCCAGTGAGGTTCATACTCTTTAGTCAATAATTTGCAAGATCAGATTGCTAACCATCATTCAGTATGGCAAAAGCTAATAGTAGTTTGCACTCAATAAGGTCCATACTATTTACTCTAACCGGGGATCTGTTAGAATTTCTTGTTAGCAATCACGTAATATTTCACAAGATCAGACCGAGTGGCACACATACTTTAAATTGATGCTTTTGATATGTTTGACTTTATAAATAGTGGAACTGTTTAATATCAGATGTATTGTTACATAATCTATGCGGTTGCATAAGATTATTGTCAATCCCCTGTATTTCTAAAGGGGTGGCCCTTTTCATATCACGGGCGCGACTTTCCATGGAATAGTACAGAAAGCCCGCGAAATACGTGAAGTCACGTGGGACCTGGTTGGGTCCTCAGTTTCAGTTTGACGTCGGGCAGAGAAGATGTGCTGCCTTAACTGGAACTCACACTGCATACGCGCGCTATGTTAGTCAGATATTTAGTTACATGAAATGTTTAGTTAAGTAAATAAAAGCTTAAGAAACTAACACGGTTTTGTGGTTGGTGAATGTGTTGGTAACAAGACTGATCTAGAAGAAGAAATGAGTTAAGTGCGACTGACCACCAAGACGAAGTCCAGATGCTAGAAGAGATGCTAGAAGAAGAACTTAAGATAGAAAAGATGAACAGCAGAAGAATAGAAGAAAGTAAAGAAGGGTATACAACAATATTCCCATGGCCAATTGGATGTTGGATGCTCATGGGTAAGTAATGAAAAATGGATACAAATAATTAAAGATAGAAAGCTGTGTTACAGAGCTAAATAAAAACAGTCTGCCCTACTATTTACTCATAACTGATGAGAGAACAAATGGATTCACACCTTTCCCAATGGTATAATCATGAGGTAAATTGCAAACAGACTCATTGAATCTACACAAGCAGAGTGCGACACAAGGTCAATTTTTAAGGGGTTTTAATGGGTTTGAATGCAAATAGCTTCGTCTATGAGTTGAATTTATGTTGCTGTGTCCATTTCCTACGGCTATAACCATTACACCAGAAGATCTTCCATTTGTCTAGAAGTATAGTGCACTCAGTGGGAATCGAACTCACTAACAACTCACTAATCTAGCTTGCTACCCATTTCCCCACGTGAGGAGGAACCTCAATGCGTAGATAAAACAAATTATGAAACAAATTCCAAATGTCCAGCAATTATTCTGATACAAAAGGAACAAACGATTTTATCGAATCCATAAATTTATTTTAGTCATTTTATTGCTTTTAATTTATAAGAGACATATTGTTCGGGATATTTAGTGTGATTAGTTTATTATGGCACAATAGAGATATCCCCAATGAGGATTGAAATGGATGTATTAGCAATAAATTCTTAGGGCTGGTAAGGTAACCATCAGGTTGTATGCCACAGGATTACAAATGTGAGAACCCATTGACAATCAGATGCTTTAGGGACAATTATATTGGGGCTAGTATTTGACATAACCAGCCGATTGTTTGAAGGGGGCTCTCCGACTGCCCGTCTTGCCTAAGTAAGGACCAAAGTGGAGTGTTGCATGTTGTGGACTGCTCATCCAACAAGATTCTATCCTTAAACCTCACGGCTTGCCTCTACGGCAAGTAGGTAGTCCCAAATTAGGGGGGGTCTTGCAGAGGTGCATTCGGTGTATTCTAAAGCCTCAGCCGATAGGGTTCTCATTCAGTATGAAATTTGGTCTCAGGAATATTGCAATAACTCAATAAGGTTCAATTAGGGGGGGGGGTCTTACCTTTCTACAGAGGTGCATTCGGTGTATGGCTATATTAGAAATAACTACCTGGAACTTGCTCGGTAACCATCACGCTGTAAGGCACAAGATCACAAATGTGAGCGCCCAATGACGATCAGATGCTTTAGATTGGATTGCTATCTATCTGACAGTATGGTCGTAAGTCACAAGAATTATCACCTATTGTGGATAATACTCTTCAACCAAGACAATTATCCCTAAGAATAACTTGTTAGCCATTACGCAATATGATACGGGGTCAAAAATATGATCACCAAGTGAGGATCAGATTCTTTAGGATAAAACCCGCTATATTATGAATAAGTTCTTGGGCTGGCTTGGTAACCATTACACAATATGGCATAAGATCACAAACGTGAGCGCCCAGAGACGATCATACTCTTTAATGAATGATCTGCAAGATTTACTTGCTAACTATCATTCAGTATAACACCAGGTTATAAGTGTTAGGACTCAATGGGTATAATACTCTTTAGTTTAGACAATGATCTACAAGACTGACTTGTTAACCATGACGCAATCTGATACAGAGTCACAAATATGAGCACCCAGTGAGAATCAAACTCAATGATTTGTAAGCTTGCTAACCATCACTTGGTAAGTCACAAGGTCACATGAGTTAGCACGAATCATATTGTTTATACGATACATTGATCTGCGAGACTAATTTGTAAACCATTACGCAATATTGCACAGTGTCACAAATGTGATCACCCAGTGAGGATCATATTCATTAGTCAATGATTTGTAAGATTAGGTCGATTCAATGGATATTTTTTTTTTTTTTTTTTTGCGTTTGTGAACACTGGATATGTTTGTAAAATTTAACATCTGCCTGAAAAAAAAAGTCAAATGTTGTCAATTTTTTAAAATTGTCTTAACAATAATTATTTTCTATCAGTCCTAATTGGGACTTTGATAAATAAAAAAATAAAAAGAATTAGGGTCTTTTATTCATTTATTTATTGTATTTATTTATTGTTATAATTGACGAAAGAAAGAAATTGAATCTTTTCATTACTATCAATTTGTATCATAAGTCTTTGTCATCATTTCTTTGGAGATATGAAGCGTATTCAAAAAGTATCGTGACTCAAGTTTTGTTGACCAAGTTAAGAAAAATAAACAATGAATAAAATATTAATTTTATTTTCTCCAGAAAATGAGATGTGTTCAAAAAGTATCGAGACAGAAGATTTATTTACCAATTCAGAAATAAACAGTGAATGAAATGTCTTCTTCTTCTTCTTTTCTTCTTCTTCTTCTTCTTCTTCTTCTTCTTCTTCTTCTTCTTCTTTCTTCGTGTTTTCGCCATGAAAATTACGTTGAATCAAAGATGGTTGCCATTGTTTACACTTGCGTTTTCCTCAAATTCGCGAAAAATGATTTGTAAGATTAGGTTGTTAACCATCATTCCGTGAAAAAGTATTGTAAATAATTGCAAAAGATAGAACAAGAAATATTATGGACAAAGAGATCTTAATAAAATAATCAAAAATTTTCTTTAAGCTCAAAAAATTGTTTGGGTATCACATTTCTCTGTTCATAAAATCTTGCAAAAATATATTCATCCAATTCATTTTATTAAAATATTTTTTCTTTCTTCTTCCCGAATATCACTGGGTACCTTTAATAATTTATGCTACGGCTATTCATAAGTTATTATCATGTGCTTCTAAGCGCGCGGATTTTCATGACTCTCTCTCTCTCTCTCTCTCTCTCTCTCTCTCTCTCTCTCTCTCTCTCTCTCTCTCTCTCCTCTCTCTCTCTCTCTCTCTCTCCACTCGTCCCTATCGGTCATCATTCCTGACAGGTTCTCCTCACGGCATCCAATGTCCACACAGCTGATCAATGTGAGATTTTGTTAGTCTGCCTAGCTTAGTGTGTCCATATATAGGTGTCTACTGAAGAACGTTACTTATGAGTTCGTTCTTACTTTTTTCAATAAGTGTACGTAAGGTTTAACCTTCCCGCCAATAACCCATATTGAAGAAGAAGAAGAAGAAGAAGAAGAAGAAGAAGAAGAAGAAGAAGAAGAAGAATGTGAACAGTAATCTGGAAAAATAGTGTCTAATATGAAATTGAATACGAAATTGAAGTGTATAATTGAATTCCTTTATACAGAAAATAAATTACATTCTCTGTAACTTTTTATGAAACTCTGCCCATACATTATTAAGAATCATTGCATATTCAATTTGTACAAAGTTATTTTCTAAACTAAAGGAAAGAAATTTATGTTTGTAACCAACTCCCCCGCAAGAGCACGATTCGAACACAAGGTCAATTTTAAGGGGAGTTTAACAATTTCGAATTCCGCGCTTTACCTAACCTAGTACTAAAAAAACAGTCTGCCCTACTATTTACTCAGAATTGATGGCAGAACAAATAGATTACCGCCCTTTCCAATGACATTGAAGGGAAATGCAGACTCTTCTAATGTGTATGTATTTACCCAACCCTTCCCCACGAGCAAGATGCAACACAATGTCAATTCTAAGTGAAATTTAACAGGTTTGAATTCAGATTTCTCCTTCTCCTAATCCGGTCGCTATACCAATATTAAAAAGCCCAATCAGTATTGCTACTTATCAATAGTTGGAGGGAGAATTGTTGTATTCATACCTTTCCCAGGGTATTAGCGCTATGTGTAATGCAAACAACCTGCTCCAGGATTTGAATTTATGTTGCCGTGTCCATTTCCTAGGGCGATAATCATTACACCACTGGCGCCTCCATTTGTCTAGAAGTATAGGCAACCAGTGAGAATCGAACTCACTAACAACTCAAATCTAGCTTGCTACCCATTTCCCCACGTGAGGAGGAACTCCAATGCGTAGATAAAACACATTATGAAGCAAATTCCAAATGTCCAGCAATTATTCTGATACAAAAGGAACAAACGATTTTATCGAATCCATAAATTTATTTTAGTCATTTTATTGCTTTTAATTTATAAGAGACATATTGTTCGGGATATTTAGTGTGGTTAGTTTATTATGGCACATTAGAGGCGTCCCCAATGAGGATTGAAATGGCTGTATTAGCAATAACTTATTAGGGCTGGCAAGGTAACCATCAGGCTGTATGGCACAAGATCACAAATTGTGAGCACCCAGTGACGATCAGACTCTTTATTAAATGATCTGAAAGATTCGTTTGCAAACCATCATTCAATATAGCACCAGGTTATAAGAGGTAGGACTAAATGGGAATCATATATCTTTACTCTAGACAATAATCTGCAAGACTAGCTTGTTAGTCATAACGCAAATGTGGGCACCCAGTGAGAATCATACTTTATACTCTCGTCAATGATCTATAAGACTAGCTTGTTAGTCATCACACGATTTTGCACAGTGTCATAAAAATGATCACTCGGTGAGGATCATACTCTTTAGTCAATGATCTTCAAGATTAACTTGCTAACCATCACTCGGTACGGCACAGAGTAACATGGGTTAATATCCAATTAGTATCATACTCTTTACTCTGTTCAATGATCTGCGAGACTAGTTTATTAGACATTAGTCAATTTGGTAGGCACAAGATCACAAATGTGATCACTCGGTGAGGATCAGACTCATTATTCTTTATTGCTCGCCCCAATAGTTTGAATAGTTTCAATTGGATACGGTATTTATATTTTCAACGTTGTGATAAAAAGTATGACATAGGTAATAACTAATTACATTTAAACATCTAATTACTCTTCATCACCATCATCATGTTGCCCTGGTAGTATATCTATGACAATCTCTCGCCAACCGTCCCTAATATTCATTGTCCTCGGACAGTCCTCTGCGCAGCATCCAGTATCCGCGCAGAGTTGGTCAATGTAAATCTTTGCTGCACAGACCATACTGGCATGTCCATGTAAAGATTTCCACAGGAGAACGTCGCTTATGAGATCGTCCCTGTTTCTTCGGCAGTACCCCACATGTCTTGTTCGCCCCACTCGGATGGTTTGTGTGATAGGGGGCAAGCGGCTGTACAGTTTCTGTCTTATGGGTTGTTGTTTCCACGATTCGTTCAGGATCCAACGCGGAATTCTTGTTCAGCTCCCATCTAGCTTATTCTCAAGGCGCTTCGTTAAGGTCCAAGTGGTGCAGCCATCAGTAGCACTGATACAACTACAACATATCATTGATTGAGTAAAGACTATGATATTGGATGCCTGGACTAGATTATTCGGCAATCACCGTTTGTGGCGTGGGTGGCCCAGGGTTAGAGTTTCGGCTCTGCATTCTGTGGTCACTTGTTCGGAGATTGTAGTATACACTGCTGATGAGTCATAATAAGGTCCAAACAGCTGTCCAGTGTTCCGCATACCACACACGGTGATTGTCGAGTTTTCTGGTCCTGGTAATCTAATCTACTTCATTTTTATCTTTTTTTAATGTAAATAACATTCATGGGTTGTAAGTAGGTTTTTTCAGGTATAGTTCTAAAGGTATTATGGAGTGCCAGAATTATTATGGTGAATCCAGGTTGTGGAAGATGACGAGCGAAAGATATTTATCCAGGATGAATATTTTCGTGAATGAAATTAGCTAAGGAAGAACAAAATACCAGCAAAATCAGCAATGTACCCTTCCCTCACCCCTAATAAAATTTCGAGCCGTGTGCTCATATTTTGTACCCTTTCTCGTTAATAAAAGACGGCTGTTTTGCTTTTTGTCCAGGATAGGGTGCAAAGATGCTTTTTTGTCCAGAATAGGGTGCAAAGATGCTTTTTTGTCCAGGATAGGGTGCAAAGATGCTTTTTGTTCAGAATAGGGTGCAAAGATGCAGCCAGGACCAAATGATCGCCAAACAATAAGGCAATCAATAAGTGCGTGGTATAATGGTTAAAGTCGGAGGAAATGGACTCGTCGACCCGAGTTCAAATCCTGGAGGAGGCTGTTTGCGTTTCGTATTGCGCTAATACACGTGGGAAAGGTATGTATCTAACTATTCTTCCTCTAACTATGGATAAATAATAGAGTGGAGTTGGCTCTTTAACCTTGGTTAGGCAACCAGTCTAGAAGGAACACCATGAATTCAAATCTGTTAAACTCCACTTAAGAAATTGACCTTGTGTCACATCCTACTCGTGCAGAGGGGTTGGTAAATAAATCAGTATGAATCGAACTCACTAACAACTCACTAATCTAACTTGTTAACCATTTCACCGCTTGAAGAGCCCCAATGCGTAGGTAAAACAAATTATAAAAATCAAATTCAATGATCCATGTTTTTTGTTTGTTTGTTTTTTGTTTTTTTTTTTTTGGGGGGTTGCTTTGTAAAAGATAAAAGATGAGCAGCAATTGGGATCTGATATAAAAGTGCGTGCGAATTTCTGGTGTGTAATTTAATTTCTCAGTAGCCACTGCTAGTACACTATATAAATCTTTCTTTCTTAGGAATATATAACACATATTTCAAGATTTTAAATATATGCAACAAATCTAACTCAGCTAGACTTTAATAAAGACATAGTTAATCGATAAGATGCTAATTAAGATTAAATAATTTATAATTATTGAGGATATAACTTAAATAACTAAACAAATCGTGACGTCAGTGATGATTTAGATTTGGTTACAGACAGACAGTCACATAATGTCCACATAATAAGATATTGTATCCTAAATTCCGTACAGAGAGAGAGAGAGAGAGAGAGAGAGAGAGAGAGAGAGAGAGAGAGAGAGAGAGATTTTATACACACATAAATTTCAGAAAGCAATCGCACCCACTGATGTTCATCGACGCTTTACTTATTTACTTACATGAAATTACAATCGTTATCAATAATTTTTTAGATGTATAAAAATCTCGGAAAATTTGGTGTGCAATATTGCAAATTTGTAAGCTTACATTTTTAGATAGATTAAATGAATTTTGATCTAAGGTTAGAATATTAAGGTCAACATAGCACCTTCCAGACGTTTTAAAAATCACTTCTAAATCTTTAAGCGAATAAAAATAGGCCAATTGAATCAGAGAAAATACTTTCTTTTTTTTTTTTTTGCATCAATTCAAAGAAAAATATTGTCTTTAAATCTAAAAACATAAATAAATAAGTAAATAAATAAAAGAAATAAATTTAAAAAATACGCTACAAAAATTATTTTTTGAGTTTTAAGAAAATAACTTTTAAATTTTTGAATAACTTTTTTCGGGAATTGGATTTTTATTTTTTTCATTTTTATTTTTAATGTGTTCTTTAGAATTTGATCTTCCTAGAAATGTAAAAATTAGGGCCTGGAAATATGTAGACCAAACAGTGGCCGGAACCCCAGATCTTTTTTATCGAACAGGGAAAACATCAACTTTTCCTGAGTTTCGAAGGCAGATGATTACACGCATCGTCTTCTGTAATAAAGATTATTAAGATAACTTCAACGTAAATTTACCTTGAATAATTTTTAGTAGTACGGCCCGCCTGATGGAGAGCCATGTTTCATACGGGTCACTTCTCGAAAGATTTTGTCCATGCTTGCACTCGATTCTTGATATTTGATTGACTTTTCATATTCTCAAGGATACAACTTTAATTTGTTATTCTTTCATCAAATGCTGAAGTTCTTTGATAAGGTCTCTTTGTTTAATGGCATGTCAACCTTCTTGGGTTATTTAATGCCAACGCCATAGAAGAGCATTAAAAAGTAAGTATAGTTGGCGGAGTGGCCTATTGTCGGTATCAGCCAGACAGCGAGGGAGTCTATCCCTTTTCGTTTTAAACTAGACCAGGGATATCGTTTTTCCTGGGGTGGAACGCCACACCTACCATCAGCTCCCCACTTTGTCGTACAGATCAGATTACCCAATCTGTGCTACTGATGCGCCGGGTTGGCAACCCGGAACTTTGCGATTCCTTGGTGAGTGCTCGACCGATTGAGAGTGGTACTATTTAACTTATTGCTGGATGAAGGGAGGTTCATACCTTTCCCAAGGGTACGAAAATAAACCTAAAGGAGTGACTGGTATTCGAACTCTCTTAGTACGATGTCGCAGTTCAGCACGTAAGCCACTACGTCACGGAGACTTACCCATTTTATTTTAACAAGGGAAAATTAAAACATGTGTACGGTTATATTCTTTCTATTATCAAATTTTATGAGGGGGTTCTAAGTCTCTCGGTAATATTTGTAGCTTAAAGTAAAAAGATTGGATATTGCTTAACAAGACCATCTATGCATATATAAAGGGTAGTTGGTGTGTATGTATGTATGTATGTATGTATGTCCGGTGGAAACTACGGAAATATAACAATTAACAATGAAGTAAAATGTATTAACATCAAATATCACCGGTTCTATCTTTTGTGTAAAAATGAAGATTTTATTTTTATTTGCGAAGACCACCCAAGAGGTCGGATTAACACAAGGTTTCTTTTTCCCTAGCCCCTATGCATGAAATAACCCGAGACGGGTTGACATGCCGTTAAAATTCTTTCTCTTGTCACATTTAATAAGAGGGTTCTAATCTCTCGATAACGTTTGTGGCTTAAAATAAAAAGATTGGAGACTGCCTGAAAAGACATTTGTAAATATATCTGACGCTGGATTGTAACATAGGGAAAAGTGGATTCATGCCTTTCACAAAGTAAATGTTATTAAATAAATACCATCGGCTTGGTAGTAATTCATTAAACTAAGTTTGGTTTAGCACATTATGGGGAGAGTGGCCGGGTTAGCTCAGTCGGTAGAGCGTTGGGCTAGAAACCACAAGGTTCCTAGTTCGATACCCACCCTCGCCAACTCAGCGTATGAGTAGCACAGGGATCTCTGCGGTAAAGTAAGGAGCTGATGGTAGGTGTGGCGCTCCACCTCAGACGCCAAAACAATCTCCTTGGTCTAGCGCTATTGAAAATGGGATAGACTTCCTCGCTGACAGGCTGATACCGACTTTAGGCCGCCTTACTTATCGAGAATCAAAATTACTATAAATGGTCTGTGAGTATAGCATGCTAACTACTGCAGCACGTGATGTGCCAATACAAACGGATGTAACCCTGTCGGTGGGGCTTAGAATACGTTGACTGTATCCTCTGCAGATGAGTAAGACCTAAAAAAAAAGATGTGGTGTTCTAGGTATGAAATTGAATTGCGCCTGATGGTGAGGCTCGGGTTCTGTAGATCTGGGGAGTATGGAGTACCCCTTGATTGTCATTACTCTCAAGTGTACTCTACCCCGGAGTGGTAGTACCTGTTAGGTTCACATGTATGGCTCAAATAGATCTGTTTAAAAATTATTCGTATTCGATAAGACAGTGTACAAAATGAAAACAAAATATCTTAAGAACCAACACAAATAATGAAAACTAGCAGGACCTGAGGATATACCACAGTATGATAATTTAATTATTACAACGTTTGATATGTTCACTAAAAAGCTATTGCCAATTAGTTCAATATGTAACAAAGTATAATAATCTTGATTTAACTCTTTTTTTTTTACTTTCTTTCTTTTCATCTTTTCATTATGTTCGATTGAAACAGATTAGCGTTATCGTTTCCGCTAACTCATCCTACCCTATATATTTTTCCTACTGTCTTGCTTTCTTTATTTCTTATATTTTTCTGTGTAATATGTTATTTTTCTTCCCTTTCTTTCTTTTCTGTCATTAAACAAATTAATTAGACTAAACCAAAGAAACTATTAAGTAACAACCACACAAAGAATATTAAATGAAGGTCCAATGAACGCGATTCCCTAACCTCTATGCGTAAAATAACCGGAGATGGGTTGACATGCCGTTAAAATTATTTCTATTATTACATTTAATGAGAGGGTCCTAATTTCTCGGAAATATTTGTGGCTTAAAATAAAGAGGTCGGATTAACTCATGGTTTCTTTTCCCTAGCCCCTATGCATGAAATAACCCGAGATGGGTTGACATGTCGTTAACATTCTTTCTCTTGTCACATTTAATAAGAGGGTTCTAATCTCTCGGAAATATTTGTGGCTTAAAATAAAGAGATTGGAGACTGTCTGAAAAGACCTATGTTGATAAATTTGACGCTGGATTGTAACATAGGGATGAATGGGTTCATGCCTTTCACAAGGTAAATGTTATTAAATAAATACCATTGGCTTGGTAGTAATTCATTAAACTAAGTTTGGTTTAGCACATTATGCTGCTTAAAATAAAGAGATTGGAAACTGTCTGAAAAGACCTATGTTGATAAATTTGACGCTGGATTGTAACATAGGGATGAATGGGTTCATGCCTTTCAC
>CM042165.1:5940358-5988587 GCA_023376005.1 Doryteuthis pealeii
CACATATACTTACCTACACACACTACACACACACACACACATATACTTACCTACACACATACACATATACATATATATATACATTCACATCCACCCACATATATAATATATATATATATATATATATATATATATATATATGAGGTGTTTACAATTGCCTATGTAAGCCTTATATCTGCAAATCCCAAAAGACATCCGTTAGACGTTTATTACTTTGCATCGTTTCAGTGAGCCAAGTGAAAATTAATAGAAAAACCTGCAATGCCTCAAAAGGAAAAGAAGTGCAGCCATACAGTAGTGTAGTGTAGTGTAGTGCAGCCATACAGTAGCATTGATTCTATTAACATGGTTAAAGTCGTCTAGCACAGTTTCCAATGCATCATCAGAATTCTCTGGCGGCCATTAATAAAATGAAAAAGATGAAAGTTTAGAAAATCAAAATGACGTTTTTCGCTCGTCTTCTAACAACATCAAATGGATTAATTACCAAAAGAGGGTCCTATACAGCAACGGACGGAAGCGTTATAATGAATTTACCCAACCCTTACTTACGAGCAGGATGTGGCACAAGGTCAGTTTTTAAGCGCAGTTTAAACAGGTTTGAATTCCGAGTTGTCATTCTCCTTGATTGATTTCCATACCAAGGTTAAAGAACGCAATCTGTCCTACTATTTACTCATAGTTGAAGGGAGAATAATTGGATCCATACCTTTCCCAAGGATATTAGCGCGATGTGAAATGCAAACTGCCTCGTCCCGGATTTGAACTCGTGTTGCCATGTCCATTTCCTACGAGGATAAACATGACACCACGTGTTTCGTTATATAGTATACATCGGAAGTATTTTTAGAGTTTTTGTATTGGGCTGAATCTTAAAAATCCTACCATTAAGCATGGTTAGAGTTGTAGAAAATGGACAGCGACCCGGTTTCAAATTATGGACGAGGCTGTTTGCATTTCACATAGCCTTATTAAACTTGGGAAAGGTATGCATCCAACTACTCTCTCTCTCTCTCTCTCTCTCTCTCTCTCTCTCTCTCTCTCTCTCTCTCTCTCTCTCTCTGGATAAATAGTAGGGTATACTGGGCTCTTTAACCTTGGTTAAGTAAACAGTCTACCAGAAGGAAAACGAGAAGGGGTTGATACATATATATATATATATATATATAATGTGTATATATATATATATATATATATAATGTATAATATATATATATATATATATATATATATATATATATATGTATGTATGTATGTATTTGGGAATAAAAGGCCTTAAATACCATGGGTATCGTGGTTATGGACCATTTCCACTCGCGAGTATGCTCACGAGCTTCTTCAGACCACTGATATATTTTATTTAGACAGGCACATGGCCAAACTCATTTTATATTCATACATTTCACCTCCCTCATTCAGGGGTGGTCATATTGCATTCTTTCTCTTCAAGTGTCTTTTTTATTGGTGGAAATTTTTTTTTTTTTACCTTGGTTGGCGGTGTTTTTTTTTTTTATTTGTCTGCTAGTCTCTTTGGTAAATTCCTAATTTTTATTATATATATATATATATATATATATATATATATAAACTTAGGAATTTACCAAAGAGATTTGTCTGCTAGTCTCTTTGGTAAATTCCTAAGTTTTTATATATATAATATATATATATATATATATATATATATATATAAACTTAGGAATTTACCAAAGAGATTTGTCTGCTAGTCTCTTTGGTAAATTCCTAAGTTTTTAATATATATATATATATATATATATATATATATAAACTTAGGAATTTACCAAAGAGATTTGTCTGCTAGTCTCTTTGGTAAATTCCTAAGTTTTTATATATATATATATATATATATATATATATATATATATATATATAAACTTAGGAATTTACCAAAGAGATTTGTCTGCTAGTCTCTTTGGTAAATTCCTAAGTTTTTATATATATATATATATATATATATATATATATATATATATATATATATATATATAAACTTAGGAATTTACCAAAGAGATTTGTCTGCTAGTCTCTTTGGTAAATTCCTAAGTTTATATATATATATATATATATATATATTATATATATATATATATATAATGAAGCATGCTAAGACTGTTTAAAGAAGAGTCCATAAATAGGACAAATATTTCTAGACATATACTTATACGTATCAGCCCCTAATCTAGGTCACGTGTTGTTGATGTCTTTGTGTATTTTAGTATCCCACATTCTTTAAGCTTTAAATTAGTGAAGAAATGTTATATTGTAAAAAAACAAACCGGATCTAGACTGACTGCTGGGGGGGGGGGCGTGGATTAAAGCACTTTCTGTACATTGTAAGTAAAGTCGAAGGAGTGACTTATTGTCAGTATCAACCGGACAGCGAGCGAGTCTATCTCCTTTTCCCTTGCGCTTGACCAAGAAGATTGTTTATTTTTGCATCTGAGGTGTAGCGCCACTCGTACCACCAGCTTCCCACTTTACCACTTAGATCCAAACTGTACTAATGCGCTGAGTTGGTGAGGACCGGTATCAAGCCCGGAACTTTGTGGCGGAAAGTCGTGATAAATTACTTATTTATTTTGTTTTTTTAGCGGGAATAGGTTTAATTTATGTGTTATTGTAAAAGGTATTACGTAAAGGTGTATAGTAGCGTTAAGTGAGTTGTTTACTTTGACTTCTCTACGATGTTCATCTGGCGCATTGCGTGCGACTTGGGACATCAACTCGTTTTTTTCCAACTGAAATAACGTTAACGGCCCAGCGTCCTGATATTGTCATTTGGTCTGTTAATCAAAATAAATAAAAATTGTTTGGAGTGAGTGCACGTATGTGCTCACTTCAAATAATCTGTTAATCAAAAGAAAGTTTTTATCGTTGAATTGACAGTTCCATTTGAAGAAAATCTTGATTGGGCCCATGAGTGTAAGTTGGAAAAATATGAAGACCTACGTGAACAATGCGTCAGAAACGGATGGATAACAAATGTATTTCCCATTGAAGTCGGATGTCGGGGATTTATTACCAACTCAACCATGGCATTTTTGTCTAAACTTGGACTTTCTCCACTAGACAAGAGGAAATACTTTTTTAAAAGATTCAGAGAAAACCGCATCAGCGTGGATGGCAGTCCTATATTGTGACATCAAACCGACAAAGTCTGGTGGTATCGTGAGATACTGCTGGGCGCTCTGGGTTAGTGGTAATGATGCTTAACCATGCCTGAACCCAGAGTCATCATCATGCTGCTGTAAATAGCAGTCATTGTATGAAGATTATTGTTCTTTTCTTCATATTTTTTCGAGCTATTTCGTAAATTCCTAATTCGGTTTCATATATTCTAATGGCGTTAAAATTACCTATTGCTAAATGGCCACATTTGGTCATCTATTAATAATGGAGATTTGCTTCCGGTTTTTGTCTGTAACAAAAATTACGTCACTGTTTATGTCACATTACCCCAAATCGTCATAACATAGAATAAATACACTCAAAATTTGAACATGCAACATTAGACAGTCTTCATTGTTTTGTTTTTTAAACAAGTTTTTTAATAAATACATGACTGGTATTATATATCTATATATAGTTTGTTTTATTTTAATACATATTTAAAGTCTACATTTCAAATTGTTTTATTTTTTAATCCTTTAATGAATTTGATGATTTTACTTAATTAGGGTACAAACACGCTAACATTGAATTTTTTTAGTCCCACCCCTCAGGCAATATGTTTTAAAAATCTATTTTTACATCGCCCGGAGGGTGTTTTTTGTACTAGTTATTCTAAAATAGATACGGTCTATAAAGTATATCCCTAATATCTATACGATTGTACCAATCCTATTGCCCGTATGGCAAACCCCAACCCTTTTTATCAAGTATGTGCTAGAAGGCGGTTGCTGGGGGTCTTAGTGTCCTGGGTATTTAATCTGATGGTGGGTTCTAGATGTCTGGGGTATGAGGAGTACCCCTTTATCACTTTTGCTCCCTGGTCTACTCAGAGTAGTAGTACCTGTTAGGGTCCAGTCTATAGGTTAAATATAAAAATGTATTTAAACTAATTGATTATCCGCCAAGAATGAATAAAACAACAACGTCTTCGGAATAAAATGACCCAACAAGGGTTGGCATGTCGTAAAACCCGAACAACCAACAAGCTATGAAGTATACAATATATATATTTACCAACCCCTCCGCACGAGCAGGATGCGACACAAGGTCAATTTCTTAAGTGGAGTTTAACAGGTTTGAATTCAGAGTTTCCTTCCCCTAGACCGGTTGCCTAGACCCAGTCTGCCCTACTATTTACCATAGCTGGAGGGAGAGTATTCATACCTTTCCCAAGGGTATTAGCGCTAAGTGAAATGCCCACGTCCAGGTATACAATAATATTAGATTACGGAAACCCCCAAAGTGGCTAACCCTAACCTTAACACTAGCTCTAAAAACTAATCCTTAACCCTAATCTTAGCATCTCAAAGATTTCGGGTATTTCCGTGAAATGAAATGAAATGTGATGCTTTTTATACGTAATCTACTGATATATCTTGCGCTGTTCTGCATCAGTACTCTTATTCAATAAGCGGTAACGTATCGTGAACCGATCTTATACTCGTTGTAACAGCGACCCATGATGATGTTGATGTCTCTATCTAGGAAGGATCTGATTAATGCAGGATTGTGACCTCGATCTGATCTCCAGTTAGCCAAAACATATATTCATCATCCAGGAATAGTTCCATTAACCTTGCTGATTGTCCATTGTCCAACGGTAATCAACAGTTTCGGTGAATAGGCGTTATTTTATAATCAGGTTAGTTGGTGGGTAATGCAGTTTATGTCAACTCTTGCATGTCACATTGTTTGCACTTATTGTTCACAAAGTCACCCAAAAAGTGCGATACATACAGTTAAAATGAAAGAGAAATTCGGGAAGCCTGTTAGTGTAATGGTTAGAGTGTCGCCTGTCAGCCTGTAGGTATCAATCACGCACAAAGCACTGGCCTGTCTATAGCTCTGCTGATGAGGCCTAATAGGCTGAAATGTACATACAGAAATCGACTTTTTCTCGATTTGTTTACACTTTAAACCGGTATGCAAATTTAATATTATAATTAACTAACAATTAGGTATGTTTAAGCACACTCTCAAAATTGTCGGCCTTCGCCATTTCAACACATTGCTATATAAAGTGGTGTTGGTGTGTGTGTGTGTGTGGGTCAACAGCCCTGGAAGACATACTCTCCATATAAACCACAGGTGGAACTTCCCACTTTATATATTTATATATATATATATATATATATATATTTGTGTCATAAAGTATCGAGATTAAAGCTGTATTTACCAAGATAGAAATGAACAATGAATGGGACGTTAATTTTTTTACAGAAAAAGTAAAATCTCGATACTTTGATGCACCATATATATATATATATATATATATATATATATATATATATATATATATATATATCGTAATGAAGAAAAAAATCTAAACTTGCTTCATTAATAATTTATTTCAACCCATAAATGTCTTCTACTCACTGGTATTAGGCACATTGAGCTCTCCTTATGGTCTACCTAGCTTGATCCTAACTACGGAAAATATATATATATATATATATAAGTGCTTAATTGGAGTCGACCTAATTTTGAAAATTAATTAATTAATGAATGAATACCTATTAAATGTATAACAAATCAAAAAAATCTGTATGTACATTTTGGCCTATTAGGCTCATCAGAGCTATAGATCGGAAGACCGCCCTGTGCGTGATTTGAAACCGGACTGCCAAGCTGACAGGCCGATCTCATAACTCTACACTAAACGGACCTCTTAGATTTTATTATTTAGAGTAGGTTATATTCCTCTTCTAGTGACTTTTATTACACGACGATATGATAAGTTGTAAACAAGGTTTGTTTAGAATGGCTTTTTGCCGATAATTTTGGGAGAATAAGTGCTTAATTGGAGTCGGACAAAATTAGGTCCGACTCCAATTAAGCACTTATCTCCCAAAAATTATCGGCAAAGCCTTGTTACAATATATATATATATATATATATATATATATATATATATATATATATATATATATTGCAAGCAGTTATGTGCTTTCAATTAATTAATGATAATTTGTAAATAATTAAATCTTTAATGGTGTATCATAGCATTGAGTGAGTTGTTTATCTTTAGGTCTCAACGATGATCGGCTGTTCTTTTTTCATCTCTTGTGATTTCAATGTAACTTTCTTCTTCCGGTCGGTATGCAAAGCGCCAAAATTCTAAAGGCTCTAAGATTTAAAAAAAAAAAAGAATATTATTATTCCAGATTTAATTTTATTATTGTGGTGTGAGAAAAAATATATGAGGTCATTTTTATTTATCGCTTAGCTTCATGAGACCGTATGTCGCTTATCTTCACGGGGTCATGTGTCACTTGACTTCAAGTGGCTGTTATTTCGAATTAATAACATTTATAGGAAATATTGTATAATTTCTGCGTAACCCATAGTATCCAGAAACATAACTGGTTGTACAAGGGACACAATGAAAACATCTGAAGGGAATCATCGCCATTTTCTATACACTTTGCAATATAGATTATTATAAAATAATACATACCATCTAGGGAGGATCAAAGTGTAGTATCTGTTCCAGATTCTATGATTTGAGGCTTACCTTCTATACCCGGCCTCGGGACCGGTAAAGTACAATTAATAGCATCGATCCAAGGGGGCCATGTCCCCCAGATCCTTGCAATTTTTATGTGCCCACGTAAAAACGAGACCTTGTGTCCAGCCCTCATAAGTGGGATGAGCAGGCAAATACCCTTACCTTCTATACCCGGCCTCGGGACCGGTAAAGTACAATTAATAGCATCGATCCAGAGGGACCATCCCCCTGGATCATTGCAATTTTTATGTGCCCACGTAAAAACGAGACCTTGTGTCCAGCCCTCATAAGTGGGATGAGCAGGCAAATACCCATACCATCTAGGAACATAATTTGTATTACATAATTTATTTAGATGACGTATTACTAATATAACCATCGCAAAACTAGACTACCAAATGTCATCACATATTAAACAAATTTGAACTTATATTCGAAGAAACAGAAAATTTTATTAATTCGAATTAACAACCTTTTGAAGTCAAGTCTTAGGTATTCATGAAATAGAGAACAAAAATTCTTGAGATCCATCGACACCCCCACCCCCATTTTAGGTATACCTTTGACATCAAGGATTTATTCTTACCCAATCCCTTTCAATGCAATTCCTTCTGATGCTAATCGACATATGGCCTTAATGCTAAATGACACACGGTCCCCAGAAGCCAAGCCACATACGACCCCTTAAGTTTATTGAAATATGTCCCTCTAGTGCTAATCGACATATGATCCTCTGAAGCTAGGTGACATACTGTCCCCTAAAACTAAGCAACATACAGTCCCCTGAAGTTAAGCAACATACAGTCCCCTAAAGCTAGGTGATTTACTGTCCTCTGAAGCTAAGCAACATACAGCCCCTGAAGCTAAGCAATATACAGTCCCCTAAAGCTAAGCAACATACAGGTCCCCTAAAGCTAAGCAACATACAGTCCCCTAAGCTAAGCAAGCAATATACAGTCCCCTAAAGCTAGGTAACATACTGAAACTAAGCAACATACAGTCCCCTGAAGCCAAGCAACATCCCTGCAACATAAGCCAAGCAACATACAGTCCCCTGAAGCTAAGCAACATACAATCCCCTGAAGTTAAGCAACATACAGTCCCCTAAAGCTAAGCAACATACAATCCCCTGAAGCTAAGCAACACTCAGTCCCATGAAGCTAGGCGACATACTGTCCCCTAAATATATCCCTGATATATTTATTAATAACCATGGCCACAGATGACCTAGAAATTCTGGCATAAAAAATGCCACGTAAGTAGCTGGATGACACGAATTAAAAAACTTCAATCAATTGTGTTCCTCCCGCCTTTAATTTCTTTTTCTTTTGTAAATGAAAAACGATTTGAATTTACCTCCGCCTTTTCTTGTCCGAATCAAATATTAATCATAGGTCTTCATCCTTGAAAATTAGTCGCTTAGATAAGTTTCTGCATTGTAATAAGAAAGACCCCCTTGTCTTTTTTGTCATGAGGGTCCAAATACTAAAATTGTGACTGTCGCACTTTTAACAAAAGTTTCAAATAAACGACATTGCTTATTTCTGATTATTACTCATAATCGTTTAACGAACACAAAATAATCTGACAATTTCTGATGAAGACGTAGCTTATAAGTAAAGTAGTAGTTACGTCTCCTTTTTCCTTAAGGCAATACAATACTTTTAGAAAGCCCAATATAATCTATATGCACTGTGTAACATAAATTTTGTTTGTGGATCATATGTGTTATTTCTTAATTGCTTTTGTTGTAAAAGTATAGAAAATGGCTATTATTCATTTTAAACATTCATTTTGAGCCCTGGATAAAACTATTTAACGTAATTTTTTTTTCTTAGATAGTATACGTTATTTCTTAATTGATTTTGTTTAAAAAATATAGAAAATGCCTATTATTCCATTTAAAATGTTTTATACCTCAGATAAGACTATGTAATATATATTATTTTTTTCCTGGATAATATGTGTTATTTCTTAATTGCTTATGTTGTAAAAGTATAGAAAATGTCTATTATTCACTTTAAAATCTGCTTTTTGCCTTGGATAACACTATTTAACATACATTTTGTGTCTAAGATAGTATGTGTTATTTCTTTCTTACTTATGTTGTAAAAGTATTTTTAGAAATAGCCATTATTCCCTCCAAAAATGTTTTTGTGTCCAAGATAACACTACGTACGGTTGTCGTACCGTCGTAGAGGATCCACTTTTCGTCACAAGTGACTATTCGGTCAAGAAAGGGGTCATTAGTGAGCATCGAGCACACTTCAAACCGCCTAAGATCATGAGGAACCCATTTATCGATCCTTTTCACCTTTCCAATACTCTGTAAATGGCGTGAAACTGTTGCAATGCTGACACCAAGTGTCTGACACATCTCTCTGACACTTTGTCGTGGATTTTGCTCAACAACTGCCTGCAATTGTTCATTGTCAAGACTGCATGTCCGTCCTCTACCTTCTTCATTTTCAAGACTCTCATCTCCACTGCCGAATTTCTGGAACCACCTTCGTACAGACCGATCACTTGTGGATTCATCTCCCGATGCCTTGTTGATATTGGCAGCAGTTTCGGAGGTATTGTGCCCAAGCTTGAACTCATGCAACATAAGAAGGCGAAGGTCATGTTTAGGCATGTTCATCTTTGAAGGCTCCTATTTTTCAAAAATACTTTTTATCTGAAAATAAATTAAATTTTATTTTTGAGCACACATTAATTATTATATATGCAAAAATTCACCTGAAATAAACAACAAATAATTCTATGTTAAAATGACATTTCAAAACCGAGCACTTCAATAGGCCATTATTTTTGTAACAACCTAATAATACATATTGTATTCCTAAATCGTGTGTTATTTCTTTATGGTTTATATTGAAAGAGTATTAAAAATGGTCATTATTCCCTTGAAATATTACTTTATGTCCTGGATAATAGTAAGTAACACAAATTTTGTTACTGGATAATATGCATTATTTCTTAATTGTTTATTTTGAAAATAATTTGTTTAATATGTGACATTTAGTAGTCTAGTTTTTAATCGTTATATTAGTAATACATCATCTAAATGCACTATGTAATACAAATTATGTTCCTAAATGATATGTGTTATTTTGTTATTACTTATATTGTAAAAAGTATAGAAAATGGTCATTATTCCCTTCAGAGTTTGCTTGAGTCCCTTGGATAAGACTATGTACCGCCAATTATATTCCTGGATATTATCTGTTATTTCTTAATTGCTTATGTTGTAAAAGTATAGAAAATGGTCACTATCTCCCTTCACATTTAGCATTTATCCCCTGGATATTATTATGAAATACAAATTACGTTCCTATATATCATGTGTTATTTCTTAATTGCTCATCTTAAAAAAGTATTAAAAAAAATGCTCATTATTTTCTTCAGACTTTGTTTCTGTGTTTTAGTTAATGAAATTTAGAATTCAACTTTTTAATCTTTTATATAAAAACGGGTAAATTTGCACATTTTTATGTCCATAAGGTCTGAATACAACAATATATGAATCAAAAATGTTAAAGTTTTACAAAAATGAGCAGAAGTGCTCAGAAGTGAGTATTCTTTTTTGTCAAGATTTGTCACTGTAATGTAAATCGTTTTCACATATCTGACCCCCAAATAATGTGAATAAATAAATTTATTTTTGTTGAATTGGTTAAGTAAATTGTTTGTTAAGTTAAGGTATATACTTAACAAACAATTCACCAAAATAAATGCTGATAGATGCTGATAGGTACGCATCTTGCGTCCCTGACGCACAACAAATCTAAAAGGACGCAGTAAAATCGAATCCATTTTTTCTTCCCTCACCATTTCAAGCTAACTGTAAATACATTTCAATAGTTTCTTAGAAACGAATTACACAGAATAGGTTACAAGGTAGGAGTTAGACGGCTTTAGTTGGGACCCATAAATTTTACCCGGGACCACAAGTCGAGATTCATGATAAAAAAAAATGTTTGGTCCCAACAGCATTTCCCCTCAGGGGTGCCTCAGGCGCCGGGCAATAAACCCAGCCTTCGTCCCTTTTAGGTGAATGAGCAGGTGCTGCCTGAGGGCAAATCCCCCACCCGGAACCAAACGAATAATTCTTACCTCACTCACCAGACCGATATGACAACTACCAACACGTGTATATTTAAATATAATCGTGTCTACTTTCTGGTCTGGAGTCGCAGGCGTCTCGCATGAAAGCTTGTCTCGAGACAAAGGAGTAACGCCCAATCTGAGAAATGGATTGAATTAGTTTTGTTTCATTTCTGGGGTTTGTTTTTTTGGGGGGGGTAGTTGTTTGGGGTTTTTGGGGGGGGGTATTATTTGGATTATTCGGACTATTATCCTCATCTTTATTGTTATATACACAACGTTTCGGTCGATGTGCCTTCCGGCCTTCTCCGGGTATTTCTTTTCGGGCTCGGGAGCCTTCTCGAACTCGGGAACCTTCTTTTCGTAATCGGGAACCATCACGGAACTTTGAACTCAAAACCCTTTATTCAATCCACGGGGGTAACCATAAAGATGAGGACAATAGTCCGAGCAATACAAATAATACTAATTATGTTCCCTCCGGCCTTCTTTAGGTGTTTTTTGTTGAACTCGGAAACATTCTCGAACTCCCAGTTGGGAGTAGTCTGCTATGTCAAGTAACCCCGTGGAGACGTGATACGTCGAAACACGGTTTCTGTGGATGACTGAATATATATATAGAGAGAGAGAGACAGCGACAGACAGACAGAGACATACACAGGTGTGAGTGGGTGGATGTTTAAAAGAAATAAAAATGTGACATTATCTCAACTGACAATATGAAAAATATAATTGCTTTAATTATGTATCATTTTTTTGAGTTTTTGTATGTTAATGTCGTTTTCAGAGTATTTATGTCCGATTGTTTGTATAATGGGCTTTTGGTTGGATCTAAAATGTTTTATTGTTTAAAATTTTACACAATTAAAAACGATAATTAAATGCATCTTATGACATATGGTAGAAAAATCTGTCAAATCGTTACTTGCTATTAATATTCTAATTACATAGATACATACATACATATATATATATATATATATATATATATATACATACATAAATACACACACACACACACACACACACATATATATATATATATAGTTGTAAAAGAAGTTGTTTCCCGACCGCGGTTTCGGTGTTATTCCAACACCTTCATCAGGGGGATTGAGTGTAATTTCTTTTCTGGTTACTTTATATGTCTAGACTGATATCCTTCTATTTCTTCCTGAAGATAATCTAAGTAGGCTGCTAGTTTGTAGTGAGGGTTCAATTCCTCCTATTTTGACTTACGTGGGTAGTAGCGCGCTGTAACATTATACTTTTATAACCCCTTACCACTATCTTCAACTTACTCTATTGACCTTTGTGGGGTCAGTTAGTTTAGAGTATGGCTAAGTTTTTTAATTTATTTCTTTAACTCAATCCCCCTGATGAAGGTGTTGGAATAACACCGAAACCACAGTCGGGAAACAACTTCTTTTACAACTATTAATGCTCTATATTCACAATATATTGAGCCCTATTGGATTAACTACTTACGCTATGTTCACACAGTAGGACCCATAAATATATATATATATATATGTGTGTGTGTGTGTGTCCCATCGTGTTGTAATGGTTAGCAAGATAATCTCGCAGATCCATTACTACTGAAGAGCGAGTTCAATCCTCGCTGGATGCCCCATAATTGCGACTTTGCATCACATCCGACCCGTGGCGAACGGGTGGGGGGACATACATAGATACAAACATCCCATTGTGATGCAATGGTTAGTAAGCTAGTCTCGCAGATCCACTACTACATCTTTTTGGTAATGTTGCATTTTTTCTGTTGAAATAAATTATTATGATGAAGCAAATTTAATGTTTTTTCCTTCATTCATTCCCTATATATATATATATATATATATATATATATATATATATATATATATATATATATATATATATATATCATCTGATGAGCTGGGAGAATTAGATACTTTGTCTAAGCTCCCCGAAATAGGCTATAACGCAAAATCTCTAAGTCTTTTGTTATTTCTTTACTTATACTAGCAAATATATGCACCCTCCGGGTGCAAGTATTTAAGTTTTAATATAATAAAATATCATATTAAATTAGAAAGACTAATGAAACTGAATAAAAATGCAGATAAAAATGTTTGAAACAGAGGGAGTATAATCGAAAAATAGAACAACTGAAACTTACTCTTCCATCACTCTCGTCTTTCATTGTTATTTTTTCTAATTTAAGTATTTAGTTATAAGAGGAAGTAAAGAATAAAATGACAGTTATTTTATCTTGTTAATGGATTTCATTTAAGATTCATTGAAGAAATGTTTGCTTATATTCATTAAAATAAAACCAAACAGTTAGAAATCAATAATACTAAGCACATATTTATTAAATTCGATTTTTTAATATTAATATGCAAATTAGCCTTCCCGTTTACACTGTAAACCGCTATTTTGTTGTATATATAAATATAATTGCATGTTGTCAGTATGTAGACATAGTTAACAGTATTAATGATGTAAGACAATTTTATTAATAATTGAGGTTAAATAAAAATAAAATCATAGAGAATGATGTCAATAACTAAGAGAATTGTGACTTGAGTAGGAATATAGTTTCGGTTACAGACAGAAAAACACACAATCTCCATTATAATAAGATATATATATATATGTGTGTGTGTGTGTGTCTAAAATAACCAATATATATCTATATATAACCAAACAAATAATAGGATTTGTTATAAGCTCTAAATCCAAGTTCAAATGTTAATCGATATTTTATAAATCTTGTCTTGAGGTCAAGGCCATGCAAGAATTATACATCAGAGTCAGCAACTTGGAGTGCAGACATATAAAGTAAATAAAGTCAGACAACAAAGAAGTCTATCTCCTTTTCACTAGCGTTTTTGCATCCGAAGTGTAGCGACACGCCTACCTTCAGCTCCCACACTTGACTACACAGATCCAAGCTATACTACTCATGGGCAGAGTTGGCGAGAGTCGATAGCGAACCCGGTACCATGTGGTTCCTTGGTGGATGGTCTGCCGACTGAGCATCCACAACTGGTCTCAGTCACGTACACACATATACACACATATATATATATATACATATATAAGTCAAGAGAAAGGAAATGAATCCGACGGTATGAGTATAGATAAAAGGATATGAAAACAACACAATATGCTGTTAAAGTGAAAATATTTTATATCATATTCATAGCTAATATTGAACAATATTTCGATTTATAAATATCATCTTCAGAGCTTGTTTTTTTACTCCAGACTCATCGAGAGAGGAGACGAAATTCGTCTCCTCATATTATTTTCGTCTCCTCTCTCGATGAGTCTGGAGTAAAAAAAACAAGCTCTGAAGATAATTTTTATAAATCGAAATATTGTTCAATATCAGCTATGAATATGATATAAAATATTTTCATTTTAACAGCATTGTGTGCTTTCATATCCTTTTATCTATACTCATATAATGTAGATATAATTTGTGTGTATATTTTGTTTTTGTAGAGCGGTGTTCAGTAAAGGCTGGTTGGATTTTACGGCATGTCAACCCCTTGGAGTTATTTTATGCTAATGACCTTCTTGTTTTATTCATTCTTGTTTGGTATTCAAAGTTTTTTTAACTAATTTTTTTATCTATTTAATCCAAAGATGAGACACTAACAGGTACAAACACACCGGTCCAGAGTGGACCTGGGAGTAATTGTAATCAAGTGGTACTCCACGCTCCCCCAGAGCTCCAGAATTGGGACCTAACCACTAGATGCAGTTTAACATGATACCCAGGACACGGTGTTCAGTAAATTTTGTACCTGAAGACAATTAAGCGATAGATGGGTTTGATAGATAACTCACCTAAAAATTGACCTTGTGTTACATCCTACTCGTGGCGTAGGGGTTTGGGTGAATACATTCATTTCAATTCGAAGCTTATAAAAAAGATTGTCATAAGTGGCAAGAATTATAATTTGACTACTTTGTCTGTTTTGTTGTTGACTAACTCGCATTACTATTCAAAAAATCTAATATTTTTTTGTCTTTTGAATCTATAAATACAAATTTTACCCAAATTAATTGTTGCATAATTTTCTGCTTATTTCAATCGGATGTCTTCATGTTCTTAAATTCTTCTAACTTTTATCTATGCTGTCTGCTCCATTAGATTAAGTTGGAAATCTTCTTCGTCGAGGTTTGTCTATTTCTCTTTGTTCCATCTTTGTTTTTAACTATGAAAACACGGAGACATATTTTCGTGTACATATTTTTATATACCCCCTCCACGATTCCCGAACATTCCTTAGACTGCACGTGCGCAAGGACGCATCGCAGAGACGGAATACACGTCCGCCCAAATGGGGCTGTCTGGTCTCAACTGCCCTAAAAAAAAAACTTTTCTTTCCCAGCTTCGTCTGATCATGTAACTTTATAGGCCTCGTTATTTTCAGACAAACCTGAATTTAAACTTTGTCAATCAAATTCTTGGTGATTTTTCATTAAATTACCGTTAATTTTAAAATCGAAACTACACTTCCTTACAAAAATGATAGGCTATGCCTATTCCATTATGTGACCCAATATTTTTTTTTTTTTTTTTTCTTTCAGCTAAACTATTTTAAACAACTGATGCATGAGCATGTCTAATTTCTACAATTTCTCTTTCTGTCACAGACAACACCACTAGTCGATTTTGGAGAGGCTTACATTTCTCTGGAGTCAGAAGTTGCCGTAAGTTTTATGCAATACATTCGATGATTAAGTCAGTCAAAAAAAAAAAGAATTAGTTCTATTGTAAGTATTTACCAATTCTCTTAGCCACGAGCAGGATGTGACACAATATCACAAGTATAGGGCTACTATGGAGGAATGAACATGACCATTATGGAATAAAGTTGTTTATAGTTGGTAATGGAATAAACTATTGACCTTGGTTTGCCAAATCAAATAAAGCTTAGTAAATAAAATGACTATCATAAGTGTGTGTGTGTGTGTGTGTGTGTGTGTGTGTGTGTGTGTGTGTGTGTGTGTTTGTGTGTGTGTGTGTGTGTACAGACACACCAATAAGCTAAAGAAAAACAAGAAAAGATCCCTTTGATACCGTCTTTTTGCTTTTCCCAAGAAAGAAAATAGAACGAGAATCTATCATGATGAACGTGCATATTACACCTGAATACAACCGGAGAATGCACCGGTCGAAACATCGTTTTCTGTAGTGGTTGCTGTCAAAGCGTGATCTCCTTTGCTGAACTTATTCCTCTGATATGAGTATTACTCAGAAGTAAAACCTTTTCCCAGTGAATTCCTATTGTAAAGTATCCTTTCTAATGAACCCATTGAGTAAAACATTTTGCAACATATTTCTATAGTAAAAACCTTTCTATAGTAAAACCTTTTCTTTGGTGATTACTGCTTCAACGTATACTATACTGAGCCTACTACTATTATATTATCATTACTCAATCAAATGCTTTCCAATGCATTCCTATAGGGAAACCACTTTCCTAATGCATTCCTAGAATAAAATATTTTCTAATGTATTCCTATATTAAAACTCTTTCCAATGAATTCTCATAGTAAATTCTTTTCTAATACATTGCTATAGTACAATCCAATGCATTCCCAGAGTAAAAAACCCTTTTCAATGCATTCTTAGAATAATTCTATTTCCTATGCAATTCATATAATAAAGCACTTTCCAATGCGGTACTATAATAAAACCTAATTCAACGCAATCCTTTAATAGATAAATAAAAACTTTCCTATGCATATTTATAATAAATCCTTGCCAGTGCATTCCTATACTAAAATACATTCTCATGCATTCTTATAAACACTTTTCAATGCATTTTCTATTAAAAAAAACCTTTTTCCAATGCATGCCTAGAGTAAAACCCTTTTTGTAATGTACTACAATGCTCTATTCTGATATCAATGTTACTAAAAAAAACTCTTTCCAATGCATTCCTATAATAAAAACCCTTTCCTGTGCATTCTTCTAATAAATCATTTCCACTGCATTCCTCCAGTAAAATCCATTCCAATACATTCCTCTAATAAATCATTTTTCTTTGCATTCCTGTAGTAAATCCCATTTCAGTTGATTTATCTTGTAAAATCCTTTTTAGTGCATTCGTCTTGTAAACCCTTTCTTGTGCATTCCTATAGTAAAATGTATTGCAATAAATTTCTATTTGATATCAGCGGACTTTTATGGGTTATTGTCACATTGTGTACTACCATAGTTGTATATTGGTTCTATTAGAAAACGGAAGTACCGTTTTTGGCCATTGTTCAAGGGAACGGAAGTACCGCTTAGGCCATGTTTGACATGTTCTAATAAAATGGCGGGAGTGGTTAATTAAATTCTAAGTAGAAGGTGGGTGAGAGGTTCTCAAAATAGTTTTAACAAACGAATTTGAATTTGGTTTGAATTCAAAGTTTTTCTTCTTCTAAACTGGTTTCTTAACTAATGTAATGAATATGTAAATACCTTGGTAATCCCTCACTATAATCTGATTGGACAGTGTCATGTATAAATCATCAACACTGGTGGTACAAGCGCCTAAGCCTACCAGACTAAACATACTCACCAGACTACACCACGACTGCTCGGAAGACGTACTGCTATTCGACGCACCAGCTACTACTGCGATAATATACCAAATACCAACTTCATAATATATCCCTTAACCCGGATGTATCATTAACCAAGATTAATCTGCCCTACTATTTATCCATAATTTGAAGGAGAATAGTTGGATTTGTACCCTTCCCAATGGTGTTAGCACCATGTGAAATGCAAACAGCCAGATCCAGGATTTGATGTCGTCTCGTTATGTCCATTTCCTAGGACGATACACAACGGCGCCTGGTTATTCTGTCTGTTTAGTAGAAATTGAGATCTGGTATTGTTGTTATTAATGAGTATTTTCTAAAGAAACGTGTAACATTTTTGGCAACGAGGATATTGTTCTTTCACACAGAAATCTGCCGGAAACACTCGGGGGCGTTTGGGTGAATTTAGCGTTGAATCTGGAAACATTTCATCTCATTTGGACCGGATGAAACAGATTTTTTCATAGCAAACAAAATTTGCATATGGTACTCAAGTCGTCGGGCGGCCTAATGTCGATATCAGCCAATCAGTGAGGGATAATGAAATGTATTGATTTAATTTTCCGTATTTTCTCATTTAGTCTAGGAAAATATATAAGTAAAGTCGTCGGGGCGGCCTAAAGTCGGTATCAACCAATCACCGAGGGAGTCTATCCCCTTTTCACTAGCGCTAGACCAAGGAGATTGTTTTTGCGTCTGAGGTCGAGCGCCACACCAACCATCAGCTCCTTACTTTACCGCACATATCCCTGTGCTACTCATACGCTGAGTTGGCGGGGACCGGTATCGAACTAGAATCCTTGTGGTTTCTAGCCGAACGCTCTACCGACTGAGCTAAACTAAAATGCAAAGCAATTTTACTCGGCGTTATCGGAGAGAATACAAAGAAAGTCTTGGAAGATTTATGCGCACCTCAAAAACCGAGTGAGATGTCTCTTCAGGAAATTGAGAATTGGTTGGTTAGTTGGTTGGTTGGTTGGATTTACGGCATGTCAACCCTTTTGGGTTATTTTATGCCGGGGATGTTTTTGTTTATTCATTCTTTGATGAGTACTCAATTAGTTTTAAACACATTTTTTCTATTTAACCCATAGACGGGACCCTAACAGGTACTACCACTCCGGGTCAGAATGGACCTGGGAGTAATGGTGATGAAGGGGTGCTCCACATTCCACAGATGGGTAGAGGAGAAGGGGGGCAAAAAACCTGATTTATTTACTTTTGAGATTTACAAATGCTGAACAATTTTAAGTAGAATTTCAATGCTATTTCTATGTATATTTTCTTTTTTAAATATATATCTTCGAATGTAAATCAAAATCAAATGTTCATAATTTTTGCACAAAAAGCAGGAACTGGTGATATTTAATGTGTATATATATTTACTTTGTCGTTAATTATTCTATTTTCGTAGTTTCATCCAGGCAGACATACATACACACCGACTGGCCTTTATATATGTATAGATGATGTAACTATGTCAGAGAGTCGGTTAACATTTCCTCCTAATTGAAGGATTTCTTCTTGAAATTCCTTTGAAGAACCTAGGATATCCATTATTGTCATTAAAACTATTGAGGCGATTATGAATGTTAAGTTTCAAGCTAAGTGTGTGGGAGGGGGTGTAGATTGGTTTTAATAGAAAATGGAAATACCGTTTCGGCCATATTTGACTTAACTAATAAAAAGGTAACAGAAAATACACTTGTAATATTTTCTGTTGCAAACGGTTTGTCTGCAGCAAACATTAATTTATATAATTGTGTTTAAATAGCCCGGTTGCAACGCCCCCTGTTGACAAACCCTGGCGGCAAGGGAGGTAACCCTTTGCCAATCTCAACCCCAACCAAACAAGGGGAGATAATCGCAACAATCTTATTTATTGTTTTTCGTTGTTGCTGTTTTCTTTTACATTTAAATACAATTTCAATAATTCCCCCCTTCCCTCACGATTTTGCAATTAAAGGATTAGTTTAAGCTGTAAGGAAGAGACTTTTATATTTTGGTGATTGTAGTACAAAAAGGTTTTTTTGTTAAATGGACTATTAGCGTGAATTGGGTCAACAAATGAACCTAGTTTGGTTCAAAGGTAATCTTAACATTTTTGTCATCCCGGACCGCTACCTTAATTTACACTATGTTTTACCGTGCCGGCGTCAGGCGTATTTTCGACCCAACTACTACTCCTGTTGGGTGGGAGTGACGATAGACCGGTGGTTAGAAGCTTCGACTGATGAAAAATCGGTCTGGTTTCGATATTTTTCCAAGTCGTGTTTTCATCGCTTTTTATCAGCAAATTAATGTAGATATTTTACAATGCCCCACCCCAAGATTTGTTATCGACAAATCAATGTAGATATTTTACTTATGTTTAAAAAGAATTTTTCGATTGAATTTGTACAAATTTCAAATGATTTTATTACAAAACTCAAGCTCAAATTTCAAAACAATGTTCATACCGTACGTCCTGTCTCTTTTGAATTTACAATGCACACCGCACAACCACCACCACCCCCCGACCCCCATAACATGCAAATAAGAACTCGGACATTTCTTTTTCCGAATTGAATTTGTACAACGTTCCGACGCCGGCACTTTAAAACATAGCGTAAATTAAGGCAGGAGTCCGGGACGACAAAACGTTAGAATTAGCAGTTAAAAGATAGGATAGTGATTACCAGACTCTTCCCACCCACCCACCCTCTTTTAGGCCTTGTGTCGAATTTGTATTTCTTACAATCTGTATATCAATACGCTTGTTCCTTAATATTCCGACCGTTATCATCTTGCAACCACTTCAGGTTAAAAATGAGATCGTCCAAGATTCAAAAATGTAAATCCTGATTATCTGGTGTTGCTTATCCGCCGAATTCTTATTTCTTATGAGTGTCGTCACCTCAGCTAAATAATAGAACATTCCATTTTTATTATAAAGAAAGGGAAGAAAAAGGACATGATACACAGAAAAATATAATAAGAAAGGAAGAAAGAGAGAGAGAAGGGAAATATAGAGAGAGGGGCGATAACGCCAATCAGTCTCAATTGAACATAATGAAAAGATGAAAAGAAAAAGTGAGAGAGAGTTTATTCAAGAGTATTATACTTTTTAGATATTGAACTATTTAGCAATAGCTCTTAAGTAAACATATCAAACGTTGTAATAGTTAAATTATAATACTGTATATCCACAGGTCCTAGTAAATAGCGGTAACATATATCATCAAAGGTACACGGCGATGGCTTTGGGGGGGGGGGAGACAAAATATTTTAATGTTTAAGTGAACATATGAAACGTTATAATAATCAAATGATCATACTGTGGTAGATCCACAGGTCTTGCTAGTCGGTAAATATATTCCAAAGAATATAATTCAATATTCCTCTCTTGGTAAAATCACTTTTTTTTCTTTTGAATCATTTTTTAGACATTCATTTTAACTATTTTTTAGACATTTATTTTCGCTATTGGAATAAGCCAATGATTTTGAAAATTAGGAAATGGACTCGTCAACACGAGTTCAAATCCTGGACGAGGCTGTTTACATTTCACATTGCGCTAATACTCTTGGGAAAGGTATGCATCCAACTACTCTCCTTTCAGCTATGGATAAACTGTAGGACAGACCGGGCTCTATAACATTGGCTTGGTAACCAGTCTAGGAGAAGGAAAACACTGAATTCAAACCTGTTCAAACTTCGCTTTAAAACTTGACCTTGTGTCACATCCTACTTGTACAGAGGGGTTGGTAAATATATATAAGCCAACGATTTTTAACAATTATTTCTCACAAAATATTCCTTTATTAATAGATTCATTCATCCAACGAATTTGTATAATGCATTCTCACTAGGATATTTATTGGTGGAATTTCAATTATTACTCTTCGTCTATTTTGCTATGGAAATTTCTATATGCTCAAAATTAGAGAATTTTGAATATAGTGCTCTCTAAAAGAAATATAATTAGGATTCGTTATTTTTGGTCATTATGGCTTTATATATATATATATATATATATATATATATATATATATATATATATATATATATATATATATATATATATTCACAATAGTGTATATGTAAATAAATTCCCGCCGAAACACGTTTCAGCATATTAATAAATGTCATCCATACAAATATATTTATGTTTTTTCCATTTATCTTCTCAATATATATATATATATATATATATATATATATATATATATATAATTCTTTTGTTATTAATATTGGAGAAATGATTATAAACTGCTCAATTATTTTTTTAAGAGCTGTATTTATTTATTTATTTAAGTCACCAATACAAAGTTCGTCTTACCAAGGGTTTCGGATGTTGACGTCTCTGATGACGGATAAACATCTGAAACCATTGGTAAGACGAACTTTGAATTGGTGACTTAAATAGATAAATAAATTAATATATATATATATATATATATATATATATATATATAATGAGAATTTTATCAATATATGCATAACAGCACTTCAGCTAATAGTTATAATTCATATTATTAATTCCAATTCGTTTGTTGTTTTATAGGATCGACTTGGAACGTTGTCGGAATTTTCCAGTAGCAGTAATGAGACAACCTCTTTGATTAAACCGCTTCCACAAAAGGTAAGTTTTACGCCAATTTGGTAATTGATTTAAAGATTTATATTATGACGTGACTGTAAATTAGATATTTACATTTTGAATTTATTTGTTTAGATATAAAATGTCTACAAGGAAAGATATATATATATATATACTAGCAAAATTACCCGGTCCATGACCGGACGAAAAACTTCTGCTGATACATCAAGCAGCAGCAGCAGCAGCTATGCTATAGCTTTCGAAAATTCGTTTGATTTTTGTTTGATTAATTAATTATATCCCTTAATCAGTAAAAATCAATAACCAAATGTGCAGTGTTTCTTAGTTAGAACGATATCAATGTGTATGCAAGATTTTGAATCTGAGTGACCTCCCGTTTTGGAATTATACGTCGACACGTACATACCAAAATCTCTTTATATATATATATATATATATATATATATATATATATATATATATATATATATATATATATATATATTACTGGCAGAATGTTACCATCGTTTCAAAGTATCATACACCTTTCCTCAGATAAATAGCCTTGGAAGAATATATATATATATATATATATATATATATAATATATATATATATGCTCTCCACCCCTGGTGTATTGAGCTCTCTGGAAAGGAATTTTGCCGATGGCTGCTGCTTACGCTGAAATTGCAAGGCTCTCCTTAAACTGGACAGAGCTCTCTGGTAGCCATTACATATTTATTTATCATTAAAAATTCCCTTCCTGCTGGTGGGTGTGTTCACCCAGTCACTTGGGAGGTGTCTATAAAAGCTGACCTAAACAAATGCCGATTCACCTATCAAGCTGTCCAGAAACCAACATTTCGACGGTTGTCCACATTAGCTGGGCGAAAACTAGAAAATACTACAACACAAAACAAGGCTAAGAACAGCCACTTGGAATGTCTGGACACCTCCCGATCTTGAGAGGGAAGTATCTCGATAAGGGGCAGACAGATGCTCTTGCGGAAATCAGCTTTAGCTATAAGAAGTTTGAGGTAAGTTAACTCGAGCCCTCCATTCTGAAGCGACACATGACGGACGCCATGGAAACATTTCCTACATTGAAGTCTGACCTGTGTGGCAGCGCCTGTATGTCGAGGATTTCATATGTGTGATCTGTGTGACGTGGGCCATCTGCATGCTCACAACTGCTCACATCTGGACTACTTGTAGAAATGGCCTTATTCTGTCAAGAAGCCGCAATCACCATATATATATATATATATATATATATATATATATATATATATATATATATAATATATATATATATATATATATTATATATATTATCCATATATATATATATATATATATATATATATATATATATATATATATTAACCATATATATATATATATATATATATATATATTATATATATATATATATATATTATATATATATATATATATATATATATATATATATATATATATATATATATATATATATATATATATATTATATATATATATATATATATATATATATATATATATATATTATATTATATCCATGTGTCCAACTGGACAATTCAGAGTGAATTTTTTTTAACTTATAAACCTAATGTTCTATTTACCTGGAATATTTACCTTTATACTTAGGTATAATTTTTTTTACCTTGACTCATATTGTGTGTTTTTTGTTTGTTTGTTTTTTTAATTCATAGAAATAGTAACATTGGATTATTCATTATTTTTTATAAGTAAACTGTATCTATTTTCCATTTTTCTCATCATTGGTTCTTGTTTCCCCGTTTAGACAAAACCACTCGTTCGGGGTTTGTCAGTTGCTCAAGGAACGTTCTTCATTGTAGCCGAAATAGCAGGAAGTGGATTACTGACATTACCAAAAGCAATAGAAGATGTAGGTAAGAAGATCATTTTAAATGTTATCACTTTGTTTGGTAAATTTGGCAAGTGTTTGGGGCATTTTATACAATTACAGGTAATTTCACTTTTATTGGTAGACTAGAAGCGGCTACCCGGCATCGCCTGGGTAGAGGAGGGGGAAAAAAACAGAAGAGAAAAAAACATTGGCATGCCGAAAATGACCGAGCAGAATTCTAACGAAAAAAAAAATCTGGGCGCATCACGTGATTGTTTTGTCCAATCACAGAAAGCCTTTGGCTCACTTAACTCCATACATAAAAATAAACGTATTTTATTGGCCCAACACAGGTATTAAATATTAAAACCTACATACATCCCATAATTCCCTACAGTCTATTTTAATTTTTTTATGCAATACAATGTTATTTTTCTGATTTAAAAAGAAACGTAACAAAAAATAGGATGTTTTTAGTCGGGCTGGAACGGATTAATGGCATACTAGTTTATTTCAATGTTGAAAATTGATTTGATATACGAACAGATTGAGTTACGAGCAGAATGAATTAAACGCAGGTCAAGGTACCACTATATATATATATATATATATATCTTGATTTTTTTTTCCAGGATGGATCGGAATTCCCTTGATATTTTTCTGCTGTATCACGTGTGCCTATACAGGGGTCATTCTGACGAGATCATGGAATATGTACCATCACAGACTTCCTGAAGAGGAAAGGGGTCGAAAAAATTCGATATCCCTACCCAGCACTTGCAAAAGCGGCTTTTGGCAAATATGGAGGGTAAGGCTTTTTGTTTGTTTGTTTTTTTGTTTTTGTTTGTTTATATATATATAATATATATATATATATATATATATATATATATATTGCGTTTTTATTATACTTTTCTAAAATTCCAAATATTTTTTTTTACATGAGGCTTGATAAGAATTTCTCCCATTTTTCAACCGCCCAGTCGGCTGGGGCGTTAGAATACACAGACTGCACCTCTGCAGAGGGGTAAAATTCTCCCAATGGGGCCACCTGTTGGCCGTGAATGGCGACCTGTGATGCTTAAGGATAGAACCCAGGTGGATGGGCAGTCCAATACATGCAATATTCCATTTTGGCCCATTCTTGGGCTAGACGGGCGGTCGGAAAGGCCCCCTCTGATCAATCGGCTGGTCACGTGAGGCCTAGCATCTATATGATTGCCCCAACCCTATTGACCTTATGGCAAGCCCCAACCCCTTTCTATCATATGGGTGCTAGAAGGCGGTGACTGAGGGTTTACATGTCCTGGGAATGACGTTAAACTCTATTTGATGGCGAGGTTCCAGTTTTGAAGGTTTGGGGGAATGTGGAGCACCCCTTCATGACCATTGCTCCCAGGTCCACTCTGAGTGGTAGTACATGTTAGGGTCATATCTATGGGTTGAATAGAAAAAAATGAGTTTATAAACAAAATTTGATTATCCATTAAAAATGAATTTATTTTAAAACTTTATCGGCATTAAATGACCCACTGAGGTTGATATGCCGTTAAACAAACCAAACCAAACCCATTTTTCAAGTTGTTTATTATTATTTTCAGGTTGGCTATTTCCATTTCCATAAATTTCACCTTATTTGGAGGCTGCGTCGTATTTTTACTGCTGGCTGCGACTAATATTAACAAATTTATAGAACAAGTGTTTCCACAAGTACAAACTACGTACTGTTTGATACTTGTGCTGCTTGGTGCTGCTGTCTTCCCAATCTGTCTCTGTGGTACACCAAAAGATTTTTGGTAAGTAAATAGAATCTTAATAGATTAATACCCGTGTTTCCACCAAGGAAAATAATCTACCTGCTATAGCATTAACAAACAACATTACATTTTTCTAACAGCAATTAAAAATACTAGCAAATATATGCAACCTCCGGGTGCAAGTATTTAAGTGTTTAATGTAATAAAATATTATATTAAATTATATCAGCTCATCTATGGGTTAAATAGAATAATGTATTTATAAAAATAAATTGTATTATCCATTAAGAATTGATTTATTTCAAAACTTTATCGGCATTAAATGACCCACTGAGGTTGATATGCCGTAAAACAAAACAAAACCAAACTAAATTATATCGGCGCCAAAAATTCTGGCCGCATCACGTGATTACTTTGTCCAATCGTACAGACCGTTAACATCTTGGAACACCTTCCGGTTAAAAATAAGACCGTCCAAATGGTCCACAAAGAAATGCAAAAATGTAAATCCTGATTATCTGATGTCGCTTATCTGCCGAATTCTTATATCTTATGAGTGTGGTCACCTGAGTTAGATAATGGGCCATTCTGTTTTGATTATAAAGAAGGGAAGGGGAGAAAAGGGACATGCTACACAGAAAAAATATAATAAAAAAGGAAGAAAGATAAAGAGTAGGGAAAAGAAAGAGAGAGTGAGTGAGTGCACAGAAGCGATAACGCTAATCTGTTTCTTAAGTAAACATATCAAACGTTGTAATAATTAAATCATCATACTTTGGTATATCTACATGTCCTGCTAGTACTTTTTCAATGCAATTAGATATTGTTAGACCGAATTGTTCTATTTTACTTCTGAAAAAAATATCCTTCCCAATATATATATATAATATATATATATATATATATATATACTGTAGTGTGAGATGGTCACTATTTCAGCTTTTTGCTGGAATGGTGTACCAAAGGCAGTATTAATTCGTAGAGTGCTCAATATAAAATAGAGCTGTTATATAATATAATAATATAAATATATAGGTTTTACATATTACATTTGAAACATCTTCACCTGGTGAATGCATCGCATGAAACCAATATGGTTGTAAATGTTCCTTTGTCACCCAATAAATAGATATGTAAAACCTATATTATTTATCTTATAATATATATATATATATATATATATATATAATATATATATATATATATATATAAATAATATAATATTATGGATATATTATCTTGTTACTATTAGTTTCATGCTTATGCAATCCTCAGACAAGAGTAAAAAAAAATTAAAAAAAGATTTTATTTTTTATTTTTTTTACTTATATATATATATATAAAGAGGGGACTAGCCTATGTTTTGGTATATACGTGTCAACCTATAACTCAGAAAATATGTCATTCATAAAAATATATCGTATATACTTTAATGTAAGTTGAAAATGGAAGCAAATCCGACGGTATGTTAAAAGGAAAAATAAACAAAGGAAAAAAATGCTGAATGGATGAAATAGATTTTATTTTACTGATACGTGTTTCGGCCATGAGTTTATCCATGCACACATGCACTCTGTCAATTATTATTTTAAATACAAAATAATAATAATAATAATAATAATAATAATAATAATAATAATAATAATAATAATAATAGAAAACTACAAGATTTTTTAGTATACAAGGTATAACGGCGTTCGTCAGAGTAAATTCTTTGTTGTTTGAAATCAAAGCGGTTTAAAATACGGAGAATTTCTGAAATGTTCGAAAAAATTTTTTGGAAATTGTTTAAAGAAACCGTTCCACAACGATAGAGAAACAGTGATGTTGACGTCATCGTCGTTTGCGACGGATTTTGAAAAGAAAGAAGACAGTTAGAGAAATATATTAGGAATAAAGTTAGCTGGAATTCCAATTTTCAATGCTTGGGGGGAATTTGAATTTTTTTTTAATAAAATTTGTTATTTAATTTATGAGTCTGTGTGTAGAGTTGGTGGTTTATTTATTAATTTAAAATTAATATCATCATTGTGATTACTATTAAAAAAAATTGTTTTAATAAAAAATAAAGTGAGTTATTAAAATATGTCAGGAAATATAAAGAGACTTTAATGTTTATAATAAGGAAAAGTATAAAATTTAGTTTTTGATTTTTACTGATTAAATGATATAATTTGATAATCGAAAATCAATAGTAAAATTAACAAAACATGTTGTAATAAGTAATTGAGAGTTACTTCCCATGTTTTATTATTACCTCCCCTTTGTGTAAATCTTTAGCTCTCTGAAAGTATATAAACTCCCATGCAACTGTATTCTAAGTATAATAAAGCTTTCTCAAGTGTGTTCATTTATTATTACACGTTTTTTTCTCTCTCTTTTACAGGGTGATACCGGTTATAGGTATGACGGCTACAAGTATCAGTATTGTATTATTATTTGTGGTAATTTTGATGGACATTCCCAGTGTCATGGTGGGTCCTGTCGAGCATACCGTTCCGTCTTTTGCATCGTTTTCTTCTTCTTTTGGAGTCATCTGTTTTGCATTCACAGGACATTCTATTTTTCTTACCATTCAAACTGACATGAAAGTCAACACGGATTTCCCAAAGGCAATTGTCTACGGATATATATGTAAGTTCGAAACTTTGATTTATTAATTACTAGCAACAAAAAAATCGCCCTCCGAGTGTTGTAAAAATTATTTTTTGAAAGATATTGCCTGCGAGGGATGGGAGTTAAAAGTTCAATGTCAGAGGGTTTGTATCATAAGTAAAATCATCAAATTTATTAAACGAGTCCCCTTCAAATAAAATGTTGCGTGCATCGATCAATTATTAATTAAATAACTATTTTGAAAATTTTGCCACATAGATTTTACACAAAATCGTAGGTGTTTCCATTGACTGATTATTTCGGGTCCGTACCGATTATATACTATTTCTCTGAATGTTTGAGATGAGGTTTGATGATTAGTATTATCTGCGTTATTCGGACTATTGTCCTCATCTTCATTGTTATCTGTACAACGTTTCAATATATCCCGATTACGACAAGAAAGTTCCCGAGTCCAAAAAGAAGGTTCCCGAGTCCGACAAGAAATACCTGAAGAATGCTGGAAAGCATATCGGCCGAAACGTTGTGCAGATAACAATGAAGACGAGGACAATAGTCCGAATAACGCAGATAATACCAAAATCGTAGGTATCTATTTATTTGTAAACCATTTAGTTAATTTCTTATTACAGAAAAAATTGTGAGAGTACAATTGATTACAAATTTTGCAAATATTTGTTCCATTTAAAGTAATAATTCCATTTTTTAATTAATTTCATAGTTTATTTATTTAAATTGTCATTTTTACAGTGGAAAGGATTCAAATGTTGAATTATAAGGAACAGCTTTTATTTATTTCATTCATATTAATATTGAATTTTTGAGTATATATAATACAGGGTTGTTCTTTATTCTATGTAGTGGCGATTTTGGGTATTCTGACGTAAGAAGTGGCGTATTTTCGGTTACAAACAGATATAGACCGAATTTCCATTATCAATAGATTATATAATTAATATAGTTATTAGTTATTAAATAAATTTTATTCAATGGTTTTATTTTATTTATTTGATTATTATCAATTAAACCAACAGTATGAGAATAGAAACCGGGATATAGAAAATCCCGAGTAGAAGAAGTAATACTGGCTCGGCTGCGCATTGGCAACACAAGACTTACACATTCTTTTATTCTCAAGCAGGGGGAGGATCAACCACGGTGCGGGACATGCTAAACACCCTACACTGTCAAACATTTCTTCAGAGAGTGTGGAGTTTTCACTCCAATCAGAAATAAATATTTCAACACAAATAATATGAGGGGATCTGTTTGAGAATATTAACATGGATGACGTTTTTTCCTTCTTGGGAGAAATAAACAAAATATACCGAAAATTATAAATCAGATATAAAAATACATCCAAGAAATACATCTCCAAAAAATACACCAGTAATGGAAACTTGGGTAACAACTTTTATCCCGTACTCTTACAGTTATAGACAAATAGTACCACTACTGTTCTTCTACAAGAACGGCTTTGGTATTGATGTTACATAATCTATGCGGTTGCATAAGATTATTGTCAATCCCCTGTATTTCTAAAGGGATGGCCCTTTTCATATCACTGGCGGGACTTTCCATGGAATAATTAAAGAAATCCCGCGAAATACGTGAAGTCACGTGGGACCTGGTTGGGTCCTCAGTTTCAGTTTGGACGTCGGGCAGAGAAGATGTCCTGCCTTAACTGGAACTCACTGTATACGCGCGCTATATTAGTCAGATATTTAGTTACATGAAATGTATAGTTAAGTAAATAAAAGCTTACGAAAATAACACGGTTTTGTGGTTGGTGAATGTCTTGGTAACAAGACTGATCTAGAAGAAGAAATGAGTTAAGTCCGACCGACCACCAAGACGAAGTCCAGACGCTAGAAGAAACTTAAGATATCAAAGACGCTGGAACAGAAGAATAGAAGTAGAGAGAAAGTAAAGAAGGGTATACAACATTGAATACCCCATAAATGTATTATATGCCATTAAATAAAACAAACCAAATCTTATTTCAAAATAAAATTAGGCTTGGGCATTTTATGGTAGGAATTTACGAGTAAAAAGTTGAAGTGTAAAAACGAGCCCCCACTTTAAAACTAAGCATTCTCACAAAATAAAAGCTTTTAGAATATACACATTGAAGTGAATATTAAAATAAATAAAGGAAATATATTTAGTATTGTAAAATAACGGGTGCAAGAAAAATAAAACATTTATTGCAAAAACACGGACATAAAATGTGGGTTCAGTTTATTTTATGGTAGGAATTTACGAGCAAATAGTCCTTTATTACCGAACGGATTTGGTATTGAATATCCCAGAAAGGTATTATATGCCATTAAATAAAAAATAAAAATAAAAAAAAAACAAATCTTATTTCATTGTTTTCTAATGTCTGTTTTTTCTTTCTTCTTCTCTTTTTAGGGATTATCTTGGTTTATCTTCCAGTTCCAACCGTGAGTTACTTCATCTATGGCAAAATGCTTTCTTCGAATATTTTAGAGACAATTTCAGCGAGTCCAGTTCTTAGTGTCGTACAAGTTGCCTTTACATTTCATATTGTAATGGCTTTTATCATTCTCATGAATCCTATTTGTCAAGAAATCGAAGCAAAATTAAGTGTTTCAACACGTAAGTCTCTTTCGTGAATTTTCTTCATTTTTATATCAACTAGCAAATATATGCACCCTCCGGTTGCAAGTATTTAAGTTTAAATGTAACAAAATATTTAGATTAATCAGAAAGGTTAATGAAACTAATTAAGAATTCAAATAAAAAGATTTGAAACGGAGGGTATAATCGGAAAATAGAACTACTGAAACTCTTTCATCACTTCCGTTTTTCAATGCTAAATTTTACTAATTTAACTATTTAGTTAAAATAGGAAGTAAAGAATAAAATTACAGTTATTTCTTCTTGTTAATGAATTTCTTTTAGGATTTATTGAAGAGATTTTTACTCATATTCATTAAGATAAAACCAACAATTAGAAATCAATAATCCAAGCACATTTTTATCAAAATCGGTTTTTTTAATATCAATATGCAAATTAGCTTTACGTTTACACTGAAAACTGGTATTTTGTTGTATATATAAATACAATTGCATGTATTTAGGTAAGGCCAACAGTATTAATAATGTCAAACAGTTTTATTATTAATTGCGGTTTAAATAGAAATAAAATCATGGAGAATGTGATGTAAATAACTAAGGGAATTGTGACTTGAGTAGTAATATAGTTTCGGTTACAGACAGAAAAACACACAATCTCCATTATAATAAGATGTGATCATTTTGTTAACATACGAGGGTCAGTCAATAAGTAAAAGAATAAATTATTGGTCATTTAACTCTTTGCCTACCAAATTTCCCACTTACGACTGTACCAAATGTTCGTGGCATTTTTTAAATATCCTATCTTACAGGGTATGCTAGGATATTTCAAACTTTACTATCTATTCACCTCAGAACTCATTGTATTACAAATAAGTAAAAAGTAAGTAAAGTCGTCGGGGCGTCCTAAAGTCGGTATCAGCCAGTCAGCGAGGGTGTCTATCCCCTTTTCAATAGCGCTAGACCAAGGAGATTGTTTTGGCGTCTGAGGTGGAGCGCCACACCTACCATCAGCTCCTTACTTTACCGCACAGATCCCTGTGCTACTCATACGCTGAGTTGGCGAGGACCGGTATCGAACTAGGAACCTTGTGGTTTCTAGCCGAACGCTCTACCGACTGAGCTAACCCGGCCCCTCTGTGTCCTGCTGCTGTGTATGGTGAGCCGCTGTGAGAGGTTTAAAGTAGGCAAAGAGTTAACTCTTTCCACCATATAATCTTAAACAGGCTTTTTTTTTAAATATCAGTATATAGAAATATTAAGAAATATATAGGGATGTTTATTTCCAGTGTTATGTAATAAAAGTTATCAATATTATCAATACAATAGAATCTAGGTATACCCAAATTTACACAACAATTTTTTTTTGGGGGGGGGGGGCAAAGTTAAGTGACCAGCAAAAAGATCAGAAAGTTTTGAAATAAAATAACTGAAGCATTATAAAATTCATTCATTGAAAATCAACACTGAAAATTTCATTAAAATCTGATAATTCCCTGATTTTTCGTATTTTTTTTTCAATGGTGACGGTTAACGCTATTTTGTAAACATGGATTTTACAGCAACCTTGGCAGCCATGTTAAGTTATATTTGAGTAAAATTACCGGAAAAATATTGTGTAATATTATTCTGCTTTTTTCTTTTTTTTTTTTTGATGCTCATTATATTACTACTTTTCATCTTAGATAAAAATTTTACCTTAAATAATCGATTTAATTAATTTTGATTCGTTCTTAAAATGAAAAGCAGACAAAAAATTGGGTATACCTAGCATAATCATATTATTTTATCATATTATTTACCTCTTATCAGATTTCTTCAACGTTTGAATGTACGTAATTAACTTGTATGAATTTCAAAACGAGGCAAGAGCTCATAAATGATGACGTGTGCAATTTGTGTTTATTTCAGGTTTCAACTGCAAAAGAGTTTTAGTCCGTGTCTTAGTTATGCTGTGCGTTTTGTTTGTGGCGGCAACATTTCCTGATTTCGGTTCCGTCTTATCGCTGATTGGTGGATCAGCCATTACTGTCCTCACTTACGTTTTTCCATCGCTGCTCTATCTGAGATTAACTTCAATGAGAGGAAATTGGCCGACAATGTAAGTTATTTATATTTATATATATATACTAGCAAATATATGCACCCTCCGCCGGGTGCAAGTATTTAAGTTTTAATGTAATAAAATATTCTATTAAATTAGAAAGACTAACGAAACTAAATAAGAACACAGATAAAAAGATTTGAAACAGAGTGCAAGTATTTAAGTTTTAATGTAATAAAATATTATATTAAATTAGAAAGGTTAATGAAACTAAATAAGAATGCAGATAAAAAGATTTGAAACTGGTGGTATAATCGAAAAATAGAATAACTGAAACTTACTCTTCCATCACTCCCGTCTTTCATTGCTAAATTTTCTTAATAACTATTTAGATAAATAGGAAGTAAATAATAAAATTACAGTTATTTCTTCTTGTTAATGGATTTCTTTTAAGATTTATCCCCGAGGTTTTTAATCATATTCATTAAGATAAAACCAAACAATTAGAAATCAATAATACTAAGTACATATTTAAAATCAGATGTTTAATATCAATATGCAAATTAGCCTTACCGTTCACACTGTAAACCACTATTTTGTTGTATATATAAATACTATTGCATGTTATTAGTAGGTAGATATGGTCAAAATATGATAATTTAGTTATTACAACGTTTGATATGTTTACTTAAGAGTTATTGCAAAATACTCCATTATGTAAAAAGTATAATAATCTTGACTAGCAGGACCTGTGGATATACTACTGTAAGATAATTTAATTTTCAAAAGGTTTGATATGTTTACTTAAGAGCTATTGCTAAATAGTTCAATATGTAAAAAGAAATATAATAATCTTGATTTAACTCTCTCTCTCTCTCTCTCTCTCTCTCTCTCTCTCTCTCTCTCTCTCTCTCTCTCTCTTCTCTTCTCTCCTTTTCCTTTGTTTTCTTGTTTTCATCTTTTCGTTACGTCCGATTGAAACAGATTAGGGTTATAGCTTCCAGGCGCTCACCCACTCTCTCTATAATGATTATTTTTATTTTCTTTCTAGAAAATTGCCCCTGCACATAAAGGTCCTGAACATCGAAATCATTTTAATGGGAATATTGACGGCCATTTTTGTCACTTACTTCTCTGCCCAGGAGGTCATCCGAAAGAGTTTCCAGTCGCCGTGTTATTTAAACCAAACATCAGTATAAAGGACTGAAACAGTAACAACGAACGGGGATCCAAGCACTGCAACACCGACGCTGCGGAGTGGGAATATTAAAAGACTCACAGATACACATTTCAGTGTAAGATGAAACCTACATGGGTTTTTTTGGGGCGCCAATTTCAAATAGTTGTCTATTCAGGAATGTTCATATCCAAATTGATGGCGTCACGTGATATCCTGTACAATATGAGGGTGGGCTGAAAAGTTCATAGGCTGAAAAGTTCATACGATGACGTCATATCTGCTGGATGATTTTATTTTATTCTTTTTTTTTTACTAATGGGATCAAAGCACTGCAACACCAATGGAAGAAGTGCATTTTTAATAGGCAACATTATGATTAATATTATTTATGTTTATAATTTATTATTTATATCTATAATATTAATATATCTATAATTTATATATAATTATATAGTAGCGGTAGTAAATATATATATATATATATATATATATATATATATATATATATACGAGGGTAGGCTGAAAAGTTCAGATACTGAAAAGTTCATATGATGATATTATATCTGCTGTTGATGACGTTTGTTTTTTGTTTTTGTTTTTTTTACCAATGAGATTCAAGCACTGCAACACCGATGGAAGATGTGTGTTGACCACAAGGTGTGGGGGACTATTTTGAAAAATAAACCTCATTTGGTTACATTCTATGAGTTTGATTGATTGATTGATTTTAACGGTATGTTGACCTATCTAGGGTTATTTTCTGCCTTGGGGTTAGGGAATCATGTTCATTGTATATTCATATTTTTTCACCATTTTTGATGTACTTATTTCTTAAGGGGCTTATTTTTGCCAACTGTCCTATCGAATACAAATCATTTAAAAACATAGGTGGAACCCTAACATGTACTACCACTCCGTGTCAGAGTGAATCTGGGTGTAGTATCAATAAAGAAATACTCCACACTCTCCAGATTTCCATAAGTGGAGCCTCACCATCAGATGTAGTTCAGTGTCATGCCCAGGACACACACACCCCCTTTGGGGTGAGACTTACTCCTCTGCAATGGATACAGTCGGCGTATTCTAATCATCGCCTACAGGGTGACATTTCATGAGAGTATCTTGGTCAGCCTATGAACTTTTCAGCCGGCCCTCGCATTTTAATTGGAAAAAAACAGACGACAATATTTAGATTTCTATCAGTGATAATTTGTACAGGCTGGTCCGAAAGTCTTGTCATCCCTAAATATCGTTTTAACTTTATTTTTTGTTTTAATAATATAATATATAAGCTATTTAATCATTTTACCACTAAAAGAATATTTTAAAATTAAACTATTTTCTAGAATTTCGGATTTTATGTAATTATTTTACCTTTAAACATTTTGAAGGGTTGACAAGACTTTCGGAGCATCCTGTACTTCCATCCGTTATGAAACGTATGCGTTGACGTCACGTGATATACACAAGGATGTGTGACGTCATGATTTGTTGTGAACATGCCCGAACAGACATCAATTCTAAACTAGATCCCGTTTTTCAAGAGAAAAGGCGTGAGTAAGACAAGAAAAGAAAAAACAGAAAAATGTGAACTTCTCCAAAAAATTGCCATGTATAAACTTTTTATAACGTAAACTTTATTTTTTTGGAAAAAAAAAGTGTTCTTCTTTTTCTTTTTCTTTTTCTTCTTCTTTTTCTTTTTTTTCTTCTTCTTTTGTATCGGAAACTAACGAAAGTAAACGCTTTTATTTCTGTACGTCCATTTTGTATACTAGCAAATATATGCACCCTCCGGGTGCAAGTATTTAAGTTTTAATGTAATGAAATATCGTATTAAATTAGAAAGTCTAATAAGAATGCAGATAAAAAGATATGTAACAGAGTGGGGGTATAATAGAAAAATAGAAATGAAACTTACTCTTCCATCACTCCCGTCTTTCATTGCTGAATTTTACTTATTTAACTATTTAGTTAAATTAGGAAATAAAGAATAAAATGACAGTTATTTTATCTTGTTAATAGATTTCATTTAAGATTCATTGAAGAGATTTTTGCTTATATTCATTAAAATAAAACCAAACAGTTAGAAATCAATAATACTAAGCACATATTTAATAAAATCAATATGCAAATTAGCCTTCCCATTCACACTGTAAACCGCTATTTTTTGTATATATAAATACAATTGCTTGTTATTTGTATGTAGTATGGACAGCACTAATAAAAAGGTGAAGCAATTTTATTAATAATTGAGGTTTAAATATAAATAAAATCATGGAGAATGTGATGTAAAAAACAAAGGGAATTGTGACTTGAGTAGTAATATAGTTTCGGTTACAGACAGACAAACACACAATCTCCATTATAATAAGATATGATCATTCTTTACCGGCTATAACTGCAATCCTCTTTGGGGGATTTCGCTTTGCGCGTGCATTGAACTATCCAGAATTGGGCATGTGTGGCTTCGACTTCAGGCATTTTTTTAATTTTATCAACACATCATCGTATACCAACAGATACTGTGAAATATGTTTCTACCCCAGGTGATGTTCGAGGACAGCCACAACGAGGATTCGAAACCGTTCCGGAGTATTTCAATTGACAATGTTTGTTCTTTACGGCCATCTTTTCAACTTATTAAACGTTCAGATGATCTGGCTCGAGGGTTGTCAAACTTATTATGCCTATTTTAAATTTTGAAAATCTAGTTGAATGGCTGGTTCATTAAAAAAAAGTATTTAGGTGGGTTTTTTTCTGAAGTGAAGAAATGTGGTGACGTATGTGTTGACGTCACATAGACACCATAGCCAGCATCGGCTTTCTCGTTTTCGTTCCTTAAAAATTAATGCCCATGCTGATTCCCATTCAGAAGTTTATTCTATCAGCAACGGATATAAATTCATATCAACTAATTAACAAATACAATTGATATGCTTGTTGTTCCACATTACGTACATGAAATGTTGTATACCCTCTTCATTACTTACTTCTTATTTCTATTCTTCTGACCGTCTTTGGAATCTTATAACATCTTGTCTTGGTCTGGAATCTTTTAAGGTCTGGACTTTCTTGGGGACTTCGTGTCTGGTCTTCCATTGGGGATTTCTCTTTATCAGAAGCCCTGTGTCATTGTTAGTTTTTAGATAATAAACACAAGACTTCGATTTACTTTGATCATATTTTATTCTCGAAATCCCCCACCAGACTACCTGCGCAGAGTGAGTCGGAGTCGGAGCGTGTATAACACGACTCACCACCGTCGTGGTTTCTCACCGACCGACTAAAATCTATTTCTAATCTAAACCGGAAGAGGGTCTCCTCCACCGATTCTCACGGTATCCACCGGAAGGAAGGATCAGGACAGGTCAAGCCTTGTCATTCAAATCCTTCAAGGCCATGGGCTGCAGCTTATAATGGCCATTTTGATTTCTACACTGTTGCACATAAATATTAGTACTGCCACCCCTAGCGCTACCAGAGCTTTTGGTCTCCAGACAGGTTATTTTTTAATGAATAAATAACATCCATTATATATATATATATGTGTGTATATAATAAATCCGATAGTATGAGGAAAAGGATTAGAAAAACTATTAAATATTATGCTAATAGATATGTTTCAAAGAAAGAAAGGATAAAAACAATATATGTGCTCTGAAGAAGACCGGTTTTATAAAGCATCTTTTACAATTGTCTTCACTTTAATTTTAAAATGATTTCAATTGAAATATACTTGATAAATTCCGCAGATTGAAACAGATATTTGTCAGCGTATCATTTGATATTTGTTTTCCTATTCCTTTTCATCATATATATATATATATATATATATATATATATATTATTATTATTATTATTATTATTATTGGGGACATCAAATGACCACTTCATATAACCTGTCTGTCAAGCGGATGTATGTCGAATCTTCATGCCAAATATTACATCATTAAGCTCTGTCGTTTTAATATCTACCATCCACAAACAGTCAAAAATAATTGTCATTTATTAATATAAACTAGTTGCAGTACCCAGTAATACCTGGGAATTTATTAGCAGTTCCCAGGGTGGACATGAAAATGCTAACGAACCTGGGTGTCCACACTGGATTTTCAATAACAACCTTTGCAGGGTGGGGTTTTTTTTTAATTATCTTTTCAGGTAATTTCTTTAAAATATTTAATGTTTCTTAACAACAAAGTAAACATTATCATATCATTTTTTACGATAAATTGTTTATTTTATATCATAAGAGTATTTTTGAAAACAATTAGATTAAGAGTTTGTGACGTAGTTGACATTCTCTCATTGTTGACTATTACTCCCAATCCCCCTCTTTAATGTTTTCTCTTTCCTTCTCCGTTGTAAAAATGTTCCCATCGGTTCCATTATTGATTTATATTACAATCCAATTAGTGAGTCCTGATTCTCAATATTAGCTCAACATATGAGTAAACATGATCGGATCACTGGAGACAGAAATTGGCATTTGTATCCCCCATGGGTTCCATTATTGATTTTTATTGAAATCCAATTAGCCAGTCCTGATTCTGAATATTAGCTCAACATGTGAGTAAACATGATCGGATCACTGTAGATAGAAATTGCCATTTGTATCCCCATGGGTTCCATTATTGATTTTTATTGAAATCCAATTAGCCAGTCCTGATTCTGAATATTAGCTCAACATGTGAGTAAATTTTTATCATGATTGGATCTCTAGTGTAGGCGCCAAATTTTTATGCACAGATAGACAGAAATTGCCATTTATTTAGTAGATTAGAATTCTTTTTTCTTTCTTTCTTTTTTTCTTTTTTTCTTGGGTAAGAAATATTTTCAGTTTTGCCATAAGAAATTTGGATCTTAATTCAACATTACAGCTTTGTTTGTTTTTTTGTATTTTTTTTTTCTTATCTTTTTCTCTTAAATTCTTTTTCTCACTACCTCTCTTCCACACTTTGTCTCGTGACATCTATCGACCAATAAGAAACCGACAGGTAACGTTATGCTGACTCATCCCAAAAAACTTTCCCCTATTATTTTTTCCACATTATCATATAACAGATTGATGAAAGACAACCAACAAAATTATTTTTAAAAAACGTTCTTTATTGAATCAAATAAAACAACAAAATAACATTCACATTTGTCTCGTTGAAATACAAGATATCGATAGAAAGGAAAAAAAATCTTTTTATTTCATCAAAGTAAAAAAACAAAAAAAGTTCATTTTCTTCAATTTGATTACAATCATCTTTTTTTAATGCCAACGAAAACAAAGATCAAATAACAATACTATTAAATGTATAAAATAACAACTTTAAAAAGGGTTGTAGGGAACTCGAGCTCTCCTGCACCCACGGGACAGGAAGTTTGGGATTGACCTCCCTTGGTTTGTCGTGGGAACGCTCTTCCTTCAGACCCTTCCCATGATACAGTAAATATCGTAGAGCGACGTCTAAATGAAATAAGGGGACAAACTCCTCAGCAATTTGCGTGGGAAAAAAAACACCGTGTTTCCCCGAAAATAACACCTACCTGCAAAAATAATACCTAGCGGGATTCTTCAGAATGATTTTAATATATAAACACTTCCCTTAAAATAAACCCTAGTTGAGCGCGGCAGATAGACAGAATAAATAAGCATTGTTCAAAGTCACATAATGCGATACAAACACTCTTCTTCGTCAATGATCAAGACGACACACGTTTATTACTTGTGCTATTTATCCGGATGTTCAGGAAATGTTGTAGCTACAACAAATTCCAAACTACAGTTTTCCTGGTCGAGCCAAATAAGGTCACTTCATAAAATAAACGACTTTGATGAGTTTTAGAATAAAAAACGTGTTAATAGTAAATAAAAGTTAGATCGTTTTTCGTAATTTCTGTTTATTTAGAAATTTCGTAATTTTCTACTACGTAATGTCGTTTTTCGATATATGAAGGATAAAACATTCCCCGAAAATAAATCCGAGTGTTATATTCCAGAATGAAAATTAGTATAAGCCGTGTCTTTATTTTGGGGGAAACCCGGTAATTCCCAAAAGAAACACACCTGCCTTTTTGATTAGTCGAGAATAGCAAATGTGATGCAATCTTAAAAGAAATGACTGCCATAAAAGTTTAAGTATTTGAGCATTTTTAAAGACAGTCTAGTTACTTCATTAAATATGAACTATAGTATACTAGCAGGACCTGTGGATATACTACAGTATGATAATTTAATTATTACAACGTTTGATATGTTTACTTAAGAACTATTGCAAAATATTTTAATATGTAAAAAGTATAATAATCTTGATTTAACTCTCTCTCTCACTCTTTCTTTCCTTTTTTTCCTTCTTTTCATTATGTTCGATTGAAACAGATTAGTATCATCGCTTCCGCACGATCCACATCCCTTTCTCTATCCTTCCCCTAATCTTTCTTTTTTTCGTGTTATGTTTTTTTTTTTCTGTGTATCATGTCCTTTTTCTTCCCTTTATTTATCATAAAAACGGAATGGTCCATTATTTAGCTGAGGTGACGGCACTCAAGAAATAAGAATTCGGTGGATAAGCAACACCAGATAATCAGAATTTACATTTTTGCATTTCATCTTGGATGATTTGGACGGTCTTATTTTTAACCAGGGGGTGTTGCACTTATCTTCAAGATTGAGACATAGGCAAGCACTTGTTGAAGGTGCGTGGTGTAATGGTTATCATCATAGGAAATGGACTCAGCAATATGAGTTCAAATCCTGGACGAGGCTGTTTGCATTTCACATAGCAATATGGGATAGGAATGCATCCAACTATTCTCCCTCCAGCTATGGGTAAATAGTAGGGTGGACTGGGTTCTTTAACCTTGGTTAGGCAACCAATCTAAAAGAAGGAAAACTGTGAATTAAAACTTTTTAAACTTCATTTAAGGAATTTACCTTGTGTCTCATCCTACGCGTGTGGAGCAGTTTGTAAATATTATATATATAAGAAATGGATATAAAGTAACCTACTCGAGTTTCATCATCTGAATCGTCAGGGTTACGTCCACTGAATAATATCAGTTGATACCACATATGTCTGTTGGAATGGGTCTTATCGTTACAGATAAGACCCATTCCAACAGACATACATGGTATCAACTGATATTAATCGAAAACTCGATTAATTCAGCGGATGTAACCCTGACGATTCAGATGATGAAACTCGAGTAGGTTACTTTATATCCATTTCTTAAATAAATTTTGCTCTACATTGTATTGAGCACTTTGTATTTGTTTTTTCACGGTCTTAACCCTGGATTCTGTGCGCTCCCAACGATCGTACCTGTACCCACCGGTAAGCCACTACTCATACATAAATACATATATATATATATATATATATATATATATATACAGTACTTGATTTCATATAAAAAAAAGATGATTTTTCAAACAAACAGTTTTATAATTGATTCTTTTGTGTTTTTTGGCAATATGCTAAAATGATTATTTTTTAAATTCTGATAAAATTCATCTCAATAAAAACCAATCAAAAGACAAATGTTACAAAAATATTCTCAGATAAAAAAAAATCATAAATTGTAGGTCAAAATCATAAATGACCAAGAGATTCTAATGTTGAACCTGCCAATAATATCATAGCTGTAATTATGTCTGTATTTTGGAGATGAGGCCTGATGGGAATAATTTTGATGTTTCAGACCGTTGTCCTCATCTTTATTGTGTATGTATGTATAAAGACAACATTTTGGTTGCTGTACTCTCCGGCCTTCCTCAAACCGACATCAAAGAACTTTTAATCAACAGTCAAACAATTAAAAATGATTTCCCAGGTTGGGTTGTTACAATGCTTGGATACACAGGAAACACCTTTGTAAGGTAGGAGGATACAGCAGCTGAAACGTTGTATTTATACATACCACAATAAAGATGAGGACAACAGTCCAAAACATCAAAACTATTTAGTATCATAGCTGGTTTGGAGCAGTTAATTCCTTATTTTTCTTCTTTTTTTTTTTAATTGCTAATACCTCTGTCCCAAAATACTTGTTACACTTTCCTATATATTTCATACACTCAATGTAACAATCATTATGGGACAGAGGTAGTAGTAAGTAAAGTCTATGAAGTGACCTATTGTTAGTATCAGCTGAATAGCAATGACGTCTATCTCCTTTTTACTAGCACTAGACCAGAGAGATTGTTTTGCTGAGATGGAGCACCACACCTACTGTCAGCTCCCAGATCAGATTACCTAAGCTGTGCTATTCATGTCCTGAGTTGGCAGGGACCGGTATCAAACCTGAAACCTTGCGATTTCTGGGTGAATGCTCTACCAACTGAGCTAAAGCGGCCCTTTAAAGATAGTAGTAGTAGTAGTAGTAGAGAATTATATATATATATATATAATATATTATATGAGAAGTAAATACACAAACGATGTGTTTATGATATGGCTTTTTTAGCCGACAATTTTTGGGAGAATATGTGCTTAATTGAAGTCGTACCTAATTTTTGAAAGTTAATTAATTAATAATTAATTAATTAGGCGGCATACCTATTCAAATGTAAGGCTAACATTGATTTTTCTCGATTTGTTTAGCCTCACCTTTGAATAGGTATGCCCGCCTAATTAATTAATTATTAATTAATAATTAATTAATTATTAATTAATTAACTTTCAAAATTAGGTACGACTTCAAGGACACACACACACATATATATATATATATATATATATATATACAGAAAAATTTAAAGGAACAGGCTTGGGTTTATAGCCCAATGCCTGAGGTGCCTCAAAAGAGGAATGCCGAAGGGATACATGCAATTTTTAGCATTGGCCACATATGATCTTTGGTTTGTGCACTGCTCCCCACATTAATTAATCCTTGTGTTCAACTGACATGCTGGGATATCAGTAAATAACTACAAAGAAAAAATTTCAGTATGAAATTATTATTCTACTTTATTAAAGTAAATGTGACATAGATAAAGATAAGAAACGTTTGGAAAATAGAAAAGTTTTAAAAGATTTTTGTTAAAGAATTCTCTAAAGAAAGACAAAAAGCTTCTTGCTCAGTTGGTAGAGGAGAGCTTAAGTTTTTGGTTGGCTTTCAAATATTTTTTCAAAGACACTCATTAAATTTTAACTCTTTACAAACAGACTTCAATAGAAACAACCAAAACAACAAATAAAACAATTCAGAGATTCTAACAATAATGACACTTTCGTTTGTTTGTTTGTTTTTGTCATATAGTACCTAAATAACGAAGATGGAATCATTTGTTTTTCCTATAAATGTTGTCTGATAAAACTTTGGAAGAAAAAAACAAGATCTCATGGGACTTATTAATTCAACCTAACAATTTTTAAGCACTCCGTTTGCCTTATATCTTTGCTTAGTAAACCTTTTTCTCTAACCTTAATTCTCATGTTTCTTCCTATTATTTATCTATTAACTCGAGTTACAACACCTTTTTTTTTTGTTTTACATTAACATCAATATCAAATATTTAAAATAGAAATGAAAATAAAACTGTTCAAACATATATATATATATAATTTAATATACCAAACTTGTTGGTAAATCCTTGCGGTGAGAAAAAACCCAGCAAATAGTTTGATTGTAAAAATATACTACCAAACATCAACTGGGGAGAAAAAAATTTTTTTTGAAAAAAAGAAAAGACCAAGATAGTCGTACCAACAAAAAATAATCTATTGGTACAGTATTTGACCAAAAGAAAAAACAATTTATATGTATATAAGATAAATATATATTCATATAACCGCCAGGGAGATAGCTAATAAGTAAAAAGTGCTCAATACCTAAGTAGAGCAAATAATAAAGATAAATCTAATGAGTCAGACGAACTACTATTAGTTTCGCTTAATGCTCTTCAGGGCTAAGATCTGACTCTTAGCCTGAAGAGCATTAAGCGAAAATAGTAGGTTCGTCTGACTCATTAGATTTATCTTATATATTATATATATATATATATATATATATTATAGGGAGCAAATATGGTAATTATATATATATATATATATATATATAGATCTGTCATTATGCAATAGCATGTCTATCAACAAGGTTGGGTAGGTAATTAATATATTTTTCAGTATATGAGGAACACATTTTAAAAAAACTCTTATAGATATTAAGTAAAAAACTATTATCAATATCAAGCAGCGAGGGAGTCTATCACCTTTTCACTACCACTAGACCAGAGAGATTGTTTTTACATTTGATGTGAAGAGCCACACCTACTGTCAGCTCCCCATTTTACCGCACAGATCCAAGCTGCATTACTCATGCACTGAGTGAGTGAGGGCCTGTATTGAACTCAAATCTTGTGGATCCTAGGCAGATGTGTTACATAATCTATGCGGTTGCATAAGAGATATTGTCAATCCCTGTATTTCTAAAGGGATGGCCCTTTTCATATCACGGGCGGGACTTTCCATAGAAATATTATAGAAAGCCGCGAAATATGTGAAGTCACGTGGGACCTGGTTGGGTCCCAGTTTCAGTTTGGATGTCGGGCAGAGAAGATTACTGCCTTAACTGGAACTCACTGCATACACACGCTATGTTAGTCAAATGAAAAATGTTTAGTTAAGAAATAAAAGCTTACGAAAATAATATGGTTTTGTGATTAATGAATGTCTTGGTAACAAGACTGACCTAGAAGACCAGACACGAAGTCCATACGCTAGAAGACTGAGCTAAACTGGCTCTAATATCAAAATGTGTTGGTATTTACTAAAGCTTGCAGGAGTTGCAGTGAATGGTATCCCCCCCCCCCAATAAAAATACCATTTTATACATTTCATCTTTGATCAAACAATTTGGTAAATCTGCACAATAGTTACAATTAGATTTACTATTGAAATCAGAGCAACAACAAACAAAAACAAAAACAAAACAAAAAAAGAAAAAAAAATGAAATTGAATAGAAAATAAAATTCATGTTAACTCATCAGTCACAGAATTTGCAATAAAAGTTTAAAATCAAATAAAATGGAAATTTCTTTTTTTTTTTTAAATTGCAGAAATGATCCAAATTTTGTCTGTATGTTCCATAATTGCAAGAATATGCCTCTCTGGGCATAAGTATTAACTTTTAATGTAATGAAATATATCAAATTGGTAAGGCTAATAGAATTAAATACAAACACATATAAAAAAATTACACTTATTTAATTGTATTTTAATTGGTTTCTATATAAATCATTCATAGGATGATCTTTATACGTTGGAGAATAAAACACTGATATTAGAGATTAATAACACCAAGTAATTATTTATTAAACCCAGTTTTTAAACCGGTATGCAAATTAACTGTATCATATAAACCTTTAATTCTTAGTAATAGATACACATTACAGGATTTTAAATGCATTAATAAGATGTGCTGATGTGAGGCAAATCTAATTCAGATTTTCATAGAGACATCATTAATGAATAAGATTTATTTCATTTTATGTATTAATTCTTTTGATTTAAATTAAATACTCATTGATAAACTTACGCAATTCCTGAGAGTATTGTAAATAAGCAGTGACATAGTTTCAGTTAAAGATAGACAGATACTGAATCTACATTATAATAAGATATAGCAAAAATAGCACAGGCTTAAACTAAAGAAATTACAGCAATTTCCAATGTAAATAAGTGCTATTTTTGTTATATTATGGTACCATACATACAAAACTCAGATCATTGTAATATACATTGGCATCTTTTAAGAATAATTTCTTTTTATTACAGTTTAAACTTCAAGACTTCTATTATCCATTCTAGTTTTAATATTAACAGTACATTTTATAGATACTGTGATAATACCATAAAAACAATTTTAGCCATAATGATCATTATATAATTCTTTTAATATTAACAGCACATTTCATAAAACAATTTTTATGATCATTATATAGAATTTTTATACCATTGCATCTTTAATGGTAATAGAATAAAAAAAATCAACAGGCATTTCATTAATTCTTGTAAAGATGTCAGTTTATATCTTATTATAATGGAGATTGGGTGTTTTTCTGTCTGTAACCGAAACTATATTACTACTCAAGTCACAATTCCTAGTTATTTACCACATTCTCCATGATTCTATTTCTATTTAAATCTCAATTAATAATAAAACTGCTTGACTTTATTAATACTGTGGCCTTACCTAAATACTAAATACATGCAATTGTATTTATATATACAACAAAATACCAGTTTTCAGTGTAACGTAAAGCTAATTTGCATATTGATATTAAAAAAACTGATTTTAATAAAATGTGCTTGGTATTATTGATTTCTAATTGGTTAGTTTATCTTAATGGATATGAGTAAAATCTCTTCAATAAATCCTAAAAGAAATTCATTAACAAGAAGAAATAACTGTAATTTTATTCTTTACTTCCTATTTTAACTAAATAGTTAAATTAGGAAAATTTAGCATTGAAAAACGGAAGTGATGAAAGAGTAAGTTTCAGTTGTTCTATTTTCCGATTATACCCCTCCGTTTCAAATCTTTTTATTTGAATTCTTAATTAGTTTCATTAGCCTTTCTGATTAATCTAATATTTATTACATTTAAACTTAAATACTTGCACCTACGGAGGGTGCATATATTGCTAGTTAAACATAAAGGCATACAATGAAATTTGTTTGTTCAGAGTTTTTGGATGGAATTCAAAAACCATTTAAGTTACATTAAATGATCAAATTTGATGATATTATTGGTTTAATGTTGAATTTGGTTTTATTTTTTAGTTGACTACATAATAAAGAAACAATGAAAAGAGAATTAGGAATAAAACTTCAAACTGTTTCAAACTCATTTCAATTACATTCAATCAATTCTGTCTATTCAAAACATTTTAGCTTTCATTTCAAAGATATAGTAGTGAGCTTGAACTCCAATCACACTATTAAATTCACTTTCAGACTAATAGTTTTGGGAAAGGTATGAACAAATTATCCCCCCAGCTATGGGTTAAATAGTACCACTACTGTTCTTCTACAAGGTTGGATTTGGCAATAAATAACCCTTCATTTCATTTCAAATGTTATACAATCAGTGCTGTGTATTCAACCTTTTTCAAACTATTTATCTAGCCTTCATTTTAAATGCTATACAAAAAGTGCAGTATATTAAAAACTGTTTCTCTAAGATTCATTTCAAATCCTATACAATATGTACATGGATTCAAACTATTTATTCTAGCCTTTATTTCAAATGCTATATGATGTGCTGGTTTAGCTTCAACACATACTCAAAGAATTTCATAAGTGCTCCAACCAATGGAAAACTCACTGGAATAAGTGTGTAGAATGCCAAGGAACTATTTTAAAGTGAATTAATGTTTTATTCATTGTTTATGTCTGTCTTGGTAAATAAAGCTTCAGTCTCAATAATTTGGTTGAAACTGATTGTATCTTATTTCTCTGAATGTTTGAGATGAGGCTTGAAGATTAGTATTATCTGCGTTATTCGGACTATTGTCCCCATCTTCACTGTTATTTGAAGAAGGCCGGAGGGTATATGGCCAAAACGTTGTACAAATAACAAATGAGATGGGGACAATAGTCCGAATAACGCAGATAATACTGATTGTATTTGATAAAAATTACAATTGTGTAATTATAAGGAAAATTCTGAATTCAAACCTGCTAAACTCCATTTTAAAAATTGGCCTTGTGGCATGCAAAGGGTTTAGAAAAACACATACAGGCATAAATCAACATATTCAAACATAAAAGTATAAAAATTTTTTACAAAAAGAATACAAAAATAACATCACTGTTGATTAAAGTTTTCCAACGTGTGAAAAATGCAGAAAATCCTTTTTTTTTAATGTATGTATTCCCGTTAGAATATAGAGAGAAATAACCAACTCATGCAAATTATACAGAATTGAAGATGAATAAAATACACTGCAAATTCTTTTTTTTCTTTTTTTACATATACAAATCCTTCTTTCTTTTTTTTTCTTTTTTTTAATATTAATGCACTTTTCTTTGATCATCAGCTTTAAAAATAACAAGAAGATACATTCAGTTCTGAAATGAAAAAATATTCATTTCAACTGAATATGATGAAGTTTTTATATGAGAAGAAGAATTGGTAATCTGAACATTAAGCTTCCTCAAAGTGAAACAACAAGGGAG
>CM042165.1:5988636-6131369 GCA_023376005.1 Doryteuthis pealeii
GAGAAGAGATATTATAATAAAATCCTTGCCAGTTGAATTGCGCTAGTACTATGAATTCCTATACTAAAATACATTCTCATGCATTCTTATAAACACTTTTCAATGCATTTCCTATAAAAAAAACCTTTTTCCAATGCATGTCTAGAGTAAAACCCTTTTTGTAATGTACTACAATGCTCTATTCTGATATTAGTGTTACTAAAAAAAACTCTTTCCAATGCATTCTTATAATAAAAACCCTTTCCTGTGCATTTTTCTAATAAATCATTTCCACTGCATTCCTCCAGTAAAATCCATTCCAATACATTCCTCTAGTAAATCACTTTTCTTTGCATTCCTGTAGTAAATCTTATTTCAGTTGATTTATCTTGTAAAGTCCTTTTTAGTGCATTCATCTTGTAAACACTTTCTAGTGCAATCCTATAGTAAAATGCATTACAATACATTTCTATTTGATATCAGCGGACTTTTATGGGTTATTGTCACAGTGTGTACCACCATAGTTGTATATTGGTTCTAATAGAAAACGGAAGTACCGTTTTTGGCCATTGTTCAAGGGAACGGAAGTATCGCTTAGGCCCTGTTTGACATGTTCTAATAAAATGGCGGGAGTGGTGAATTGAATTCTAAGTAGGAGGTGGGTGAGAGGTTCTCAAAATAGTTTTAACAAACGAATTTGAATTTGGTTTGAATTCAAAGTTTTTCTTCTTCTAAACTGGTTGCTTAACTAATGTAATGAATATGTTAATACCTTGGTAACCCCTCACTATAATCTGATTGGACAGTGTCATGTATAAATCATCGACATTGGTGGTACAAGCGCCTAAGCCTACCAGACTAAACTTACTCGCCAAACTACACCACGACTGCTCGGAAGACGTGCTGCTATTCGACATACCAGCTACTACTGCGATAATATACCAAATACCAACTTCATAATATATCCCTTAACCCGGATGTATCATTAACCAAGATTAATCTGCCCTACTATTTATCCATAATTTGAAGGAGAATAGTTGGATTTGTACCCTTCCCAATGGTGTTAGCACCATGTGAAATGTAAACAGCCAGATCCAGGATTTGATGTCATCTCGTTATGTCCATTTCCTACGACGATAACCATTATACAACGGCGTCTGGTTATTCTGCCTGTAAAAACTTGGATCTGGTATTGTTGTTATTAATGAGTATTTTCTAAAGAAACGTGTAACATTTTTGGCAACGAGGATATTGTTCTTTCACACAGAAATCTGCCGGAAACACTCGGGGGCGTTTGGGTGAATTTAGCGTTGAATCTGGAAACATTTCATCTCATTTGGACCGGATGAAACAGATTTTTTCATAGCAAACAAAATTTGCATATGGTACTCAAGTCGTCGGGCGGCCTAATGTCGATATCAGCCAATCAGTGAGGGATAATGAAATGTATTGATTTAATTTTCCGTATTTTCTCATTTAGTCTAGGAAAATATGTAAGTAAAGTCGTCGGAGTTGCCTAAAGTCGGTATCAGTCAGACAGCGAGGGAGTCTATTCCCTTTTCAATAGCGCTAGACCAAGGAGATTATTTTTGCGTCTGAGGTCGAGCGCCACACCAACCATCAGCTCCTTACTTTACCACACATATCCCTGTGCTACTCATACGCTGAGTTGGCGGGGACCGGTATCGAACTAGAATCCTTGTGGTTTCTAGCCGAACGCTCTACCGACTGAGCTAAACTAAAATGCAAAGCAATTTTACTCGGCGTTATCGGAGAGAATACAAAAAAAGTATTGGAAGATTTATGTGCACCTCAAAAACCGAGTGAGATGTCTCTTCAGGAAATTGAGAATTGGTTGGTTGGTTGGTTGGTTGGTTGGTTGGTTTTACGGCACGTCAATTCCCATTGGGTTATTTTATGCCGGAGATGTTTTTGTTTATTCATTCTTGATGAGTACTCAATTAGTTTTAAACACATTTTTCTATTTAACCTATACATGGGACCCTAACAGGTACTACCACTCCGGGTCAGAGTGGACCTGTGAGTAATGGTGATGAAGGTGTGCTCCACATTCCACAGATGGGTAGAGGGGAAGGGGGGCAAAAAACCTGATTTATTTACTTTTGAGATTTACAAATGCTGAACAATTTTAAGTTTAATTTCAATGCGATAAATCAAAATCAAATCTTCATAATTTTTGCACAAAAAGCAGGAATTGGTGATATTTAATGTGTATATATATTTACTTTGTCGTTAATTATTTTATTTTCGTAGTTTCATCCAGGCAGACATACATACACACCGACTGCCCTTTATATATGTATAGATGATGTAACTATGTCAGAGAGTCTGTTAACATTTCCTCCTAATGGAAGGATTTCTTAGAAGAACCTAGGATATCCATTATTGTCATTAAAACTATTGAGGCGATTATGAATGTTAAGTTTCAAGCTAAGTGTGGGGGTGGGTAGATTGGTTTTAATAGAAAATGGAAATACCGTTTCGGCCATATTTGACTTGTTCTAATAAAAAGGTAACAGAAAATACACTTGTAATATTTTCTGTTGCAAACGGTTTGTCTGCAGCAAACATTAATTTATATAATTGTGTTAAAATAGTCCGAGTCTATGTTTAAATAGCCCGGTTGCAACGCCCCCTATTGACAAACCCTGGCGGCAAGGGAGGTAACCCTTTGCCAATCTCTACCCGAACCAAACAAGGGAAGATAATCGCAACAATCTTATTTATTGTTTTTCGTTGTTGCTGTTTTCTTTTACATTTAAATACAATTTCAATAATTCGCCCTTCCCTCACGATTTTGCAATTAAAGGATTAGTTTAAGCTGTAAGGAAGAGACTTTTATATTTTGGTGACTGTAGTACAAAAAGGTTTTTTTGTTAAATGGGCTATTAGCGTGAATTGGGTCAACAAATGAACCTAGTTCAGTTCAAAGGTAATCTTAACATTTTTATCATCCCGGAGCGCTACCTTAATTTACGCTATGTTTTACCGTGCCGGCGTCAGGCGTATTTTCGACCCAACTACTACTCCTGTTGAGTGGGGGTGCCGATAGACAGGTGGTTAGAAGCTTCGACTGATGAAAAATCGGTCAGGTTTCGATATTTTTCCAAGTCGTGTTTTCATTGCTTTTTATCAGCAAATTAATGTGGATATTTTACAATGCCCCACCCCAAGATTTTTTATCGACAAATCAAGGTAGATATTTTACTCATGTTTAAAAAGAATTTTCCGATTGAATTTGTACAAATTTCAAATGATTTTATTACAAAACTCAAGTTCAAATTTCAAAACAATGTTCATACCGTACGTCCTGTCTCTTTTGAATTTACAATGCACCCCGCACCCCCCCGCACCCCATAACATGCAAATAAGAACTCGGACATTTTTTTTTCCGAATTGAATTTGTACAAAAATCCGACGCCGGCACTTTCAAACATAGCGTAAATTAAGGCAGGAGTCCGGGACGACAAAACGTTAAAATTAGCTGTTAATAGATAGGCTAGTGTTTACCAGACTCTTCCCACCCCCACCCTCTTTTAGGCCTTGTGTCGAATTTTTATTTCTTACAATCTGTATATCAATACGCTTGTTCCTTAATATTCCGACCGTTATCATCTTGCAACCACCTCTGGTTAAAAATGAGACCGTCCAAATCGTCCAAGATTCAAAAATGTAAATCCTGATTATCTGGTGTTGCTTATCCGCCGAATTCTTATTTCTTATGAGTGTCGTCACCTCAGCTAAATAATAGAACATTCCGTTTTTATTATAAAGAAAGGGAAGAAAAAGGACATGATACACAGAAAAATATAATAAGAAAGGAAGAAAGAGAGAGAGAAGCGAAATATATAGAGAGGAGCGATAACGCAATCTGTCTCAATTGAACATAAGGAAAAGATGAAAAGAAAGAGTGAGCGAGAGATTATTCAATATTATTATACTTTTTACATATTGAACTATTTAGCAATAGCTCTTAAGTAAACATATCGAACGTTGTAATAATTAACTTATAATACTGTATATCCACAGGTTCTAGTAAATAGTGGTAACATATATCATCAAAGGTACACGGCGATGGCTTGGGGGGGGGGACAAAATATTTTAATGTTTAAGTGAACATATGAAACGTTATATTAATCAAATGATCATACTGTGGTAGATCCACAGGTCTTGCTAGTAGGTAAATGTATTCCAAAGAATATAATTCAATATTCCTCTCTTGGTAAAATCACCTTTTTTTTCTTTTGAATCATTTTTTAGACATTTATTTTCGCTATTGGAATAAGCCAATGATTTTGAAAATTAGGAAATGGACTCGTCAACACGAGTTCAAATTCTGGACAAGGCTGTTTACATTTCACATTGCGCTAATACTCTTGGGAAAGGTATGCATTCAACAGTAGGGCAGACCGGGCTTTATAACATTGGCTTGGTAACCAGTCTAGGAGAAGGAAAACACTGAATTCAAACCTGTTCAAACTTCGCTTTAAAACCTGACCTTGTGTCACATCCTACTTGTGCAGAGGGGTTGGTAAATATATATAAGCCAACGATTTTTAACAATTATTTTTCCCAAAATATCCCTTTGTTAATAGATTCATTCATCCAACGAATTTGTATAATGCATTCTTACTTGGATATTTATTGATGGAATTTCAATTATTACTCTTCGTCTATTTTGCTATGGAAATTTCTATATGCTCAAAATTAGAGAATTTTGAATACAGTGCTCTCTAATAGAAAATAATTAGGATTCGTTATTTTTTGGTCATTATGGCTTTATATATATATATATATATATATATATATATATATATTATATTTATATATATATATATATATATATTTACAATAGTGTATATGTAAATAAATTCCCGCCGAAACACGTTTCAGCATATTAATAAATGTCATCCCATACAAATATATTTATGTTTTTTTCCATTTATCTTCTCAATATATATATATATATATATATATATATATATATATATATATATAATTCTTTGTTATTAATATTGGAGAAATGATTATAAACTGCTCAATTATTTTTTTAAGAGCTGTATTTATTTATTTATTTAAGTCACCAATACAAAGTTCGTCTTACCAATGGTTTCGGATGTTGACGTCTCTGATGACGGATAAACATCTGAAACCATTGGTAAGACGAACTTTGAATTGGTGACTTAAATAGATAAATAAATTAATATATATATATATATATAATATATATATATATATATATATATATATATATATATATATATAATAAGAATTTAATCAATATATGCATAACAGCACTTCAGCTAATAGTTATAATTCCTATTATGAATTCCAATTCGTTTGTTGTTTTATAGGATCGACTTGGAACGTTGTCGGAATTTTCCAGTAGCAGTAATGAGACAACCTCATTGATTAAACCGCTTCCACAAAAGGTAAGTTTTACGCCAATTTGGTAATTGATTTAAGGATTTATATTATGACGTGACTGTAAATTAGATATTTACATTTTGAATTTATTTGCTTAGATATAAAATGTCTACAAGGAAAGATATATATATATATTATATATATATATATATATATATATATATATATATATATTACTGGCAGAATGTTACCATCGGTTTCAAAGTATCATATACTTTTCTCAGATAAATAGCCGTGGAAGAATATATAATATATATATATATATATATATATATATATATATATATACTTTGGTGCGGTACCAAGTTTCTTGGTACAAGGTGATTCTAGGTGGGTCCTAATTCTCTACCAGTAGTTTGTTGTAGAGTTCAGGTTCCGTATGAGAGCTCAATGTTTAATTATTGTAAACAGACCATAAATTAAAATCCTGTTGGTCAGTCAAAATAAACTTAGGAATTTACCAAAGAGACTAGCAGATAAATTAAAAAAAACACCACCAACCAAGGAAAAAAAAAAAAAATTTTTCCACCAATAAAAAAGACACTTGAAAAAGAAAGAATGCAATATGACCACCCTGAATGAGGGAGGTGAAATGTATGAATATAAAATGAGTTTGACCATGTGCCTGTCTAAATAAAAATATATCAGTGGTCTGAAGAAGCTCGTGAACATACTCGCGAGTGGAAATGGTCCATAACCACGATACCCATGGTATTAAGGCCTTTTATTCCCAATATATATATATATATATATATATATATATATATATATAATATATATATATATATATGGTGTTGCCTCCCACCCTGGTGGATTGAGCTCTCTGGAAAGGAATTTTGCTGATGGCTGCTGCTTACGCTGAAATTGCAAGGCTCTCCTTAAACTGGATATAGCTCTCTTGTAGCCTTTACATATATATTTATCAGTAAAAATTCCCTTCCTGCTGGTGGGTGTGTCGATAGACCGGTGGTTAGAAGCTCCAACTGATGAAATATCGGTAAGGTTTCGATCTCGGTTTGAAGCAGCTTATAGAGTCTAGCCATACTGCAGAGACGTGTATGTTTTCATAGGAGAATGTCACTTATGAGTTCGTCCTTGTTATGTTCGCCCCCACCTGGATGGTTTGTGTAATAGGAGACAGGTGAGCGTACAACTGTTTTTCTGGTGGAATGCTGCTTCCAAGATGTGTTCAAGACAGCGAAACATCCTTGTATAGCTCCCATCTAGCTTTTCTCTCTCTCTCTCTCTCTCTCTCTCTCTCTCTCTCTCTCTCTCTCCTCTCTCTCTCTCTCTCCAAGCGCTTTGTTTAGGTCCAGGTGTGCAGCCGTATAGTAGCACTGATATGGCTATGGCTTGGAAGAATTCTCCCTTTATCCAATCGGTGAGATCGGATTTCCATAAACAGGATAATCTGTCTACAGTAGTCCATGCCTTTCCTATGCGTATATTCTTAGCAAATCTAAATTTGCATTTATTAATTTATTAATGTTATCTGATTTAATCAAAAACACGTAACCAACGTTGGATTATTTGGATTATTCGGACTATTGCCCTCATCTTTATTGTTATATACACAACGTTTCGGTCGATGTGCCCTCCGGTCTTCTCTAAATGTTTCTTGTCGAACCTTCTCGAACTCTGGGACCTTCATAGAACTTAGAACCGAACCCTTTATTCAATCCACGGGGATAGACTGTTCTCATTCCGTTAACCATGACCGGGTATAAGCGTTAAGCTTTCTTAAATAGTCTACGTTATTATCGTCCTTGGCCAGGGTTGAACCTGCAACATAGAGATGATTGTCACTTAGAATTGTATTAACTTACATCTTATATCCATTGTGTATATATATATATATATATATATATATTATATATATTAATATATATATATAAAAGTAAAGTCAACGGGGCGGCCTAAAGTCGGTAACAGCCAGTCAGCGAGGGAGTCTATCCCCTTTTCAATAGCGTTAGACCAAGGAGATTGTATTTAGCATCTGAGGTGGAGCGCCACACCTACCATCAGCTCCTTACTTTACCGCACAGATCCCTGTGCTACTCATACGCTGAGTGGGCGAGGACCGGTATCGAACTAGGAAACTTGTGGTTTCTAGCCGAACGCTCTACCGACTGAGCTATATATATATATATATATATACATATCCATGTGTCCAACTGGACAATTCAGAGTGAATTTTTTAAAACTTATAAACCTAATGTTCTATTTTTACCTGGAATATTTACCTTTATACTTATGTATGATTTTTTTTTACCTTGACTCATATTGTGTGTTTTTTGTTTGTTTGTTTTTTTTTTAATTCATAGAAATAGTAGCATTGGATTATCCATTATTTTTTATAAGTAAACTGTATCTATTTTCCATTTTTCTCATCATTGGTTCTTGTTTCCCGTTTAGACAAAACCACTCGTTCGGGGTTTGTCAGTTGCTCAAGGAACGTTCTTCATTGTAGCCGAAATAGCAGGAAGTGGATTACTGACATTACCAAAAGCAATAGAAGATGTAGGTAAGAAGATCATTTTAAATTTTATCACTTTGTTTGGTAAATTTGGCAAGTGTTTGGGGCATTTTATATAATTACAGGTAATTTCACTTTTATTGGTAAACTAGAAGCGGCTACCCGGCGTCGCCTGGGTAGAGGAGAGGGAAAAAAGAGAAGAGAAAAAACATTGACATGCCGAAAAATGGCCGAGTAGAATTTTAACGAAAAAAAATCTGGGCGCATCACGTGATTGTTTTATCCAATCACAGAAAGCCTTTGGCTCACTTAACTCCATACATAAAAATAAACGTATTTTATTGGCCCAACACGGGTATTAAACATTAAATCCTACTACATCCCATAATTCACTACAGTCTATTTTAAGTTTTTATGCAATACAATGTTATTTTTCTGATTTAAAAAAGAAACGTAACAAAGAAATAGGATGTTTTTAGTCGGGCTGGAACGGATTAATGGCATATTAGTTTATTTCAATGTGGAAAATTGATTTGATATACGAACAGATTGAGTTACGAGCAGAATGAATTAAACGCAGGTCAAGGTACAACTATATATATATATATCTTGATTTTTTTTTTTCAGGATGGATCGGAATTCCCTTGATATTTTTCTGCTGTATCACGTGTGCCTATACAGGGGTCATTCTGACGAGATCATGGAATATGTACCATCACAGACTTCCTGAAGAGGAAAGGGGTCGAAAAATTCGATATCCCTACCCAGCACTTGCAAAAGCGGCTTTTGGCAAATATGGAGGGTAATGACTTTTTGTTTGTTTGTTTTGTTTTGTTTTTTGTTTTGTTATATATAATATATATATATATATATATATATATATATATATATATATTGCGTTTTTATTATACTTTTCTAAAATTCCAAATATTTTTTTTTACATGAGGCTTGATAAGAATTTCTCCCATTTTTCAACCGCCCAGTCGGCTGGGGCGTTAGAATACACAGACTGCACCTCTGCAGAGGGGTAAAATTCTCCCAATGGGGCCACCTGTTGGCCGTGAATGGCGACCTGTGATGCTTAAGGATAGAACCCAGGTGGATGGGCAGTCCAATACATGCAATATTCCATTTTGGCCCATTCTTGGGCTAGACGGGCGGTCGGAAAGGCCCCCTCCGATCAATCGGCTGGTCACGTCAAGCCCTAGCACCTATATGATTTTCCCAACCCTATTGCCCCAACCCCTTTTTATCATATGGGTGCTAGAAGGCGGTGACTGAGGGTCTTAGTGTCCTGGGAATGACGTTAAACTCTATCTGATGGCGAGGTTCCAGTTTTGGGGGAATGTGGAGCACCCCTTCATGACCATTGCTCCCTGGTCCACTCTGACCCGGATTGGTAGTACCTGTTAGGGTCCCATCTATGGGTTAAATAGAAAAACATGAGTTTATAAACAAAATGTGATTATCCATTACGAATGAATTCATTTTAAAACTTTATCGGCATTAAATGACCCACTGAGGTTGATATGCCGTAAAACAAACCAAACCAAACCCATTTTTCAAGTTGTTTATTATTATTTTCAGGTTGGCTATTTCCATTTCCATAAATTTCACCTTATTTGGAGGCTGCGTCGTATTTTTACTGCTGGCTGCGACTAATATTAACAAATTTATAGAACAAGTGTTTCCACAAGTACAAACTACGTACTGTTTGATACTTGTGCTGCTTGGTGCTGCTGTCTTCCCAATCTGTCTCTGTGGTACACCAAAAGATTTTTGGTAAGTAAATAGAATCCATAGATTAATACTCTTCTTTCCACCAAGGAAAATAATGTACCTGCTATAGCATTAACAAACAACATTACATTTTTCTAACAGCAATTAAAAATACTAGCAAATATATGAAACCTCTGGGTGCAAGTATTTAAGTGTTTAATGTAATAAAATATTATATTAAATCATATCAGCCCATCTATGGGTTAAATAATGTATTTTTTTTTAAATTGTATTATCCATTAAGAATTGATTTATTTCAAAACTTTATCGGCATTAAATGACCCACTGAGGTTGATATGCCGTAAAACAAAACAAAACCAAACTAAATTATATCGGCGCCAAAAATTCTGGCCGCATCACGTGATTACTTTGTCCAATCGTACAGACCGTTAACATCTTGCAACACCTTCCGGTTAAAAATAAGACCGTCCAAATGGTCCACAAAGAAATGCAAAAATGTAAATCCTGATTATCTGGTGTCGCTTATCTGCCGAATTCTTATATCTTATGAGTGTGGTCACCTGAGTTAGATAATGGGCCATTCTGTTTTGATTATAAAGAAGGGAAGGGAAGAAAAGGGACATGCTACACAGAAAAAATATAATAAAAAAGGAAGAAAGATAAAGAGTAGGGAAAAGAAAGAGAGTGAGTGAGTGCACAGAAGCGATAACGCTAATCTGTTTCAAACGAACATAATGAAAAGATAAAAAGAAGGAAAGAAAGAAAAAATAGAGAGAGAGATTTAAATCAAGATTATTATACCTTTTACATATTGAACTATATAGCAATAGCTCTTAAGTAAACATATCAAACGTTGTAATAATTAAATCATCATACTTTGGTATATCTACAGGTCCTGCTAGTACTTTTTCAATGCAATTAGATATTGTTAGACCGAATTGTTCTATTTTACTTCTAAAAAAATATCCTTCCCAATATATATATATATATATATATATATATATATATATATATATATATATATATACTGTAGTGTGAGATGGTCACTATTTCAGCTTTTGCTGGAATGGTGTACCAAAGGCAGTATTAATTGGTAGAGTGCTCAATATAAAATAGAGCTGTTATATAATATAATAAAATAAATATATAGTTTTTACATATTACATTTGAAACATCTTCACCTGATGAATGCATCGCATGAAACCAATATGGTTGTGAATGTTCCTTTGTCACCCAATAAATAGATATGTAAAACCTATATATTTATCTTATTATATATATATATATATATATATATATATATAATAAGAGGGGACTAGCCTATGTTTTGGTATGTACGTGTCAACCTATAACTCAGAAAATATGTCATTCATAAAAAGATATCGTATATACTTTAATGTAAGTTGAAAATGGAAGCGAATCCGACGGTATGTTGAAAGGAATAATAAACATAGGAAAAAAATGCTGAATGGATAAAATAGATTTTATTTTACTGATACGTGTTTCGGCCATGAGTTTATCCATGCACACATGCACTCTGTCTATTATTATTTTAAATACAAAATAATAATAATAATAATAATAATAATAATAATAATAATAATAATAGAAAACTACAAGATTTTTTAGTCTACAAGGAATAACGGCCTTCGTCAGAGTAAATTCTTTGGTGTTTGAAATCAAATCGGTTGAAATACGGAGAATTTCTGAAATGTTCGAAAAAATATTTTTTGGAAATTGTTTGAAGAAACCGTTCCACAACGATAGAGAAACAGTGATGTTGACGTCATCGTCGTTTGCGACTGATTTTGAAAAGAAAGAAGACGGTTAAAGAAATATATTAGGAATAAAGTCAGGTGGAATTCCAATTTTCAATGCTTGGGGGGAATTTGAATTTTTTTTAAATAAAATTTGTTATTTAATTTATGAGTATGTGTGTAGAGTTGGTGGTTTATTTATTAATTTAAAATTAATATCATCATTGTGATTACTATTTTTTTTAAATGTGGTTTTAATAAAAAAATAAAGTGAGTTATTAAAATATGTCAGGAAATATAAAGAGACTTTAATGTTTATAATAAGGAAAAGTATAAAATTTGGTTTTTGATTTTTACTGATTAAATGATATAATTTGATAATCGAAAATGAAAATGTTGTAATAAGTAATTGAGAGTTACTTCCCATGTTTTATTATTACCTCCCCTTTGTGTAAATCTTTAGCTTTCTGAAAGTATATAAACTCCCATGCAACTGTATTCTAAGTATAATAAAGCTTTCTCAAGTGTGTTCATTTATTATTACACATTTTTCTCTCTCTTTTACAGGGTGATACCGGTTATAGGTATGACGGCTACAAGTATCAGTATTGTATTATTATTTGTGGTCATTTTGATGGACATTCCCAGTGTCATGGTGGGTCCTGTCGAGCATACTGTTCCGTCTTTTGCATCGTTTTCTTCTTCTTTTGGAGTCATTTGTTTTGCATTCACAGGACATTCTATTTTTCTTACCATTCAAACTGACATGAAAGTCAACACGGATTTCCCAAAGGCGATTGTCTACGGATATATATGTAAGTTCGAAACTTTGATTTATTAATTACTAGCAAAAAAAAAATCACCCTCCGAGTGTTGTAAAAACTATTTTTTGAAAGATATTGCCTGCGAGGGGTGGGAGTTAAAAGTTCAATCTCCGAGGGTTTGTATTATAAGTAAAATCATCAAATTTATTAAACGAGTCCCCTTCAAATAAAATGTTGCGTGCATCGATCAATTATTAATTAAATAACTATTTTGAATATTTCCCACATAAATTTCCCACAAAATCGTAGGTGTTTCCATTGACTGATTATTTCGGGTCCGTACCGATTATATACTATTTCTCTGAATGTTTGAGACGAGGATTAAGGATTAGTATTATCTGCGTTATTCGGACTATTGTCCTCATCTTTATTGTTATCTGTACAACGTTTCAATATATCCCGATTACGACAAGAAAGTTCCCGAGTCCGAAAATGTTCCCGAGTCCGACAAGAAATACCTGAAGAAGGCCGGAAGTCATATCGGCCGAAACGTTGTACAGATAACAATGAAGATGAGGACAATAGTCCGAATAACGCAGATAATACCAAAATCGTAGGTATCTATTTATTTGTAAACCATTTTGTTAATTTCTTATTACAGAAAAAATTGTGAGAGTAAAATTGATTACAAATTTTGCAAATATTTTTTCCATTTAAAGTAATAATACGATTTTTTAATTAATTTCATAGTTTATTTATTTAAATTGTCATTTTTACAGTGGAAAGGATTCAAATGTTGAATTATAAGGAACAACTTTTATTTATTTCATTCATATTAATATTGAATTTTTGAGTGTATATAATACAGGGTTGTTCTTTATTCTATGAATTGACGGTTTTGGGTATTCTGACGTAAGAAGTGACGTAGTTTCGGTTACAAACAGATAGAGACCGAATTTCCATTATCATATATAGATTATATAATTAATATAGTTATTAATTATTAAATAAATTTTATTCAATGGTTTTATTTTATTTATTTGATTATTATCAATTAAACCAACAGAATGAGAATAGAAGCCGGGATATAGAAAATCCCGAGAAGAAGAAGTAATACTGGCTCGGCTGCGCATTGGCAACACAAGACTTACACATTCTTTTATTCTCAAGCAGGAGGAGGATCAACCACGGTGCGGGGTATGCTAAACACACTACACTGTCAAACATTTCTTCAGAGAGTGTGTAGTTTTCACTCCAATCAGAAATAAATATTTCAAAGCAAATAATATGAGAGATCTGTTTGAGAATATTAACATGGATGACGTTTTTTCCTTCTTGGGAGAAATAAAAAAAATATACCGAAAATTATAAATCAGATATAAAAAAATACATCCAAGAAATACATCTCCAAAAAATACACCAGTAATGGAAACTTGGGTAGCAACTTTTACCCCTTACTCTTACAGTTATAGACAAATAGTACCACTACTGTTCTTCTACAAGAACGGCTTTGGTATTGATGTTACATAATCTATGCGGTTGCATAAGATTATTGTCAATCCCCTGTATTTCTAAAGGGATGGCCCTTTTCATATCACGGGCGGGACTTTCCATGGAATATTACAGAAATCCCGCGAAATACGTGAAGTCACGTGGAACCTGGTTGGGTCCTCAGTTTCAGTTTGGACGTCAGGCAGAGAAGATGTCCTGCCTTAACTGGAACTCACCTGCATATGCGCGCTATGTTTAGTTACATGAAATGTATAGTTAAGTAAATAAAAGCTTAAGAAAATAACACGGTTTTGTGGTTGGTGAATGTGTTGGTAACAAGACTGATCTAGAAGAAGAAATGAGTTAAATGCGACCGACCAACAAGACGAAGTCCAGAGACGCTAGAAAAGATGTTAGAAGAGACGCTAGAAGAACTTAAGATATCAAAGACGCCAGAAGAAGAAGAATAGAAGTAGAGAGAAAGTAAAGAAGGGTATACAACATTGAATACCCCATAAATGTATTATATGCCATTAAATAAAAAAAACCAAATCTTATTTCATTGTTTTCTAATGTCTGTTTTTTTTCTTCTTCTTCTTTTTAGGGATTATATTGGTTTATTTGCCAGTTCCAACCGTGAGTTACTTCATCTATGGCAAAATGCTTTCTTCGAATATTTTAGAGACAATTTCAGCGAGTCCAGTTCTTAGTGTCGTACAAGTTGCCTTTACATTTCATATTGTAATGGCTTTTATCATTCTCATGAATCCTATTTGTCAAGAAATTGAAGCAAAATTAAGTGTTTCAACACGTAAGTCTCTTTCGTGAATTTTCTTCATTTTTATATCAACTAGCAAATATATGCACCCTCCGAGTGCAAGTATTTAAGTTTAAATGTAACAAAATATTAGATTAAATCAGAAAGGCTAATGAAACTAATTAAGAATTCAAATAAAAAGATTTGAAACGGAGGGGGTATAATCGGAAAATAGAACAACTGAAACTTACTCTTTCATCACTTCCGTTTTTCAATGCTAAATTTTCCGAATTTAACTATTTAGTTAAAATAGGAAGTAAAGAATAAAATTACAATTATTTCTTCTTGTTAATGAATTTCTTTTAGGATTTATTGAAGAGATTTTTACTCATATTCATTAAGATAAAACCAAACAATTAGAAATCAATAATACCAAGCACATTTTTATCAAAATCAGTTTTTTTAATATCAATATGCAAATTAGCTTTACGTTTACACTGAAAACTGGTATTTTGTTGTATATATAAATACAATTGCATGTATTTAGGTAAGGCCAACAGTATTAATAATGTCAAACAGTTTTATTATTAATTGCGGTTTAAATAGAAATAAAATCATGGAGAATGTGATGTAAATAACTAAGGGAATTGTGACTTGAGTAGTAATATAGTTTCGGTTACAGACAGAAAAACACACAATCTCCATTATAATAAGATGTGATCATTTTGTTAACATACGAGGGTCAGTCAATAAGTAAAAGAAAAACCTATTGGTCATTTAACTCTTTGCCTACCAAATTTCCCCTATGACTGTACGAAATGTTCGAGGCATTTTCGAAATATCCTATTTTACAGGGTATGCGAGGATATTTCAAACTTTACTATCTATTCACCTCAGAACTCATTGTATTACAAATAAGTAAAAAGTAAGTAAAATCGTCGGGGCGGCCTAAAGTCGGTATCAGCCAGTCAGCGAGGGTGTCTATCCCCTTTTCAATAGCGCTAGACCAAGGAGATTGTTTTGGCGTCTGGGGTGGAGCGCCACACCTACCATCAGCACCTTACTTTACCGCACAGATCCCTGTGCTACTCATAACGCTGAGTTGGCGAGGACCGGTATCGAACTGGGAACCTTGTGGTTTCTAGCCGAACGCTCTACCGACTGAGCTAACCCGGCCCCTCTGTGTCCTGCTGCTCAATTATAATAAAATAAACATCACTTTTTGTACTTTGCTTGGGTGTGGTATGGTGAGCCGCTGTGAGAGGTTTAAAGTAGTCAAAGAGTTAACTCTTTCCACCATATAATGTTAAACAGACATTTGTTTTTTAAATATCAGTATATAGAAATATTAAGAAATATATAGGGATGTTTATTTCCAATGTTATGTAATAAAAGTTATCAATATTATCAATACAATATAATTTAGGTATACCCAAACTTACAAAACCATTTGGGGGGGGGCAAAGTTAAGTGACCAGCAAAAAGATCAGAAAGTTTTGAAATAGAATAACTGAAGCATTATAAAATTCATTCATTGAAAATCAACACTGAAAATTTCATTAAAATCTGATAATTCCCTGATTTTTGGTATTTTTTTTTTCCATGGGGACGGTTAACGCTATTTTGTAAACATGGATTTTACAGCAACCTTTTAACAGTCATGTTAAGTTATATTTGAGTAAAATTACCGGAAAAATATTGTGTAATATTATTCTGCTTTTTTTCTTTTTTTTTTTTTGATGCTCATTATATTACTACTTTTCATCTTAGATAAAAAAAATTGACCTTAAATAATCGATTTAATTAATTTTGATTCGTTCTTAAAATAAAAAGCAGACGAAAAATTGGGTATACCTAGCATAATCATATTATTCACCTATTATCACTACAGCATAATTATATTATTTTATCATATTATTTACCTCTTATCAGATTTCTTCAACGTTTGAATGTACGTAATTAACTTGTACGAATTGCAAAACGAGGCAAGAGCTCATAAATGATGACGTGTGCAATTTGTGTTTATTTCAGGTTTCAACTGCAAAAGAGTTTTAGTCCGTGTCTTAGTTATGCTGTGCGTTTTGTTTGTGGCGGCAACATTTCCTGATTTCGGTTCCGTCTTATCGCTGATTGGTGGATCAGCCATTACTGTCCTCACTTACGTTTTTCCATCGCTGCTCTATCTGAGATTAACTTCAATGAGAGGAAATTGGCCGACAATGTAAGTTATTTATATTTATATATATATATATATATACTAGCAAATGTATGCACCCTCCGCCGGGTGCAAGTATTTAGATTTTAATGTAATAAAATATTACATTAGAAAGACTAACGAAACTAAATAAGAACGCAGATAAAAAGATTTGAAACAGAGTGCAAGTATTTAAGTTTTAATGTAATAAAATATTATATTAAATTAGAAAGGCTAATGAAACTAAACAAGAATGCAAATAAAAAGATTTAAAACAGGGGGTATAATTGAAAAATAAAATAACTGAAACTTACTCTTCCATCACTCCCGTATTTCATTGCGAAACTTTCTTAATAACTATTTAGATAAATAGGAAGTAAAGAATAAAATTACAGTTATTTCTTCTTGTTAATGGATTTCTTTTAAGATTTATCCCCGAGGTTTTTGCTCATATTCATTAAGATAAAACCAAACAATTAGAAATCAATAATACTAAGCACATGTTTATTTAAATCAAATTTTAAATATCAATATGCAAATTAGCCTTCCCGTTCACACTGTAAACCGCTATTTTGTTGTTTATATAAATATAATTGTATGTTATTAGTATGTAGATATGGGCAACAGTTTTTATTGATAATTGAGGTTTAAATAAAAAATAAAATCACGAAAAATGTGATGTTAATAACTAAGAGTATTTTAACTTGAGTAGTGATATAGTTTCGGTTACAGACATACAAACACACAATCTCCATTATGATAAGGCATATATATATATATATATATATATATATATATATATATATATATATATATATATGAGGGTGAGTAAACAAATAAATGTGTTTATTTTTTTATATGGCTTTTAGCCGACAATTTTTGGAGGATATGTGCTTAATTGAAGTCATACCTAATTTTGAAAATTACTTAGTTAATAATTAATGAATTTAGGCGGGCATATATGTTCAAATGTAAGGCTAAACAAATCGAGAAAATGTCAGTCTCTGAATGTACATTTCAACCTATTAGGTCTCATCTGCAAGGTTATAGACATGGGAGACTATATATATATATATATATATATATATATATATATATATATATATATATATATATATTATATACTTTGAATCTTTTGTATTTTACGAAATGTCAAAACTTATGTTATTTTATGCCGAATACATTGTTTTATTCATTATTGTAGGGAATTTAATTTTTTTTAATATTTTTCAAACTAATTTTTATCTATTTAACCCATAGATGTTACACTTAAAGGTAATATAAGTCCGGGTATCACGATAATTAACTTTCAAACTATGACAAACAAAATGAAGAAGAAAAAAACGAGGTGGTCACTACTAGAATAGGCTCAGTCCTAATTGGTGATCATCCTCCAATTGAATTCAAACGTAGTTTCGGAGCTGCCTTTGAATTCAAGGTAATTGTCTGATGATGACTTATTCTAAGGTAATTAAAAAACAAAACACCTAAACAAAGTCCAAAGTTACAGTGGCCTGAACATTATGTTTAGACACAATAAAGATGAGGACAACAGTCCGAAATATAAAAGTTATTCATATCAAACGTCATCTCTATTATGGTCAAGTCACGCTGAAAGCACCGGTTCTTGCTAGATCAACGAAGTTAAGCAGCGATGAGTCTGTTCAATATTTAATTGGGTAAGCAGTCTGAGTCCTTTATTCGGTATTCCATGACCCGAAAAGAGTTGATATGCCGTAAAACAAAACAACCGATTAATCAGATAAATAAAACAATGTGACAAACACATAAGATTCATACACGTTAAGCGACAGACAGACAGACAGACAGACGTTTCAAAATTGGGAACAGCATTCAAACAGACTAGTAGGGGTTATTTCCTAGTTGAGTAACATGATATTACAGGATGACCCAGAAAAAAACAGAACCCATAAATTTTGTAATAAAACTGTTAATTTTAATTTTTTAAGTTTAAACGGGGTTAGGATTAGGGTTTAGGGTTGGGTTCTGTTTTGTTTTTGTTTTTTTGTTTTTTTTTTGGGGGGGTCACTAACCCTAAACCCTAACCCTAACCCCGTTTAAACTTTTTTTTAAATTAAGATTAACAGTTTTATTACAACATTTGTGGGTTCTGTTTTTTCTGGTTCATCCTGTAATAACATTACTCAACTAGGAAATAACCCTAGCAGGACCTGTGGATATACCACAGTATGATAATTTAGTTATTATAACGTTTGCTATGTTTACTTAAGAGCTATTGCAAATATTTAATTATGTAAAAATTATAATAATCTTGATTTAACCCTCTTGACTAGCAGGACCTGTGAATGTGCCACAATATGATAATTTAGTTATTACAACGTTTGATATGTGTACTTAAGAGTTATTGCAAAATAGTTCAATATATAAAAAGTATAATAATCTTGACTAGCAGAACCTGTGGATATACTACTGTGAGATAATTTAATTTTCAAAACGTTTGATATGTTTACTTAAGAGCTATTGCTAAATAGTTAAATATGTAAAAAAATAATAATAATCTTGATTTAACACACACTCTCTCTCTCTCTCTCTCTCTCTCTCTCTCTCTCTCTCTCTCTCTCTCTCTCTCTCTCTCTCTCTCTCTCTTTGTTTCCTTGTTTTCATCTTTTCGTTACGTTCGATTGAAACAGATTAGGGTTATAGCTTCCAGGCGCTCACCCACTCTCTCTATAATGATTATTTTTGTTTTCTTTCTAGAAAATTGCCCCTGCACATAAAGGTCCTGAACATCGAAATCATTTTAATGGGAATATTGACGGCCATTTTTGTCACTTACTTCTCTGCCCAGGAGGTCATCCGAAAGAGTTTCCAGTCGCCGTGTTATTTAAACCAAACATCAGTATAAAGGACTGAAACAGTAACAACGAACGGGGATCCAAGCACTGCAACACCGACGCTGCGGAGTGGGAATATTAAAAGACTCACAGATACACATTTCAGTGTAAGATGAAACCTACATGGGGTTTTTTTGGGGGCGCCAATTTCAAATTGTTGTCTATTCAGGAATGTTCATATCCAAATTGACGGCGTCACGTGATATCCTGTACAATATGAGGGTGGGCTGAAAAGTTCATAGGCTGAAAAGTTCATACGATGACGTCATATCTGCTGGATGATTTTATTTTATTTTTTTTTTTTACCAATGGGATCGAAGCACTGCAACACCAATGGAAGAAGTGCATTTTTAATAGGCAACATTATGATTAATATTATTTATGTTTATAATTTATTATTTATATCTATAATATTAATATATCTATAATTTATATATAATTATATAGTAGCGGTAGTAGTAATATATATATATATATATATATATATATATATATATATATATATATATACGAGGGTAGGCTGAAAAGTTCAGATACTGAAAAGTTCATATGATGATATTATATCTGCTGTTGATGACGTTTGTTTTTTGTTTGTTTTTTTTGTTGTCTTTTTACCAATGAGATTCAAGCACTGCAACACCGATGGAAGATGTGTGTTGACCACAAGGTGTGGGGGACTATTTTGAAAAATAAACCTCATTTGGTTACATTCTATGAGTTTGATTGATTGATTGATTTTAACGGTATGTTGACCTATCTAGGGTTATTTTCTGCCTTGAGGTTAGGGAATCATGTTCATTGTATATTCATATTTTTTTCACCATTTTTGGTGTACTTATTTCTTAAGAGGTTTATTTTTGCCAACTGTCCTATCGAATACAAATCATTTAAAAACATAGGTCGAACCCTAACATGTACTACCACTCCGTGTCAGAGTGAATCTGGGGTAGTATCAATAAAGAAATACTCCACACTCTCCAGATTTCCATAAGTGGAGCCTCACCATCAGATGTAGTTCAGTGTCATGCCCAGGACACCCCCCCCCCTTTGGGGTGAGACTTACTCCTCTGCAATGGATACAGTCGGCGTATTCTAATCATCGCCTACAGGGTGACATTTCATGAGAGTATCTTGGTCAGCCTATGAACTTTTCAGCCGGCCCTCGCATTTTAATAGGAAAAAAAAAACAGACGACAATATTTAGATTTCTATCAGTGATAATTTGTACAGACTGGTCCGAAAGTCTTGTCATCCCTAAATATCGTTTTAACTTTATTTTTTGTTTTAATAATATAATATATAAGCTATTTAATCATTTTACCACTAAAAGAATATTTTAAAATTAAACTATTTTCTAGAATTTCGGGTTTTATGTAATTATTTTACCTTTAAACATTTTGAAGGGTTGACAAGACTTTCGGAGCATCCTGTACTTCCATCCGTTATGAAACGTATGCGTTGACGTCACGTAATATACACAAGGATGTGTGACGTCATGATTTGTTGTGAACATGCCCGAACAGACATCAATTCTAAACTAGATCCCGTTTTTAAAGAGAAAAGGCGTGAGTAAGACAAGAAAAGAAAAAACAGAAAAATGTGAACTTCTCCAAAAAATTGCCATGTATAAACTTTTTATAACGTAAACTTTATTTTTTTGGAAAAAAAAGTGTTCTTCTTTTTCTTCTTTTTCTTCTTCTTTTTCTTTTTTTTTTCTTCTTCTTTTGTATCGGAAACTAACGAAAGTAAACGCTTTTATTTCTGTACGTCCATTTTGTATACTAGCAAATATATGCACCCTCCGGGTGCAAGTATTTAAGTTTTAATGTAATGAAATATCGTATTGAATTAGAAAGTCTAATAAGAAGGCAGATAAAAAAATATGTAACAGAGTGGGGGTATAATAGAAAAATAGAAATGAAACTTACTCTTCCATCACTCCCGTCTTTCATTGCTGAATTTTACTTATTTAACTATTTAGTTAAATTAGGAAATAAAGAATAAAATGACAGTTATTTTTCTTGTTAATGGATTTCATTTAAGATTCATTGAAGAGATTTTTGCTTTATTCATTAAAATAAACCAAACAGTTAGAAATCAATAATACTAAGCACATATTTAATAAAATCACGTTTTTAATATCAATATGCAAATTAGCCTTCCCATTCACCTGTAACCGCTATTTTTTGTATATATAAATACAATTGTTTGTTATTTGTATGTAGATATGGACAGCACTAATAAAAAGGTGAAGCAATTTTATTAATAATTGAGGTTTAAATATAAATAAAATCATGGAGAATGTGATGCAAATAACGAAGGGAATTATGATTTGGATAGTAATAGTTTCGGTTACAGACAGACAAACACAACAATCTCATTATAATAAGATATGATCATTCTTACCGGCTATAACTGCAATCCTCTTTGGGGATTTCGCTTTGCGCGTGCATTGAACTATCCAGAATTGGGCATGTGTGGTTCGACTTCAGGCATTTTTTTTTAAATTTTATCAAACATCATCGTGTATACCAACAGATACTGTGAAATATGTTTCTACCCAAGGTGATGTTCGAGGACAGCCACAACGAGGATTCGAAACCGTTCCAGAGTATTTCAATTGACGATGTTTGTTCTTTACGGCCATCTTTTCAACCTGTTAAACGTTCAGATGATCAGGCTCGAGGGTTGTCAAACTTATTATGCCTATTTTAAATTTTGAAAATCTAGTTGAATGGCTGGTTCATTAAAAAAAAGTATTTAGGTGTTTTTTTCTGAAGTGAAGAAATGTGGTGACGTATGTGTTGACGTCACATAGACACCACAGCCAGCATCGGCTTTTTCGTTTTCGTTCCTTAAAAATTAATGGCCATGCTGATTCCCATTCAGAAGTTTATTCTATCAACAACGGATATAAATTCATATCAACTAATTAACAAATACAACTGATATGCTTGTTGTTCCACATTACGTACATGAAATGTTGTATACCCTCTTCATTACTTACTTCTTATTTCTATTCTTCTGGCTGTCTTTGGAATCTTATAACATTTTGTCTTGGTCTGGAATCTTCTAAGGTCTGGACTTTCTTGGGGACTTCGTGTCTGGTCTTCCATTGGGGATTTCTCTTTATCAGAAGCCCTGTGTCATTGTTAGTTTTTAGATAATAAACACAAGACTTCGATTTACTTTGATCATATTTTATTCTCGAAATCCCCCACCAGACTACCTGCGCAGATCGAGTCGGAGTCGGAGCGTGTATAACACGATTCACCACCGTCGTGGTTTCTCGCCGACCGACTAAAATCTATTTCTAATCTAAACCGGAAGAGGGTCTTCTCCACCGATTCTCACGGTATCCACCGGGAGGAAGGATCAGGACAGGTCAAGCCTTGTCATTCAAATCCTTCAAGGCCATGGGCTGCAGCTTATAACGGTCATTTTGTTTTCTACACTATTGCACATAAATATTAGGTATCTAATAATTATGTAACAGAAACAGTCAATAATATAGTAAATCATATGGATCCAATTGCATTACTAAGACAATGAAAAGTCTGTTACAAAACCACCGCTGCCTAGTGGCTTTACCACATTTCAAAGAAAGGCTAGGGGAGTAAACCCCGAAAACAAATCTGGAGCTGAAGTCTCTAAGGTGGTGTGTTGTCTAACTTCAGCACTACCCAGCAATTCCCGCGACGCTGTCGTTGCTAAACTGTATTGGGTTTTTTATCTTTTCCTTTGGACCACAGCGGCAGTGTGGAAAGGGGAGATCTGCTGTTTGGGCGACAGCTCATTCTCCATATCAACCCGCCTAGGCTACGTGATGAAACGTATGCGTTGATGTCACGTAATATATACAAGTATATGTGACGTCATGGTTTGTTGTGAACATGCCCGAACAGACATTAATTCTTAACTAGAGCCCGTTTTTTTTTAAACAGAAGGGGTGGGGAGAGACAAGAAGAAGAAAAAAATGAGAACATAACAAGTCTTTCCGACCATCCTCTACTTCTAACCCCCTTTTTACCCAGAGGCCCAGATTACATTCTTCTTATTATTGAGATTGCATTCTTCCGTCACATTTAGACAAATTTACGTGAGGACAGCGCTATGAACACCGTACACACGGGAATGATTTTGAGAAACTATCAGTGCATATTGCTCTATCGTAAGTTACGCTTTAAAGAAGGAAACAAATACGAAAGTAAATTGCAGACACTTGTATTAACAAAAATTACATAAATGTTTTTGCAAATTTTATTGGTATTTGTTACAAGACTTATCTGAGTTTAAGTAGTGTTCTTGGAGTAGTGGTGATAACAGGGGTATTCTGGTTGGTAGGAAATGTTGATAGGACGCTTCTTCGGTCGTTTCTCGTTCTTCAGCCTATGTAGTATGCTATGTGACATCCTTCTTAAGTATGCTGTTACAACGCCTAGAAAGTTTGCTGGTGGTAGAGTTCTGTAGAGACGCTCATTTTCACGTCCTACCCTGGTAACCGGTTCTGTGATAAGTAAAGTAGGGGATGCTATTTTAGAAGCTTCTCGCCCGGGTAACTGTTCCTTAAAATGGCGGTGGATGGGGCCCTTTTCAATTAGACTATTTGGGTCCTCAGCCTTCTGGTAAGTTCGCTGTCGAAACAACCTTCAGAAAGTATGCTGTGAAAAAACGCCTCCGTCCAAGTTGACGTTCAGTAGATAAGTGAAGTTCGATTCTGGTGCCAACCTCCTGTTGGCGATTCGCTCCCTAGCGGCAGGGCGAGATAATTTACTATCGAATTTCCAATAACTGCTGGGAATCCTCATCATAACAATTTCATTCGTTTCTGTTATCAATTATGGTAAAATAAAATACGTGTTTATTTTAGAATATCATTTATTCATTTTATCTAAATAAAATGTCTTCATTTTTATTTTCACTGAGTCATCAACATGGATCAAGTCACCAATAGGCACCCTAACCCAGATCAGTTTTGAAAGGAACTGAATTTCGCTTTTCACCAGTTGTTAGTAAACAAAATCAACAGCCGATACAAACCAAAGACACATTTTTATAATAAAATAGTTTTTGATTTTAATAAAAACACTTATGTTATATTGGAATGCTTGTAAGATATTCAGTCGAGTCCCCATTATCCAAGAAAAAATATTAGAGTTAGTATATCCAAGGTATACTAACTCTGAACACAACAGAAGGAAACAATAAATAAATTCAATTACACATTCAATTTTAAGGGACTGGTTTAGTTCAGTCGGTAGGGCATAGGGGTGGTAACAGAGTTTCGGTGGCTTAAGGCAGTACTGTCACCCCTTCACTACCAGAGCTTTTAGTCCCCAGACAGGGTATTTTTTAATGAATGAATAACATCCATTATATATATATATATATATATATATATATATATATTATATATATATATATAATGGATGTTATTCATTCATTAAAAAATACCCTGTCTGGGGACTAAAATTCATATTTTTTAATGAATGAATAACATCCATTATATTATATATATATATATATATATATATATATATATATATAATGGATGTTATTCATTCATTAAAAATACTCTGTCTGGGACCAAAAGCTCTGGTAGTGATAGGGTGACAGTACTGCCTTAAGCCACCGAAACTGTGTTACCACCCCTATTATATATATATATATATATATATATATATATATTTGTGTGGTGTGTGTATGTGTGTGTGTGTGTGTGTGTGTGTAATAAATCCGATAGTATGATGAAAAGGATTAGAAAAACTATTAAATATTATGCTAATAGATATATTTCAAAGAAAGAAAGGAGAAAAACAATATATGTGCTCTGAAGAAGACCGGTTTTATAAAACATCTTTTACAATTGTCTTCACTTTAATTTTAAAATGATTTCAATTGAAATATACTTTATAAATTCCGCAGATTGAAACAGATATTTGTCAGCGTATCATTTGATATTTATTTTCCTATTTCTTTTCATCATAATATATATATATACACACACATATATATATATATATATTGGTTAGGAGGTTGATTTAGAAGGCCATCACAATGCAGTTTGGAATAAATAAAAAATAATAATACGGTAACAATGGTGGTGTGTGTTGACCTGTATTTTTTTATTATTATTTCTTGAATTTTCGAGGTAATACCTCTTTATCAAAAGAATTGAACTGAAGCAGTCCAGCTATGGCATTTCTTCCTAAATGAATTTAAATTCATTTAGGAAGAAATGCCATAGCTGGACTGCTTCAGTTCAATTCTTTGATAAAGAGGTATTACCTCGAAAATTCAAGAAATAATAATAAAAAAATACAGGTCACACACACCACCATTGTTACCGTATTATTATTTTTATTTATTCCAAACTGCATTGTGATGGCCTTCTAAATCAACCTCCTAACCAATACATACACAATGCTTCAAGCAAATTATGAAACTCTCTTATATATAATATTATATATATATATATATATATATATAATATAATTATTATTATTATTATTATTATTATTGGGGATATCAAATGACCACTTCATATAACCTGTCAGTCAAGCGGATGTATGTCGAATCTTCATGCCAAAGATTGTATCATTAAGCTGTGTCGTTTTAATGTCTACCATCCACAAACAGTCAAAAATAATTGTCATTTATTAATATAAACTAGTTGCAGTACCCAGTAATACCTGGAAATTTATTAGCAGTTCCCCAGAGTGGACATGAAAATGCTAACGAACCTGGGTGTCCACACTGGATTTTCAATAACAACCTTTGCAGGGTGTGTTTTTTTTTGTTTTTTTTTTTAATTATCTTTTCAGGTAATTTCTTTAAAATATTTCATGTTTCTTAACAACAAAGTAAACATTATCATATCATTTTTTACGATAAATTGTTCATTTTATATCATAAGAGTATTTTTGAAAACAATTAGATTAAGAGTTTGTGACGTAGTTGACATTCTCTCATTGTTGACTATTACTCCCAATCCCCCTCTTTAATGTTTTCTCTTTCCTTCTCCGTTGTAAAGACGTTCCCATGGTTTCTATTATTGATTTTTATTGAAATCCAATTAGCCAGTCCTTATTCTGAATATTAGCTCAACATGTGAGTAAACATGATCGGATCACTGGAGACAGAAATTGGCATTTGTATCCCCATGGGTTCCATTATTGATTTTTATTGGAATCCAATTAGCCAGTCCTGATTCTGAATATTAGCTCAACATGTGAGTAAATTTTTATCATGATTGGATCTCTGGTGTAGGCGCCACATTTTTTATACACAGATAGACAGAAATTGCCATTTATTTAGTAGATTAGAATTCTTTTTTCTTTCTTTTTTTTTTTTCTTGGGTAAGAAATATTTTCAGTTTTGCCATAAGAAATTTGGATCTTAATTCAACATTACAGCTTTGTTTGTTTTTTTGTATTTTTTTTTCTTATCTTTTTCTCTTCAATTCTTTTTCTCACTACCTCTCTACCACACTTCGTCACGTGACATCTATCGACCAATAAGAAACCGACAGGTAACGTTATGCTGACTCATCCAAAAAACTTTCCCCTATTATTTTTTCCACATTATCATATAACAGATTGATGAAAGACAACCAACAAAATTATTTAGTTATTTTTTTAAAAAAAACGTTCTTTATTGAATCAAATAAAACAACAAAATAACATTCACATTTGTCTCGTTGAAATAAAAGATATCGATAGAAAGGAAAAAAAATCTTTTTATTTCATCAAAATAAAAAAAAACAAAAGTTCATTTTCTTCAATTTGATTACAATCATCTTTTTTTAATGCCAACGAAAACAAAGATCAAATAACAATACTATTAAATGTATAAAATAACAACTTTAAAAGGGTTGTAGGGAACTCGAGCTCTCCTACACCCACGGGACAGGAAGTTAGGGATTGACCTCTCTTGGTTTGTCGTGGGAACGCTCTCCCTTCAGACCCTTCCCATGATATAGTAAATATCGTAGAGCGGCGTCTAAATGAAATAAGGGGGCAAACTCCTCAGCAATTTGCGTGGGAAAAAAAAACACCGTGTTTCCCCGAAAATAACACCTACCTGCAAAAATAATACCTAGCGGTATTCTTCAGGATGATTTTAATATATAAACACTTCCCTTAAAATAAACCCTAGTTGAGCGCGGCAGATAGACAGAATAAATAAGCATTGTTCAAAGTCACATAATGCGATACAAACACTCTTCTTCGTCGATGATCAAGACGACATACGTTTATTACTTGTGCTATTTATCCGGATGTTCAGGAAATGTTGTAGCTACAACAAATTCCAAACTACAGTTTTCCTGGTCGAGCCAAATAAGGTCACTTCATAAAATAAACGACTTTGATGAGTTTTAGAATAAAAAACGTGTTAATAGTAAATAAAAGTTAGATCGTTTTTCGTAATTTCTGTTTATTTAGAAATTTCGTAATTTTCTACTACGTAATGTCGTTTTTCGATATATGATGGATAAAACATTCCCAGAAAATAAATCCGAGTGTTATATTCCAGAATGAAAATTAGTATAAGCCGTGTCTTATTTTCGAGGAAACCCGGTAATTCCCAAAAGAAAAACACCTGCCTTTTTGATTAGTCGAGAATAGCAAATGTGATGCAATCTTAAAAGAAATGACTGCCATAAAAGTTTAAGTATTTGAGCATTTTTAAAGACAGTCTAGTTACTTCATTAAATATGAACTATAGTATACTAGCAGGACCTGTGGATATACTACAGTATGATAATTTAATTATTACAACGTTTGATATGTTTACTTAAAAACTATTGCAAAATATTTTAATATGTAAAAAGTATGATAATCTTGATTTAACTCTCTCTGTGTTGCAATTTCATCACTGCTTAACTTCAATCAATCAAGAGATCAACTTATCTTCAAGATTGAGACATAGGCAAGCACTTGTTGAAGGTGCGTGGTGTAATGGTTATCGTCATAGGAAATGGACTCAGTAATATGAGTTCAAATCCTGGACGAGGCTGTTTGCATTTCACATAGCAATATGGGATAGGAATGCATCCAACTATTCTCCCTCCAGCTATGGGTAAATAGTAGGGTGGACTGGGTTCTTTAACCTTGGTTAGGCAACCAATCTAAAAGAAGGAAAACTGTGAATTAAAACTTTTTAAACTTCATTTAAGGAATTTACCTTGTGTCTCATCCTACTCATGTGGAGCAGTTTGTATATATATATATATATATATATTTAAGAAATGGATATAAAAGTAACCTACTCGAGTTTCATCATCTGAATCGTCAGGATTACATCCACTGAATTAATCGAGTTTTCGATTAATATCAGTTGATACCACGTATGTCTGTTGGAATGGATCTTATCGTTACAGATAGATTAGACACTTGTTTCTGTAACGATAAGATCCATTCCAACAGACATACGCAGTATCAACTGACATTAATCGAAAACTCAATTAATTCAGCGGATGTAACCCTGACGATTCAAATGATGAAACTCGAGTAGGTTACTTTATATCCATTTCTTAAATAAATTTTGCTCTACATTGTATTGAGCACTTTGTATTTGTTTTTTCACGGTCTTAACCCCTGGATTCTGTGCGCTTCCAACGATCGTACCCGTACCCACCGGTAAGCCACCACTCATACATAAATACATATATATATATACAGTACTTGATTTCATATTTAAAAAAAAGATGATTTTTCAAACAAACAGTTTTATAATTGATTCTTTTATGTTTTTTGGCAATATGCTAAAATGATTATTTTTTAAATTCTGATACAATTCATCTCAATAAAAACCAATCAAAAGACAAATGTTACAAAAATATTCTCAGATAAAAAAAATCATAAATTGTAGGTCAAAATCATAAATGACCAAGAGATTCTAATGTTGAACCTGCCAATAATATCATAGCTGTAATTATGTCTGTATTTTGGAGATGAGGCCTGATGGGAATAATTTTGATGTTTCAGACCGTTGTCCTCATCTTTATTGTGTATGTGTAGTATCTTGAGATCTCGACCTGGCGGGATGAGGGGAATCTCGATAGGGCGAGATCACGGAAATAGGTAGTTGACTACTAACGTGGAGATACAGCCACAAGGATCTCGAATGTATATGTTCCCGAAATAAACCGTTCTATAAAACGTTAAACATGAGTTGACTTCACTACAGTATGTATGTATAAAGACAACATTTTGGTTGCTGTACTCTCCGGCCTTCCTCAAACAGGCATCAAAGAACTTTTGATCAACAGTCAAACAATTAAAAATGATTTCCCAGGTTGGGTCGTTACAATGCTTGGATACACAGGGAACACCTGAGGAAGGTAGGAGGATACAGCAGCTGAAACGTTGGATTTATACATACCACAATAAAGAGGAGGACAACAGTCCAAAACATCAAAATTATCATAGCTGGTTTGGAGCAGTTAATGACTTCATTCCTTATTTTTCTTCTTTTTTTTTTTTAATTGCTAATACCTCTGTCCCAAAATACTTGTTACACTTTCCTATATATTTCATACACTCAATGTAACAATCATTATGGGACAGAGGTAGTAGTAAGTAAAGTCTATGAAGTGACCTATTGTTAGTATCAGCTGAATAGCAATGACGTCTATCTCCTTTTTACTAGTACTAGACCAGAGAGATTGTTTTGCTGAGATGGAGCACCACACCTACTGTCAGCTCCCAGATCAGATTACCTAAGCTGTGCTATTCATGTACTGAGTTGGCAGGGACCGGTATCAAACCTGAAACCTTGCGATTTCTGGGTGAATGCTCTACCAACTGAGCTAAGGCGTCCCTTTAAAAGATAGTAGTAGTAGTAGTAGTAGAGAATTATATATATATATATATATATATATATGAGAAGTAAATACACAAACGATGTGTTTATGATATGGCTTTTTTAGCCGACAATTTTTGGGAGAATATGTGCTTCATTGAAGTCGTACCTAATTTTGAAAGTTAATTAATTAATAATTAATTAATTAGGCGGGAATACCTATTCAAATGTGAGGCTAAACATTGATTTTTCTCGATTTGTTTAGCCTCATATTTGAATAGGTATTCCCGCCTAATTGATTAATTATTAATTAATTAACTTTTAAAATTAGGTACGACTTTAATTAAGGACACACATATATATATATATATATATATATATACAGAAAAATTTAAAGGAACAGGCTTGGATTTATAGCCCAATGCCTGAGGTGCCTCAAAAGAGGAATGCCAAAGGGATACATGCAATTTTTAGCATTGGCCACATATGATCTTCGGTTTGTGCATTGCTCCCCCACATTAATTGATCCTTGTGTTCAACTGACATGCTCGGATGTCAGGAAATAACTACAAAGAAAAAATTTCAGTATGAAATTATTATTCTACTTTATTAAAGTAAATGTGACATAGATAAAGATAAGAAAAGTTTGGAAAATAGAAAAGTTTTAAAGATTTTGGTTAAAGAATTCTCTAAAGAAAGACAAAAAAACTTCTTGCTCAGTTGGTAGAGGAGAGCTTAAGTTTTTGGTTGGCTTTCAAATATCTTTTCAAAGACACTCAGTAAATTTTAACTCTTTACAAACAGACTTCAATAGAAACAACCAAAACAACAAATAAAACAATTCAGAGATTCTAACAATAATGACACTTTTGTTTGTTTGTTTTTGTCATATAGTACCTAAATAACGAAGATGGAATCATTTGTTTTTCCTATAAATGTTGTCTGATAAAACTTTGGAAGAAAAAAAACAAGATCTCATGGGACTTGTTAATTCAACCTAGCAATTTTTAAGTACTCCGTTTGCTTTATATCTTTGCTTAGTAAACCTTTTTCTCTAACCTTAATTCTCATGTTTCTTCCTATTATTTATCTATTAACTCGAGTTACAACACCTTTTTTTTTGTTTTACATTAACATCAATATCAAATATTTAAAATAGAAATGAAAATAAAACTGTTCAAAATATATATATATATAATTTAATATACCAAGCGTGTTGGTAAATCCTTGCGGTGAGAAAAAACCCAGCAAATAGTTTGATTGTAAAAATATACTACCAAACATCAACCGGGAGAAAAAAATTTTTTTTTGAAAAAAAAGAAAAGACCAAGATAATCGTACCAACAAAAAATAATCTATTGGTACAATATTTTGGCCAAAAGAAAAAACAATTTATATGTATATATATGTATATAAGATAAATATATATTCATATAACCGCCAGGAGAATAGCTAATAAGTAAAAAGTGCTCAATACCTAAGTAGAGCAAATAATAAAGATAAATCTAATGAGTCAGACGAACCTACTATTAGTTTCGCTTAATGCTCTTCAGGGCTAAGATCTGACTCTTAGCCCTGAAGAGCGTTAAGCGAAACTAATAATAGGTTCGTCTGACTCATTAGATTTATCTTTATATATATATCTTATAGGGAGCAAATATGGTAAGTATATATATATATAGAGAGATCTGTCATTATGCAATAGCATGTCTATCAACAAGGTTGGGTAGGTAATTAATATATTTTTCAGTATATGAGGAACACATTTTTTAAAAAACATCTTTATAGATATTAAGTAAAAAACTATTATCAATATCAAGCAGCGAGGGAGTCTATCACCTTTTCACTACCACTAGACCAGAGAGATTGTTTTTACATTTGATGTGAAGAGCCACACCTACTGTCAGCTCCTCATTTTACCACACAGATCCAAGCTGCATTACTCATGCACTGAGTGAGTGAGGGCCTGTATTGAACTCAGAATCTTGTGGATCCTAGGTAGATGTGTTACATAATCTATGCGGTTGCATAAGATTATTGTCAATCCCCTGTATTTCTAAAGGGATGGCCCCCTTTTCATATCACGGGCGGGACTTTCCATGGAATATTATAGAAAGCCCGCGAAATATGTGAAGTCACGTGGGACCTGGTTGGGTCCTCAGTTTCAGTTTGGATGTCGGGCAGAGAAGATGTAGTGCCTTAACTGGAACTCACTGCATACACGCGCTATGTTAGTCAAATGAAAAATGTTTAGTTAAGAAATAAAAGCTTACGAAAATAATATGGTTTTGTGATTAATGAATGTCTTGGTAACAAGACTGACCTAGAAGACCAGACACGAAGTCCATACGCTAGAAGACTGAGCTAAACTGGCTCTAATATCAAATGTGTTGGTATTTACTAAAGCTTGCAGGAGTTGCAGTGAATGGTAATCCCCCCCCCCCCCAATAAAATACCATTTTATACATTTCATCTTTTGATCAACAAATTTGGTAAATCTGCACAATAGTTACAATTAGATTTACTATTGAAATCAGAGCAACAACAAAAACAAAACAAAAACAAAAACAAAAACAAAAAAAAGAAAAAAAAAATGAAATTGAATAGAAAATAAAAATTCATGTTAACTCATCAGTCACAGAATTTGCAATAAAAGTTTAAAATCAAATAAAATGGAAATTATCTTTTTTTTTTTAAATTGCAGAAATGATCCAAATTTTGTCTGTATGTTACCATAATTGGCAAGAATATGCGCCCTCTGGGCATAAGTATTTAACTTTTAATGTAATGAAATATATCAAATTGGTAAGGCTAATAGAATTAAATACAAACACATATAAAAAGATTACACTTATTTTAATTGTATTTTAATTGGTTTCTATATAAAATCATTCATAAGATTGTTTTTAATATGTTGGAGAATAAAACACTGATATTAGAGATTAATAACACCAAGTAATTATTTATTAAACTCTGTTTTGTTAAAACCGGTATGCAAATTAACTGCATCATATAAACCTTTAATTCTTAGTAATAGATAACACATTACAGGATTTTAAATGCATTAATAAGATGTGCTGATGTGAGGCAAATCTAATTCAGATTTTCATAGAGACATCATTAATGAATAAGATTTATTTCATTTTATGTAGTAATTCTTTTGATTATAAATTAAGTACTCATTGATAAACTTACGCAATTCCTGAGAGTATTGTAAAATAAGCAGTGACATAGTTTCAGTTAAAGATAGACAGACACTGAATCTACATTATAATAAGATATAGCAAAAATAGCACAGGCTTAAACCTAAAGAAATTACAGCAATTTCCAATGTAAATAAGTGCTATTTTTGTTATATTATGGTACCATACATACAAAACTCAGATGATTGTAATATACATTTTGGCATCTTTTAAAGAATAATTTCTTTTTTATTACAGTTTAAACTTCAAGATTTCTATTACTCCATTCTAGTTTTTAATATTAACAGCACATTTTATAGATACTGTGATAATACCATAAAACAATTTTAGCCATAATGATCATTATATAATTCTTTTAATATTACCAGCACATTTCATAAAACAATTTTTATGATCATTATATAGAATTTTTATACCATTGCATCTTTAATGGTAATAGAATAAAAAAATAAATCAACAGGCATTTCATTAATTCTTTGTAAAGATGTCAGTTTATATCTTATTATAATGGAGATTGTGTGTTTTTCTGTCTGTAACCAAAACTATATTACTACTCAAGTTACAATTCCCTTAGTTATTTACGTCACATTCTCCATGATTCTATTTCTATTTAAATCTCAATTAATAATAAAACTGCTTGACTTTATTAATACTGTTGGCCTTACCTAAATACTAAATACATGCAATTGTATTTATATATACAACAAAATACCAGTTTTCAGTGTAAACGTAAAGCTAATTTGCATATTGATATTAAAAAAACTGATTTTAATAAAAATGTGCTTGGTATTATTGATTTCTAATTGGTTAGTTTTATCTTAATGGATATGAGTAAAAATCTCTTCAATAAATCCTAAAAGAAATTCATTAACAAGAAGAAATAACTGTAATTTTATTCTTTACTTCCTATTTTAACTAAATAGTTAAATTAGGAAAATTTAACATTGAAAAACGGAAGTGATGAAAGAGTAAGTTTCAGTTGTTCTATTTTCCGATTATACCCCACTCCGTTTCAAATCTTTTTATTTGAATTCTTAATTAGTTTCATTAGCCTTTCTGATTTAATCTAATATTTTATTACATTTAAACTTAAATACTTGCACCCTACGGAGGGTGCATATATTTGCTAGTTAAACATAAAAGGCACTACAATGAAATTTGTTTGTTCAGAGTTTTTGGATGGAATTCAAAAACATTTAAGTTACATTAAATGATCAAATGATGATTATTATTGGTTTAATGTTGAATTTGTTTTTATTTTTTTTAGTTGACTACATAATAAAGAAGCCAATGAAAAGAGAATTAGGAATAAAACTTCAAACTGTTTCAAACTCATTTCAATTACCATTCAATCAATTCTGTCTATTCAAAACATTTTAGCTTTCATTTCAAAAGATATAGTAGTGAGCTTGAACTCCAATCACACTATTAAATTCACTTTCAGACTAATAGTTTTGGGAAAGGTATGAACCAAATTATCCCCCCAGCTATGGGTTAAATAGTACCACTACTGTTCTTCTATAAGGTTGGATTTGGCAATAAATAATGATATATCTGATGCCACTCTCCACATACATATGCACACACACGTACACATACATGTATATTACTACTGTAAACTGTTCATGTTCCTGACACTAATACATTATTCTGTGTACTTGACATGAGACTTTGATGAGTTGTGGTGCACCTGAGCACTGTACAAAATAAATTTCATTATTATAACCATTCATTTCATTTCAAATGTTATACAATCAGTGCTGTGTATTCAACCTTTTTCACAACTATTTATTCTAGCCTTCATTTTAAATGCTATACAAAAAGTGCAGTGTATTAAAACTGTTTTCTCTAAGATTCATTTCAAATCCTATACAATATGTATCATGGATTCAAACTATTTATTCTAGCCTTTATTTCAAATGCTATACGATGTGCTGGTTTAGCTTCATACCATACTCAAAGAATTTCATAAGTGCTCCAACCAATGGAAAACTCACTGGAATAAGTGTGTAGAATGCCAAGGGAACTATTTTAAAGTGAATTAATGTTTTATTCATTGTTTATGTCTGTCTTGGTAAATAAAGCTTCAGTCTCAATAATTTGGTTGAAACTGATTGTATCTTATTTCTCTGAATGTTTGAGATGAGGCTTGAAGATTAGTATTATCTGCGTTATTCGGACTATTGTCCCCATCTTCATTGTTATTTGAAGAAGGCCGGAGGGTATATTGGCCAAAACGTTGTACAAATAACAATGAAGATGGGGACAATAGTCCGAATAACGCAGATAATACTGATTGTATTTGATAAAAAATTACAATTGTGTAATTATAAGGAAAATTCTGAATTCAAACCTGCTAAACTCCATTTTAAAAATTGGCCTTGTGTCACATGCTCATGCAAAGGGTTTAGAAAAACACATACAGGCATAAATCAACATATTCAAACATAAAAGTATAAAAATCTTTTTACAAAAAGAATACAAAAATAACAATCACTGTTGATTAAAGTGTTCCAACGTGTGAAAAATGCAGAAAATCCTTTTTTTTAATGTAATGTATTCTCGTTAGAATATAGAGAGAAATAACCAACTCATGCAAATTATACAGAATTTGAAGATGAATAAAAATACACATGCAAAATTTTTTTTTTTATCTTAATGCCATTGCATTGAATGAAAATACACATGCAAATTTCTTTTTTTTTTCTTTTTTACATATACAATCCTTCTTTTTTTTTTTTCTTTTTTTTAATATTAATGCACTTTTCTTTGATCATCAGCTTTAAGAAAATAACAAGAAGATACATTCAGTTCTGAAATGAAAAAATATTCATTTCAACTGAAATATGATGAAGTTTTTATAATGAGAAGAAGAATTGGTAATCTGAACATAAGGCTTCCTCAAAGTGAAACAAACAAGGGAGATTACTCTCATTTATGGTCAGATTACCAAAGAATTTTTGTGCCATGAAAAATAATGGCAAGATTTAAGTAATTTTGCAATTTACATTGGACACGGGTGGTCCAAAAGTCTTGTCACCAAATACCAAAATATAAGACTTGATTGAACAATCAATTACATGAAATAAACTGCTGGAAATGAAATAGAAAATTATGTATATTATTATTATCATATATCATAATTAATGATATATATTATATTATTAAAATCTCAAAAATAATGAAATTTTAAATCAATATGTAAGGACGACAAGATTTCTGGACAACTCTGTACTTAGAAAATATCAAAAATTTTATGTTGCGTTAATTTTATCCTTTAATGATTCATTTTATTAAAAACTAGTAGAGCTACCCAGTGCTGGCTGGGGATTTTAAAAGTTAAAAATAAATCTCATCTATATTCATATACAGATTAATAAAATTTGCTTTTGTATATATTTTTATTCTTTATATATTCTTGTTTTTAAGTTTATTTTTATTATTATCATTGTTTGTATTTTTTTCTTTTATTTGTTTTTTTATCATTTTTATCTTTTATTAATTTGTTTTATTTTCTAGACATTTTTTAAATTAATTTTTAGATTTATCATTGATTTATATCTTTATTATATTTTTATTTAACTTTTCTTATGGGAAATGAGGGGTAATCTTTTTTTCTTTTTTTTTTTTTTCTCCTCTCATACAAAAATAAGGAGTGGATATTTATTGAACTTTGGTCTTTGCTGGTCTCCACTAATTTTCCTTTATAAAAAGAAAATGTGCTCAGTCGTTGTACAAACAAACATATAGATACACAGACAGAATATTTATTTTATGTACATAGACTTCTTTCATTTGGGTTTATAGACTTAATATAAACTTTGAACCGAATCAAAATATTGAATTCAAGAATAAATGGCAAATCTGTTTTTTGATAAATGAATTCAAAACTGATGTAACTTCTTATAAATTAATGTTTTAATCAAAATATTGCAATGTTATGTTTTGTTTGTTTGCTTGCTTCAAATATATATATATATATATATATATATATATATATATATAATCCAAAAGTCCAGAGAAGATATCTTCCTTACGACACAATAGTTTTATTTAAAAAAACCAAGTCGCAATTTCAGAGCTCAATGTGTGCTCTTAATGTTAGAGTCACAGAGCAAATATATAAGTAAAGAAATAACAAAAGACTTAGAGATTTAGCTTTATAGTCTATTTCAGGGAGCTTAGACAAATAGTCTAAATCTCCCGACTCATCAGATGCGAATGATGAAATTTTTTATTACTTTAAAGGCATTTGAAAACAGATTTTTATTTATATATTTTTAAAATTTTTTAGAATTTTATAGTCCTGTGATATGAATTCCGAATGAAATCCTTGATGTTGCAAAAAAAAAAAATTTTATGTTGTGTTTCACTTCCGCCACAAAAAAATCGGTCAGCAAAAAATGTATCTCTAAACTGTATCCATTATTTTTGAGAGATTAGAAAAAAAAAAGACATTCAAAGTGCTAAATAATGCTAAATCTCTAAGTCTTTTGTTATTTCTTTACTTATATATATATATATATATATATATATATATATATATATATATATATATATACACACACACATATTATAATAAACATAAATCATATGAAAAGAAAATTATGAAAACAAGCAAAAGCTTGTGAGCCTTTGTTTATGATGTTAAAAGAATCCTCTTGACACAATTTTCTTTTCATACAATTTATGATTATTAACGCAGTTGAGTCCTGTTGATGGCTTAATTAAAACCAAAACGTTTTAGCATAGGCTTTCTAAATATCAATCTTTGACATATTTTCTTGTTTTTTCAAAAACTTATATATATATATATATATATATATATAGGCAGTCATTAACTTGAGCAAAATATGGTACTTGATAAAATATACATTTTTAAAAAGTTCAAAATGAGCTGTAAATGTTTATGGGAATAAATTTATTTAGTCCAGGTTATAGTTGAGGTAAGAGTAATCCGAGGCCAAAATTTTTTTAAACTTTTCTTGTTCCCCAATGATACCTGCATTGGAAAAATAAGGTCTAAAAAAGTTCGGCTTTGGTTACCCTTATTGTGCTTTTAGCAAAGTAAGAGTAACCCAAATCGGAACATCTTGTATGACTGGACGAATTTGTGATAAACGTAAAAATCAACGAATTTTATGTAAAAAGACAGAATTCAAAAATTGAGCTACATTTCTCCATCGTAGTGAAGTTTTGTTTAAGGAGATGAAAAAAGAAAAGAAAAACACTTTATATATATATATATCTAAAGTATGAAAATAGTAAATTGCTTTTGTAAAGGAATTTACGTTTTTACTATATTTGAAGAAAATGAACTCAGCAGGCAAGGTTCTAATTCTGAACTCGCCTGTTTGCATTTCCCGTAAAAAAAAAAAAACTACTCTTGGGAAATATATGCATCTATCTCTTCTCCCACCAGCTTTTGAGAAAGCAGACCGGGAGGTAACCCTAGATAGAGCAACCAGTCTAGAAGACTCTGAATTCAAAACCTGAGATGTGTTATCAGGAAAATCTGTTACATACTGATATACCATTCTTCTGTTATCAGCTCCCCCCCCACACACACACACACAAAAAAGTGTAACTGGCTCTACACTCACCATTATAATAACTCACCTGAGAAATTTATTTGTAAAGTTTCAATTTGGTTAATGGTAATCATCGATGCCGATGGAAGAACATTTGTTTAGCCTTACATTTGAACATATATGCCCGCCTAATTCATTAATTATCAACTAATCAAATTTCAAAATTAGGTATGACTTCAATTAAGCACATATTCTCCCCAAAAATTGTCGGCTAAAAGCCATATAAAAAAAACGCATTCTTTATTTCTCATTATTTAATGAGTATGATTAAAGGGAGATAATTCTTTTTTAAAAAGAGGCATTTTCTTTTGTCTCCCTTTAGTTCTTAAAGTTACCGATAAAAAAAAAACTAAATTATAATTAAATTAAAACTAAAAAGTTTCCAAAATGGTCAATATTTTAATTTTCGAATTCCAATGTAAGTAATTCTATAGAATCTCCAATGCTTGTAAAATCCAATTATAATAAGAATAATAAAATTGCTACAAAAAAAATGTCCAAATTATCATGTAGTGAAGTCAACCATAGTTATCTCCCCCTAGATCAGTCATGACTAAAAAGTCGATTAAACAAAAAAGGGGCTCCATCCTAACTGACCACAGCTGTATTATATTTGTTTTCGGTTTTGGTTTCTTTGTTTAATGGCATATCAATCTTCGTGGGTTATTTTATACCAAAGCCATCTTTGTAGAAGAACAGTAGTGATATATGTTATATTTCAATAAAGCTTCAAGTCAAGCTAATTCCTTGTTCATTTTCTATGAATATGAATTTAAATATGATTTAAAATCTTTCAAGTCAAGAGTGAAAGTGAATATGTAAATTCCTCTACACCTGTGGTTCCTAACATAGCGCGCATCGTCCCACAGGAGGCGGGTAGGGGTTGCTTTTTCTAGGAGAATAAAAAGTTGAATTTTAATATTCAAATATTCCAAAATCTCTAAAATGAATTATCTCACAGCATAAGACATGCAAATCTCAAAAATAGAAAGAAGAAAAAAAAAGGGTAAAAGTTTTTGAATAAAATACATAGAATTTTTTTTTTTTTGGCTTTTTTTACATTTTTTTTTTACTATGTTTATATCATGAATATGATTTTTTTTTTTAACTTTTTAATATTGTTAGTTGGTTGGTTGGTTGGTTGGTTTTGTTTTTTGGCATATCAACTATTTTCAGGTCAAATATTGCTCAACCAAGTCATTTTGATATCCAGTTGCTTACAGTACCTGATGTTGCTTAAATGGTCACCCATCTAAGTATTAAATGGCTCATCACTTCAGAGATCTAGCATGAACTGGTGCTTTTAATATGACTTGATCATAAGCTTTTAATGTCATATATCTATGGATATCTACTAAGGTTAACAGAATCTAGCAGAAGATCAAATGGTAAGAAAAATATAAGAGAGTAGCTGCCTCCTGTCTGCTTGTAATATAATAGAATGGCGGGGGGATAGCAATGTAACAGTGACATGCAAATTAGCACAGAAAAGATTTAGGAGGAATATAAGAATTATATGTAGTTTAGAATGGAAAAGTTTAAGGATGAATCATTATAAGGCCACATGGCATTTTTTTTATTGGACAAGACCTGATACGTGGCAAAGTAGGAGAGAGAAAGAGTGAGAGGTGAGAATATTGAGAGAGTCTGGTACAATGCATTGACAGAGTGAGACATGGGCTTTTGCTCTCAGCAGTTGTGACTTGGGGGTAAAATAAAAATCTCATGAGAAAAAGAAGTGTCCTTGTGTTATTACTAAAAAGCATAAATGGCACAAAGTAAGATTGTCCCCCAGCACACCAAATTGGTTTCCAGACTCCAAACATCAAGGAATTGTCAGTCAACTGAGTATCAGCCCAGCAACCGGATTTGAGCCTCTCCACATAGCACAAAGATGAATAAATATACAACTATTATTTTACTATCAACATGTCATCACTCCATTCGACAGAGAGCGATAACGTCACATGCTTGCCTGCCTTGAAAATCAGCATTTGAAATTCTGGCAAATCTTTGTCGAGATTTGTGTAAACTGATTAGTGTTCAACTGTTGCAAATCCAGACTTGGTAAGTGGTTTAAATAACAGCTCGGGCTATTCTACTTTGTGGAATGGTCAAGTCTATTTCCAGCATTTTGATTGGCTGGTGGTTTTAGTGTATATATTTGTATCCATATATACTAAACATTTGACCATGTCCTCTCAGTTGCTACAGAGTGTATTCAGTTACTCTGTCTTTTTTTTTTGTCTGGTGACTGGACGCTAGTCACATCCTTCCTTTGAAGGTGAGTATGATGTTCATTCTACACTCTTCAATCCCCAAAAAATTGTCACCAGAAGGAAATACAAAACTACTTCATTTTTGTTTTCTTTTGTTTTTATAATAATAGTTATAAACTCGTCTTAGTTCTGTAGGAGGCCACATTGGTAGGTCATTTAGTGAATTAGTCTGCAAAATAAACTTGTTAACCACTGTGCTATAAAAAGTATTCAGATTTGTCTGAATTTTTTAGATGAGGCTTGATAATATAGCCTTGTGCAAATTAATTGAAACAACTGCTTTAGTTTCATTTCTTTCATTATACAGTCAGTTTTAGACCCACTGGAGTAACAGGGTGTAATCATTTCTATTTTTTTCCTCTGATTAAGTCATTGCAGTGGTGTGCAGTAATATTCTTTAGTTTCCTTTCTTTCATTATACAGTCAGTTTTAGACCACTGGAGTAACAGGTGTAATTGATTTCTATTTTTTCCTCTGATTAAGTCATTTACAGTGTGTGCACTATATTCTTTAGTTTCCTTTCTTTCATACAGTCAGTTTTAGACCCACTGGAGTAACAGGGTGTAATTGATTTCTATTTTTTTCCTCTGATTAAGTCATTTACAGTGGTGTGCACTATATTCTTTAGTTTCCTTTTTTTATATCCGGTCAGTTTTAGACCCACTGGAGTAACAGGGTGTAATTGATTTCTATTTTTTTCCTCTGATTAAGTCATTTGCAGTGGTGGGCAGTAATATGAATCTATTTCAAGGTGTATGATGAAATTTGATTGAGCTTGAAAATATTGCGTCATCCGTGATTGCATAGATTTTTTTTTATTACACCCTGACACTATTGTCTCAACTATTGATTAATTGTCCAATGGACGTCACTCCAAGAAAACATTAAAAAATCGTAATACTGCACAAACAAACTGGCAAGATTTACAGAGAAATTGTGGATATTATAATAACAGAATTATTCATTTTGTTTCAATTAATTTGCACAAGAGTGGATGTATTATTTTGATTTTTCAGACTGTTATCCTCATCTTTTTGTTATATACACATACACAATGTTATTTAAATGAGATCATCATAAATTCTTAAACACTTTGTTTGCATAACAGTCAAATTATTTAAAAGGATTTCCCAATTTGAATCAATATTAAACTCTGATTGAATAGAATTTTTAATTTGTAGCGGAATGGGAACAATCTACCCCAATGGATAACAAGAAACATCTGAAGAAGGCCAGAGGGCACATCGTCCGAAACGTTGTTATATGTATATAGTAATAAAGATGAGGCCAACAGTCTGAAAAATCAAAATAATACAAGTAGTGTGATGTTTGTAACTGTGTAAAAGAAAAGGAGAAAGAAAAGAAAGAAAAAAGAAAAAAGAAAGAAAGAAAAGAAAGAAAAAAGAAAGAAAGAAAGAAGAAAAGAAAGAAAGAAGAAGAAAGAGAAGAAGAAAAAAGAAAAAGAGAAAGAAGAAAAGAAGAAGAAAGAAGAAGAAAGAAGAAAGAAAGAAAGAAAGAAAGAAAAGAAAAGAAAAAGAGAAAGAAAGAAAAAAAGAGAAAAGAAAGAAAAGAAAGAAGAAGAAAGAAAAGAAAAGAAGAAGAAGAAAAGAAAAGAAAGAAAGAAAGAAAAGAAGAAAGAAAAAGAAAGAAGAAGAAGAAAAGAAAAGAAGAAAGAAAGAAAGAAAGAAAGAAAGAAAGAAAGAAAAGAAAGAAAGAAAGAAAGAAAAGAAGAAGAAAGAAGAAGAAAGAAAGAAAAAGAAAAAGAAAGAAAGAAAAGAAAAGAAAAAAGAGAAAGAAAGAAAAAGAAGAAAAGAAAAGAAGAAAAGAAAGAAAGAAAGAAAGAAAGGAAAGAAGAAACAAGATATTTTAGGAACCTGAGATATATGTGCCAGACTAAGTAAAGACTTAGTAAATAACTATACCAAACCCCAACCCCAACCCTAACTTCATCCTTAACCCAAAATAAAAGTTATAAACTCAGCTTAGTCCTTATGAAGCCACATTGGTAGGTTATTAAGAGAATTAGTCTGCAAAACTTGTTAACCACTGTGCTATAAGGGAGAAAGGTATTTTTGCAAACAGTCTTTTAGGGTTTGTGTAAATATTCTTAAAAAAATGTGGTTTAATATGAGTGAGAAAAAAAATACACTATTCACCAACAAACGCTGAACACTATCAGCCAAAATGAATGGACGTCTTTTTCATCGCTCCAAGAAAGCGATGTATTTTTAAAGTAAATGCAGGAAGTGATAATTACTTATTTTCTGCCTATTCATTTATTATTTGTTCTTTATTCTTTATTTATCTATCAAATTATATACAAATTACATATATTTGAATTATGTACAAATTTATGTTAACTATTACAATAACAATATATTTGTTAGATAAAACAGATAAATAAAATGGATGACGTATGAAGTCATGTGACCATACCAATAAAAAAAAATGTTAAAGGAACCAGTAAAAAAAATAATAATGATTGTATTCTATATACATATCTAATATTATATGTTCCTTTTTATGAAAAGCAAGGTGTATTTATAATATGGTAGGTAATAGATTATATGAAATATATAATAATAATAATAATAATAATAATAATAATCAAGACCATACAAACAACAACATCGTTAAGATCGGCTAGAATACTCAGAAGAGTCCTGGAGACCCAAGGAGACTTACTGTCACTCAGACTCCAGTGAAAGACCAAAAATTTGCAAGGAGTGATATAATGATAATAATAATAATAAAGATGATAATAATAATATCCTATCAACTCAAAACTATGAGGCCAACATTATAGCAAACCTAATATGTGGACTGTGTGAACAAAAAACCAAATCAATTGACCGTTAGTGTGCGGTTGACCAATCCTAACACCAATAGAATATAAAGAAAGGCATGATAAAATAGGACATTATTTTCTTTGGAAAATGCGCAAGTATTATGGAATAGAGGAATCTGAAGAAATGGTATAAACACCAACTAGAACCAATAACAGAATCCAAATAAGCTATTATTCTCTGGAACTTTGCCATCAAAACTGATAGAAAAATAAAGAGCAATAGCCCAGCAGCTCACATAACTTTCAGAAACATTTTTTCACACTCAGAGTTGCCGATGCATCGAATAAACTGTCTGCATCCGTTGTAGTCAATTGATACACTGCATCTTTCAAAACTATACCTGATATCCCCCCCCCTACATACACATATGCACACACACGCACACATACATGTATATTATGACAATAGGCTATTCATGTTCCTGACATTAGTACATTATTCTATGTACTATACCTGAGCCTTTGATGAGTTGTGGTGCACCTGAGTACTGTATGCAATAAATTTCATTATTATTATTATGAGTTTTTCACACCTGTCTTAGCTGGTGGTTCACTGAAGAGTCCTGGCAACCTGAGGAGACTTGCTGTCACTCAGCCTCCAGTGAACCATCAGCTTAGGCAGGTGTGAAAAAACGTTCATAATAATAATGATAATAATAATAATAATAACCAATTGTAGTTGGTGGTTTTGGAACAGTCTCAGAAGTCTTGAAAAAAAAATGGAGTAATTGTAAATCAGAGGAAGAATCGGGATGATACAGACCACAGAATTGTTGAGATTGGTTAAAATACTCAGAAGAGTCCTGGAGACCTTTAGGGAACTTTGTCATTCAGGCTCCAGTGAAAGACCAACAGTTAAAATTCGTGCAAAATTTTGCATAAAACATTAAAAAAAAAAAAGAAAAAAAATTATATATTGTCTAATATGGTTGATAAAAAAACGAATTAGAATAAATTCTTCCAATTAAATAAAATCTAAAAAAAAAAAAAAAAAAATGAAAATAAAAATAAAAATGTCCATAGGAAAAAAAAAAAGATGTTTGCAATCATTCACTTTCCTCCTGATAATCCTCTTCTTGCCATGGAATTCCTTGACTTTTAACAATCGCCAATACCATACTCTCAACACGTCGATTTTGGGCTCGCATTTCATTCATACAATGATTCAACTCATAGAGTTTTCTTTTCAGATCTTTTTGTTTTTTCTGAATGCTTTTCATTTCATCCTGAAAGACAAAAACAAAACAATAAATTCTTCAGAAATTTAACTTGAACAATTCAATTAACTCTTAACATCCCGTTGAGAATTTTTAAGTCCAGAGCCCCATTCCTATAAGGATTTATCAAAAAATGGCTAAAAATTACGTTTTCATTTCAAGTTACCTGTTATTTTCCTTAAATCAAAGACTTCTAAATGTTTAATATTACATTTAAACAAAGGCTATCATTTGGGCAGATTAGGAAAACAAATGTGACTTCTGGCCAGGGAATGAGGTGGTATAGGATGTTAAGAGTTAAAACAAACAAAAAATCAATGATAACAATAATGTAACATGAAGGTAAAGGTTGTACCAATTGTAATTGGAGCACTTGGAACATTTCCCAAGGGTTTAGAAAAGAGTCTGGTGGAATTGGAAATACGAACAAGAATCAAAACTTAAATAACCCACAAAGGTTGATATGCCATTAACTAAAGAACCCAAACCAAATCTAAATTCATTAATTTCTATTAATTAATATTATTTGGATTATTTGGACTATTGTCCTCATCTTTATTGTTATCTACATAACATTTCAGCCGATGTGTCCTCCAGCCTTCATCAGGTATTTCTTGTCGGACTCGGGAACTCTCTCCTTGAACTTTGGAACCTTCTCTTCGAACTCAGGAACCTTTTTGTCAAACTCAGAAGCCTTCATGTCATAAACGGGAGTCTTCATGGAACCTCGAATCTAACTCAATATTCAATCCACATTGGTAGACTGTTCTCATTCCATTAACCATGAATGCGTAAAAGTGTTAAGCTGTGTTAATTATTAGGGAATTTATGAGGAAGTGCGTCCCAGTCTCCTGCCTCAGAAATTGCTACCCAGTGACTATTAAAATAATGTCCCCAACTATGTCATCTCAGTGGTGTTACTTGAAAGAAAACAACCAACTTAGGGCGTTAAATGTATTTTTTGTTGTAATTCTTATTTATTTATAGAAATTTGTCGTAATTCTTGTTTAGATATGAAGATGGATATCTATCTATCTATCTACCTCAATTTGTTCATTTTTTACTTTGTTTATATATATCTATCCACCCATCTCCATTTGTTCATAAAGAGAAGCCCCCCCCCTCTAAAATACATTTAAAGCCCTAAGTTGGTTGTTTTCTTTCAAGTAAAACCGCCGAGACAACATAGCTGGGGACGTTATTTTAATAGTCACCGGGTAGCAATTTCTGGGCAGGAGTCCGGGACGCACTTCCTCATAAATTACCAATTATTATTCTATGTTACTCTTGCCCTTGACCAGGACTGAACCTGCAACCTAGAGATAACTGTCAGTTAAAACTGTATTAACTCAACATCTATATCCACTACACGATGTGTCCAATCAATTAGTTTTATCTGTGCCTTTTTCTTAGTAAAATGAGATGTTTCCGAGAAATAGGACTAGACAAAAAGAGACTTTAATATGTGTTAAGAAATTCTTAGTTTGGGTATCTTGCCCAGAATATTAACCTCCTAGAAACTGTACAGAGACGTGCAACCAAACGAATACCCTCCATCAGGCATCTGCTATACTCTGAACGTCTCGCTGCCCTGGGAATGGATTCATTGAAACTTCAGCGTCTGGCAACTGACCTGGTAAACACTCATAAGGTCATTAATCATCTTAACAACAGCAACCTTGAGCACCTTTTTGATCTCCATCTTTCTAACACACGTGAGCATGCCTACAAAGTCAGAAAACAGCACTGCTCACGTGACTTTCAGAAACATTTTTTCACGCTCAGAGTTTGCAGACACATGAAATAAACTGCCCATCTGTTGTAGGCTGCCGAAGCACTGAGTCTTTCAAAGCCTCCATGCTTCCTGTAGTCCGCCAACACTATACCTGATGCCACTCTCCACATACATATGCGCACATACATGTATATTATTACTGTAAACTGTTCATGTTTCTACACTACATTATTCTGTGTACTTGACATGAGACTTTGATGAGTTGTGGTGCACCTGAGCACTGTACACAATAAATTTCATTATTATTATTTCATTATTATTATCATATCTTTCTTTTTATGGTGGTTAAGTAAAAGATAGTTAGGAGAAACTACTCAAAATTGGTTGGATTTTACGGCATGTCAACCCTCATTGGGTTATTTTGTATTTACTACTAGAAACAGCTACCCAAAAAGCCTAGGAGAGGAGAGAAAAAAAGTCTTGCAGATCTATTACTACTGAATAGCGACTTTGATCTTTGCTCGATGACCCATAAAAATTTCTATGTAAAAAAAAAAACGACCTTGAGTTAATCCAGCCTCATGGGAGACCTTTGCATATTTTAATTTTCAAATATCTTTGAATATAAATCAAATCTTCATCATTTTTGCACAAAAAGCAAAAACCGGTGATATTTGATATATATATATATATATATATATATATATATATATATATAGAAAAATAGATGGAAATTAATCCGACAGTATGAAATTTAACATTTTGAAAAAACATATGATGTTTGTTATGTAATTGCTGACAGATCTGTTTCGACCAAATCGATAAGTTGGTCTTCATCAACAAGCGACATAGACGGGAAGAAAGATATCCTTTAAAAGACTGTTTACAAAAACTAACGCTGAATTCAACCGCTGAAATTTTGAAAAATGCATGTTCTGTTTTAAAAATAAAATAAATTTTATTTTTAATTTTTAAAAAAATCAGAAGCATTATAGTTTATAGTAAAACTCAAAAGAGTTTGTTGTAAAAATTATATAAAAAATGTAAAGTGGGATTCAAAATAGTATAGGATATATTTCAGCTGTTAAAAATATACAAGTCCGCAGTGTAATTTATATATATATATATATATATATATATATTTATATATTTACTTTGTCGTTAATTGTTTGATTTTTGTACTTTACTCCAGACATACATGGACACCAACTGCCCTTTATATATGTATAGATTATGAACTTATTTACTGTTAGGACTTCTCAAAATAAGAATGGTATTTCCTAATTATTAAGAGAGTGGCGTAATAGCTAACTTGATGGATTGCAACATCATAGTAAGTAAGTTTGATCTCAAGTCATGCTATTATGTTCACTTTCAGATTAATACCCTTGGGAAAGGTATGAACCCCCTCATCGCCCAAGCTATGGGTTAAATAGTGCCACTACTGTTCTTTGACATTAGATAACCCACAAAGGTTGATAACCATTAAATAAAGAAACCAAAACCCTAATTTTCAATATTTCAATAATCAACCCCAAGAACATTCCAATAAAAACATCCACGGAACTTATTTCACTCTCTCTCTCTCTCTCTCTCTCTCTATCTCTCTCTCTCTCTCTCTCTCTCTCTCTATCTCACACTCTCTATCTCTCTCTCATCCATCTTTCTATTTCTAATCTCTCTTATTCACTCACTCTCTCTCTCTCTATCTCACCTCTCTCTCTCTCTCTCTCTCTCTCTCTCTCTCTCTCTCTCTCTCTCTCTCATATCTTGCTATTCCATTAAATAAAGAAAACCAAACCCTAACCCCAAAAACATTCCAATAAAAACATCCACGGAACTTACTAATTCTGGATTCAGAATTTGTTGAACGTCATCAGCCTTCACAGTTTTTAATTGGAAGAATTTGAAGAAGGAAAATTTACGAGCAGCATTGGGATAAACCTTTTGGAATTTAAGAATTTTCCTCCGATGAATTCCAAATGGCAGGAATCGTTCTACTTCTAAAACCAAATCAACCTAAAAAAAAAGGAAAAAAAAAAATAAATAAATAAAAATAAACAGGCATACAAATATATTATTACTCTTGTTCTTTAATCTTCTAACAGTTATCATTTGCAACACCCTCTGGTTAAAATGAGACTGTCTAAATCATCCAAGAGGAAATGCAAAAATGTAAACACTGATTATATTATGGTTTTTGGACAGAAATTATGTTTTACGTGAGAAGATATAAAAAACTGTTGTAAAGGGAAGTAACCGGATAATCCCTCACGTATGCAAATGAGTACGTATAAAAGAACAACACAAAGATTAGCTCAGTGTGATGTGAGGTGATCTCCATCCACGAAGGTTGTTTTCGTATTCTCGGATGTAAACCCATGTGCTACAACTCTTCAGAAGATAAGTAATCTTTACCAATCCTCTTTTGCGCTCAGAGACTTTTTACCTTGCCGGCCGAGAGCCATTTTTGTTATTTGTATTCATTGTAATAATAAACTATTATTACAACCACTCGCAATCTTCTCGTTAATGTATTTCTAATACATAACAAAAACAAAAGTTATAAAGTAGTTTATTATATCTTATTTATTTAATTTATTTTTTGAATGCTATTGCAATCCAAAAGTAATTGTCCAAAGTCTTATTAATTTCAAAGTATCTTCATCTTCATAGACATTTTCAATATGAATTCAGTGTTGTGTGTTTATATTTCTAGACATTATAACACACAGCAACACATGGGGTATTTGAACACCATGTGGAAGAGACATGACTTCAGTTGTTCAAATCAATTTCATTCTTTCTTTTTTTCAATATAAGTTACGCATAATTTTGATTTTTCAGACTGTGTCCTCATCTTGTGTTGTAGTATGTAAAAACACAACGTTTCAGCTGCTGTATCCTCTGGCCTTCTTCAAGTGTTCCCTGTCTATCTGAACATAACTGATATGTCCGGGTTAAGGGATACATTCTTGAAGTTGGTAGTTGGTATATTATCGAAGTAGTAATTGGTACATCGAATAGCAATCCGTCTGTCGTGCAGTCATGGTGTCGTCTAGCAAGTAAAGTTAGCTTGTGGGCATTAGGTGGAGAACCAACACAGTGTCAACTATTTATACATGACACTGTCCAATCAGATTATAATGAGGGGGTACCCAGGTATTTACATATTCATTATATCAATAACCATGACCCAACCTGGGAAATCATTTTGAATAGTTTGACTGTTGATCAAACAAGGCATTCAAAAAACTTTTGAAGACATTTTATCATTTGAATGAGATTTTCAAAAGTTTTTCAATACTTTGTTTTGTTACATAATCATTAGATACCTAATATTTATGTGCAATAGTGTAGAAATCAAAATGGCTGTTATAAGTTACAGCCCACGGCCCTGAAGGATTTGAATGACAAGGCTTGACCTGTCCTGATCCTTCCTTCCGGTGGATACCGTGAGAATTGGTGGAGAAGACCCTCTTCTGGTTTAGATTAGAAATAGATTTTAGTCAGTCGGCGAGAAACTACGCCGGTGGTGAGTCGTGTTATACACGGTGCCGACTCAATCTGCGCAGGTAGTCTGATGGAGGATTTCGAGAATAAAATATGATCTAAGTAAATCGAAGTCTTGTGTTATTATCTAAAAACTACCAATGACACAGGGCTTCTGATAAAGAGAAATCCCCAATGAAAGACCAGACACGAAGTCCCCAAGAGAAGTCCAGACGAAGAAGAGATGTTAGAAGAGACCTAGAAGAATTTAAGATGGAAAAGACGCTAGAAGAAGAAGAAGAAGAAGAAAAGTAAGAAGGGTATACAACAGTTTGATCAACAGTCAAACTATTCAAAATGATTTCTCAGGTTGGGTCATTGCTATGCTTAGATGACTTTCCCTCCCTAATAGGTCCTCCATACAGTATCCAGAATCCACATAGAGCTGATTAATGAAGGTTTTTGTTTGTTGACCTACACTGGTGTGTCCATGTGTAGGTGTCCACAAGAGAATGTCACTTATGAGTTCGTCCTTGCTTCTCCAGTAGTGTCCAGTATGTCTTGTCCACATCAACAGGGTGGTTTTTATAATAGAATGCAAGTGACCATACAGCACTTTTATTGTGAGATACTGGTTCCAGGATTTATTTAAGACATCACACAACATCCACGTACAGCTCCCATCTAGTTTATTCTCCAAGCACTTCATTAGGGTCCAGGTGGTGCTGCTATATAGTAGCACTGATACAGCTATGGCTTACACCCTCTTCACTTTAACAGAACAGAAAAATAATGAGAAATGACTATATTATCGTTATATACCCTACCCATGAACATTAATTAGTATGCCCCAATCCTCATAAATACAGGAGTATTATGCTGACTAAGTAGTCTTATACTACTAACAGTGGTTTACCTTTCTTCACATTGCTGGCAAGTATTGTATTTTGTTAATGTTATAAAGATTCCATTTCATTTCCAACCTCTGTTTGATTATTTCTCATTTAGTGACCTTTGTTAGGTTACACCATTTATCAATTCAGTTAAAACTTAAAACTTACCTGCATGGCTCGACGTTTGAGAGTTGCCTGTCTCTGTACATCTTTAATGTCATCAACAGCAAGACCGACCTGAACAAGAAGAATCAAAAGTTGTTAATCCGATTTAAAATTGTTCTTACAACACAATCAAAATTTCTGGACATCATCTTGTAATCGTATTGAGATCGACTGAACCTTCAACTTTTTTTGCAGGGACAACAAATGTTTTTGGTTGTTTCCATGTTGTTATGGCACAGATCAAACTCAAATTAGACATATATGTACATATACATACACACACATATATACATGTAATATATACACATATACATATACACACACATATACACACACACACCACATATACACACACACATACATATATATATATATATATAATATAAGGTTTGTTTAGAATATAATTTTTTGGAGAATAAGTGTTTAATTGGAGTCGTACCTACCTATTACTAAACAAATCGAGAAAAATCAATCTCTGTATGTACATTTCCCTCATTATAGATATTTGAAACCGGACTGTGATATATTCTTAGATTTTTATGATTTGTTTAGAGTAGGTTAACATAGTGACTTTATTACACGACGATGTGGTGAGTTGTATTCATAATATTATATATGGATATATATATATATATATACACACACATATATACACAGCTTGTATAGCTCAATGTCTGTGGTTACTATACAGCGGGGGGGGGGGTCACCAAACTACGACCCATGAAGGTATTTTAACCAGCCTGCTGACCTTTCTGCTAATGTTTTGAAAATAAAAATGTTGGTTAAATTTGTTTTTGTGCATCTTACATCACTCATCCATGAATTTAACATGGAAAAATACATTTTCTTTGACATCTTTTACTCAGAGCTTTCATTCTGGTTTGCAAGTATTGAACACAATAATAATGTGGCTCACACTCTTTTTCAATTATCCGGCCCACGGGGAAAAAAGTTTGTTGATCTCTGCAGTACAATGATCAAGTGAATTGTGCATGAGCAGATTCCCAACCCCCATGAACAAAGCATGGATATGTTTGGCCTGTACAATGGGAAGGAGTGTGGCGAGTGACACAGAAATTGAACTCGCCACAATCTCATTATAGAAATACTGTTGAATATCGAAATTCCGCACAGGCAGTGCAGAGTGAGTAGCCCGGATGTAAACAGTTACTGATTATTTAAGGGCCTGCCTTCCCAGACTTACGGGAGAAAAAGCATAGTTGGATTTTGCTGCCAAGAAGAGAGGAATAAAAACAGTATTCGGATTTTGCTGTCAAGAAGAGAGGCATGTGTGGTGCTACTGGAAGACTGTTGCATATAGAAGACTTTAGCAGTTGGGAGAGTGGTGTGCACACCTGAAGAGACTAGAGACCAGTGAAGATATGCGTCAAACTTGATTGCGGACTCCCCGCCCCCCCCCCCCCTCAACACAGAGTTTACTTTCATTCTTGTTAAATGCAATTCCACCTTTTGCACAACAAATGATTTTGGTTTCATCTGCAACATTATGGCCCACATAAGTTTCCCAAATTAGACTATTGCAGTGCAGCTTGGACATAACATGTCAACACATCAGGATACTATCATCACAGAGCCTCAGTCACATGATATACAGGTTATAAACTATTCTGCAGTGGGTCATTTAATGCTGATAAAGTTTTGAGACATAGATGGGACAACAGGTGGGTCGAGTGGACCAGGGAGCCTCGGAACCTCACCATCAGCATTCTAGACCCGCAACCACCGCCTTCTAGCACCCATATGATAAAAAGGAGTTGGGGCTTGCCATAAGAGCAATAGGGTTGGGAAAATCATATAGGTGCTAGGGCTTGACGTGAACAGCCGATTGATCGGAGGGGGCCTCTCCGACCGCCCGTCTAGCCCAAGATAGGGCCAAAGTGGACTATTGCATGTCATGAACTGCTCATCCACCTGGGCTCTATCCTTAAGCATCACGGGTCGCCATCCACGGCCAACAGGTGGCCCCATTGGGGGAGTCTTACCCCTCTGCAGAGGTGCAGTCGAGCATTCTAACACCCCACCGACAGAGCGGAAACTAGCATTTACCAAATTCAAAAAACTTTTGATTCGCCCTACTAACAAGATATGTAACTTCAGAGGTTCTTCAATTTAACAAAACTTTTTACTTTTATCAATTTGATGGTAATATTTTTTAAAATTTGATGGTAATATTTTAAAATTTGATGGTAATATTTTAAAATTTGATGGTAATTTTAAATTTTAAAATTTGATGGTAATATTTTTTGATGGTAATTTGATGGTAATATTTTAAATTTGATGGTAATATTTTAAAATTTGATGGTAATATTTTGAAATTTGATGTAATATTTTAAAATTTGATGGTAATATTTTAAAATTTGATGGTAATATTTTAAAATTTGATGGTAATATTTTAATCGTATTCGACCGCTCGCTCGAGTACCGCTCTGGTCTGCAATATCTGCTAAAACTGTTGATCGCGCGCTAAAAGAGAGAGGGATTCAACGACTGAAAATTTCATTAAATTGGAAAGATTCCCTGATTTTTTGGTAATTTTTTTTCAATTGGGGGGAGGAATTATTTTGTAAAAATAGATATTTTTACGTTCCATCTTAGAAACAGCATTGTAGCCCATTTTTATGATAAAATTTAGAAGCAAATTGAGCAAAACTAAGTTTAAAAAAACGAGTATTAAAAACTCACAATTAATAGCAGTTAATTGTTTTTTCAACAATCTTATACCTCAAGAGAGTTAAGGTTGACCAACTAGTTCTATGAGTGTATTAGTTATAATTATATGCACACACATATATAATATACTAAACTAGTAGTTGGGTCACCAGTTGAGCTCAGTTAGATCTGTTCCAAAATACAAATGTACATTATACATATATATAATAATTTGGTGCGTACCCTCGGCAGTTTCTTGGTACAACAGGTGATTCTTAGTGGGTCCTAATTCTCTTCTCACCCGTAGTTTGTTGTAGAGTTTCAGGTTCCGTATGAGAGCTCAATGTTTAATTATTGTAAACCAGAGCAAAGTTATTTGGGAATAAAAAGGCCTTAATACCGATGGTATCGTGATTAATGGGGGGACCATTTCCCACCCGCGAGGTATGTTCAACGAGCTTCTTCAGACACTTGATATATTTTATTAGACCAGGCAATGGCCAATTTCATTTTATATTCATAACATTTCACCTCCCCTCATTTAGGGGGTGGTCCTTTTGCAATTCTTTCTTTTTTTTTTTTTTTTTTTTTTTTTTTTTTTCAAATGTCCCTTTTTTTATCTTGGCTGGGACATCAATTTTTTTTTTTTTTTTTTTTTTTTTTTTTTCTTTTTTCTTGGTTGGCGGTGTTGTTAATTTCCTTTTGTCTGTAGTCCTCCTATGGTAATTCCTAGTTATTTTGACTGCACCAAGAGGGATTGTTAATTTACATGGTCTAGATGTGTTTCGCTTCTATAATTGGGTCAAGTGGAAAGCAGGGAAAAAAAAAAAAAAGAATATGCAAAAGGACCACCCCTAAAATGAGGGAAGAGTGAATGTATGAAATATAAAATGAATTTGGCCATGTGCCTGTCTATATAACATATATCAGTTTCTGAGGAAGTCGTGAAATAACTCGCGAGTGGAAATGGTCCATATTCACGATACCGCCATGGTTATTAGGCCTTTTTTATTCCCATATATATATATATATATATACACAAACTCCAATGACTGAAATTTCCCATCATCTATAATTAACGGTTTAACAGTCTTTAATATAAGACCATGTGTTCTGTTAAAAGGAATAATACTTACTTTCTCTAAATATCAATAAATATCACAAAGTCCAAGGATGACATAACGTCCATGGTATGGGAAAACGTTGGATTCACAATATGTGATCTATTACAGTAGGTTTCCATTGTAATAAACAGTATTCCTGTAAAAAGATAGAAAAAGAAAAATGTGAATAAAATTGAATAAAAATTGGAAATCATTATACACTAATGTACTCAGAACTAATATCTCATCGGTTTTTATAGTCTCTCAACATTTTACTTTCTCAAAGATATTTGTAAAAATCTTAATTATTAAATAATAACCTATTTTCCATTTTGAGAGGAAGAAAAAATATAAAATGACTCTCTTGGACAAAATAGCTTTTTGTTTAATAATAATGATGACTAGCCTATCATTTTTGTAAGGTAGTATAGTTAAATAAATTTAAGATTTGGAACTAAATGGAAAATCACTGAGATTTTGATTGACAAAGTTTCATCTCAGGGTCATCCAAAACAGGCTCTCTAATTGGCTTGAGAGTCATTGTGATCAGGTGACTCTTGGAAGGTAGATTTTAGAATAGTGAAAGCTGAGCTAACGCAATTGAGGGCAGACATATTCCAACCTCCATTGCTGACTTCTCACTGCGGGCACGGTAAAAGATTTTAGAGAGGGAAATTTGGTATAAGTATGTCTTATAAAAATGTTTTAATAATATTTTTTTTAAAAGAAAGGAGGACAAATTGAAAGTCAACTTTTTTTTTTTTTTTTTTTATTTGTGATTAAATACTGGTTATTTCCTATAACTCCAACATAAACAAAGGGGAACCACTCTTGAGTGACTGATAATTATTTATTTATTTATTGATCTACTAGGAAAAGAAGACGGGGTTAGGGTTAGGGTTAGAGGTTTAAGGTTTAGGGGTTAGTTTAATGGGAAATAATAAATAATTTATCAGTCAGAGTGGTTCTCCTTTGTTTATGTTAGATTTATAGGAAATAACCAAATACAATTAATATGAACTAAGTTTTTGTTCTATTATTTACAGTATAGGCCAATTAAGCCTCAGTCGGTAGTGGTGTTCGACTAGGAACCATAAGGTTCCTGGTTCAATACCACCCTCAAAACTAGCATATGAAGTAGCACAGGGATATGTGCAGTAAAGTTGAGGAGTGATGTGGGTGTGGCACTCACATCAGATGCAAAAAGAGGTCTCCCTTGGTCTAGTGTAGTGAAAAGGGGATAGATTCCTTCGCTGTCTGGCTGATACCAACTTTAGGCCACCTCCAACAACTTTACTTTTTTCTTCTACTTTTATGATATACTAGCAAATATATGCCCCTCCAGTGCAAGTATTTAAGTTTAATATTATAAAATATCATGTTAAATTAGAAAGGCTAATGAAACTGAATAAGAATATCAGAATAAAAAGATTTGGAACAGAGGGGGTATGATTGAAAATAGAACAAACCTTTGAAACTAACTGTTCTAACCATTTTCCCTTACTCCCGTCTTTATTTCTTTCATGTTAATAGTTTCTGTTTAAGATTTATCCCCGAGATTTTTGCTCATATTTAATTAAGATAACCAAACGATTAAGAAATCAATAAATACTAAGCAATAACTTATTAAAAATCAATTTTTTAAAGATCATATTGCAAATTAGCCTTCCCTTACAACTGTAACCGCTAATTTTTCCGTTGAATTATATAATATAATGGCATTTATTTAGAATGTTAGATATGGTTACAAGTCTAATGATGTAAACAATTTTACTAATAATTGAGGTTTAAATAAAATTAAATATCTGGAGAATGTTGATGTAATCAAAGGATTGTGAACTTGTATATATTAGTTTGTTACAGAAACTACAATCTATTATAAGAAGATAAAGCTAGAGGAAAGAAACGGACTGAATGAAATAAAAAAAAGGAAAAGTGGAATTTCTGAGCATATATGTTAGCATAATAGCTTAATCGTTTGTGATTTTCTTGTCCTAAAGAGGCAGCAGTATTAGGAACTTTTGCATAGAAATATGGCCAAATTGAATTTATTGTTGCTGACAGAAGGCATATACACATTGGTAAACATTAAATTTTAGCACACTAACATTTTTTTTTGATCTCTATAAACCTTGTCTTAGAGAATGACAGCTTTTTTTTTTTTTCACTCTGTCACTTCTTTAAGCTTCTCCTTTTTTCACTGGTTTCCTCTCACTGACATTTTCATAGCATGCACACATATATACCTGTATAAAAATGTATTATTATGCAACAGATTTCTTTACTACATGTGATTTACAAGAGACGTTTGTGAGCTAAGGGGCAAGGTCTTTGAAGTTCAATTAGCTAAGTATTCAAAGATTTTAATAAAAATAAAAAAAGATCATAATATATTAATAATTTTGAAGGCAATACAATGCGTATTAAAATAAAAACAAAAAGATGTTGTTTTTTTTGTCTTATCGATTTCAAAGAAACTTTATCTTCAGAGACGAAAATCAGAAAATGGACGTGCTAATAAGTTTTTTTTTCTTGCGTGGTGATACTTTCTTCTTTTTTTTTTTTTTCTCTTTTCCTTTTTATTTTCTCTTTCTTCCTCCCTTCCTCCTTCTTTATGTTAGAATGAAATGGGCGAATAACTGTCAATTTTTTCTTTTTTTTTTTTTTTTTTACTAAATATTTTTCTTGAGAACAAATGCTTAAGATCCCCTTGTATATGTATCCAATATTGTCTGTTTATCATCGGTCAAAATTAGCAACATTGCGACAATGTATTGTGGCAAACATGGGACAATGTAGCCATCCAATTCAAAATAAAAAAACGGTTATGTAGAAAATTCTTATGCTTAGCTTTCATTTTCTTTTCTTTTCTCTGCCTTTTTTTTTTTGTTTTGATTTTTTCTCTTTCTCTCCCTTCTCTAATTTCTATTTTATTTTTATTTATTTTATTTATTTATTCTTATTTCAGTTGTAAAAAAAAAAATAAAATAAAATGTATTAACACTCGACTATATGGACAGCAAATAAGTAAATAAAAGATTAAAAAAAAAGATTTAAAAGAAGGACAAATTGAAAGACTTACAATTTTGGTGGATTTGCTCTAAGATGTATCCAGAAAAGAAGTGAGAAAAATAGCATAATAAAAAAATTGAGGTAGTAAAATAAAGCTCCAATGAAAACCATTTGTAATTCAACAGTTGAATGATAAGGATGAGCTATTAATTCTTCTCTTTGACTGTTTCCTAGAAAAAAGAGAAAGAAAAAGAAAAGAAACAAATAGGAATTTAGGGAATATATTCAATTATTAGGAGAATGTAAGTCTTCAATTGAAGGGTGTTTCAAACAATTAGATATATTCTGGAAATCTAATACTTGTCATTCATTTCATTCATTCATTCATATATAATATATATATATATATATATATATAATATATTGTAAACACGGTTTGTTTGGAATGGCTTTTTTGCCGATAATTTTTGAAGAATAGTGCTTAATTGAGTCGTACCTAATTTTGAAAATTAATTAATTAATAATGAATTAGGCGGGAATACCTATTTAAATGTATGGATAAACAAATCGATTCCCGCCTAATTCATTATTAATTATTAATTTTCAAAAATTAGGTACGACTCCAATTAAGCACTTATTCTCTCAAAAAAAAAAAAATATATATATATATATATATATATATATATATATATATGTGTAATAATATTAAGAAAATGAAAAACACAGGTTTAAATGGGTTAAGTGGTGAGTTTATTGGCCGACGTGCAGTGTTTCGATAATCTATTAATTAGATCATCTTCAGGGCATTTGTTGGTATGTGGAAGGTGATAAGAAATTATTTATCACAGAATAACGAGAAAAAGCGAGTGATAGTCCTTGTCATCATTATGTCATATTTCAAAACCGTCTCCTTTTTCAAACCTCAAAAATTTTTTAAACAGACTGAATGACAAGGACTATCACTCACTTTTCTCGTTATTCTGTGATAATAAATTTCTTATCACCTTCCATATACCAACAAATGCCTGAAGATGATCTAATTAATAGATCGAAACACTGCAGCGTCGGCCAATAAACTCACAACTTACCCATTTAANACACACACACGAGATTACCTGTGTTTTTTCATTTTTCTTAATATATACATACCGTCGGATTCACTTCCTTTCTTCACATATATATATAATATATATATTATATATATATTATAAATGTGAAGCGTCTTCACGCGATGGGAAATATAAAGCTAAAAATTGTTTTTTTTAAAACTGTGGCTTGTTTAACATTTATGTGATGTGGATCGATTATATATATATATATAAGTATAGATAAAAGGATATGAAAACACACAATGCTGTTAAAATGAAAATATTTTATAGCATATTCATAGCTAATATTGAACAATATTTCGATTTATAAAAATCATCTTTAGAGCTTGTTTTTACTCCGGACTCATCAAGAGAGAAGCAGGAAATAATTCAAATTCAAAACAAAAAACATTGATGTTCCAAAAAGTGTGCAAGTCATGCGATCGTTTCATCATTAGCACATCCGCTATGCATTTCTAAGCCAACGACATAATTTGTATATCTTTAGTGTAACAGTTTTTGAAAGAAGAAGACATATTTCAAATTTAAAAAATAGACAAATTCTCTTTTTCAAACAGGAAGAGTTTTAACCCAAAGTTAGGCATAGAATATCTAATTTTTTAAAAACCCTTATAATAACATAATTATAATATAAATAAATAAAAACCTTTATAAGCCACATTGTTGTTAAGTAATGTTAAAGTGCAATAATGTTAATGTGCAATATCCTATAACCTAGGCTATATACATGACTGCAGACATTTCATTAGTGTCTTATTATGGACACAAACCAAAAAATTATAGAATGAAAACCTACCATAATAAATAAAGGATGGTTTGTCTTCATTAATGTCATGTCTGTTGTGTAGGGATAACCTTTATAAGCCACATCAACTTCACTGGAATAAGAATCTGAAATATTAAAAGAAAGGCATTTCAGCAGGGACAGACTAAACAGTCAGGAAATCAGGTAATGACTGAGAGGCTAAATTACCAAGAGACCCAAAAAGCAAAAGTCTCATTTTTGAAGTTGTCTCTATTGAATCAATATTAAAGCTAAAATGTTCTAACACAACAAATTCCAGTAGTTCTATTTATGTAATAGTACATTCTACTCTGTAGCACTAGAAATAAACATCCCAATAGATTTCTCTATATTTTTGAGACACAGAACTTTAGAAACAAATTAAGATTGTTCATATCTGTATGGAATAGTTAATAGGGGGGATGGGTTAAGAGGCTAAGAACACTGTGCTTAGAGATCAAAATCACTGTGTGCAAAGACCAAGATCATTTTGTGCCTAGAGGCCAAGATCATTTTGTGCCTAGAGGCCAAAATCACTTTGTGCCTAGAGGCCAAGATCATTTTGTGCCTAGAGGCCAAATGCCTTTTGTGCCTAGAGGCCCAAGATCATTTTTGTGCCTAGAGGCCAAGATCATTTTGTGCCTCAGAGGCCAAGATCATTTTGTGCCTAGAGGCCAAAATCACTTTGTGCCTAGAGGCCAAGATCATTTTGTGCCTAGAGGCCAAAATCACTTTGTGCCTAGAGCCAAGATCATTTTGTGCCTAGAGGCCAAGAATCATTTTTGTGCCTAGAGGCCAAAATCACTTTTGTGCCTAGAGGCCAAGATCATTTGTTTCATTTTGTGCCTAGAGGCCAAAAATCCTTTGTGCCTAGAGGCCAAGATCATTTTGTGCCTAGAGGCCAAGATCATTTTGTGCCTAGAGGCCAAAATCACTTTGTGCCTAGAGGCCAAGATCATTTTGTGCCTAGAGGCAAAAATCACTTTGTGCCTAGAGGCCAAGATCATTTTGTGCCTAGAGGCCAAGATCATTTTGTGGCCTAGAGGCCAAGATCACTTTGTGGCCTAGAGGCCAAGAATCATTTTGTGCCTAGAGGCAAGATCATTTTTGTGCCTAGAAGTGCCTAGATCATTTTGTGCCTAGAGGCCAAAATCGTTTTGTGCCAAGAGGCCAATCACTTGTGCCTAGAGGATCCTTTTGTGCCTAGAGGCCAAGATCATTTTGTGCCTAGAGGCCAAATCACTTTGTGCCTAGAGGCCAAGATCATTTTGTAGAGGCCTAGAGGCCAAGATCATTTTGTGCCTAGAGGCCAAAATCACTTTGGTGCCAGAGGCCAAGATCATTTTGTGCCTAGAGGCCAAGATCATTTGTGCCTAGAGGCCAAAATCACTTTGTGCCTAGAGGCCAAAATCATTTGTGCCTAGAGGCCAAGATCATTTTGTGCCTAGAGGCCAAGATCACTTTGTGCCAAAGATCATTTTGTGCTAGAGGCCAAAATCACTTTGTGCCTAGAGGCCAAGATCATTTTGTGCCTAAGAGGCCAAGATCATTTTGTGCCTAGAGGCCAAAATCACTTTGTGCCTAGAGGCCAAGATCATTTTGTGCCTCAGAGAGGCCAAAATCACTTTGTGCCTAGAGGCCAAGATCATTTTTGTGCCTAGAGGCCAAGATCATTTGTGCCTAGAGGCTTCAGTGCCTAGAGGCCAAATCACTTTGTGCCTAGAGGCCAAGATCATTTTTGTGCTAGAGGCCAAGATCATTTTGTGCCTAGAGGCCAAGATCATTTTTGTGCCTCAGGCCAACACTTTGTGGCCTAGAGGCCAAGATCAATTTTTGTGCCTAGAGGCAAAATCACTTTGTGCCTAGAGGCCAAGATCATTTTTGTGCCCTAGAGGCCAAGATCATTTTGTAGAGGCCTCACTTTGTGCCTAGAGGCCAAGATCATTTTGTGCCTAGAGGCCAAGATCATTTGTGCCTAGAGGCCAAAATCACTTTGTGCCTATCATTTGTGCCTAGAGGCCAAAATCACTTTGTGCCTAGAGGCCAAGATCATTTTGTGCCTAGAGGCCAAAATCACTTTGTGCCTAGAGGCCAAGATCATTTTGTAGAGGCCTAGAGGCCAAGATCATTTTTGTGCCTAGAGGCCAAAATCACTTTGTGCCTAGAGGCCAAGATCATTTTGTGCCTAGAGGCCAAGATCATTTGTGCCTAGAGGCCAAAATCACTTTGTGCCTAGAGGCCAAGATCATTTTGTGCCTAGAGGCCAAAATCACTTTGTGCCTAGAGGCCAAGATCATTTTTGTGCCTAGAGGCCAAGATCATTTTGTGCCTAGAGGCCAAGATCATTTTGTGCCTAGAGGCCAAAATCACTTTGTGCTAGAGGCCAAGATCATTTGTGCCTAGAGGCGCAAGATCATTTGTGCCTAGAGGCCAAAATCACTTTGTGCCTAGAGGCCAAAATCACTTTGTGCCTAGAGGCCAAGATCATTTTGTGCCTAGAGGCCAGATCTCATTTTGTGCCTAGAGGCCAAAATCACTTTGTGCCTAGAGGCCAAGATCATTTTGTGCCTAGAGGCCAAAATCACTTTGGGCCAAGATCATTTTGTGCCTAGAGGCCAAATCAAGAGGCCAAGATCATTTTGTGCCTAGAGGCCAAAATCACTTTGTGCCTAGAGGCCAAGATCATTTTCTGCCTAGAGGCCAAGATCATTTTGTGCCTAGAGGCCAAAATCATTGTGCCTAGAGGCCATCATTTTGTGCCTAGAGGCACAAAGATCATTTTGTGCCTAAGGCCAAAAATCACTTTGTGCCTAGAGGCCAAGAGGCCAAAATTGTGTGCCTAGAGGCCAAGATCATTTGTGCCTAGAGGCCTTTTGTGCCTAGAGGCCAAAATCACTTTGTGCCTAGAGGCCAAAATCACTTTGTGAAGAGCCAAGATCATTTTTGTGCCTAGAGGCCAATGATCATTTGTGCCTAGAGGCCAAAGATCATTTTGTGCCTAGAGGCCAAAATCACTTTTGGTGCCTAGAGGCCAGAGATCATTTTGTGCTAGAGCCAAGATCATTTTGTGCCTAAGAGGCCAAGATCATTTTTGTGCCCTAGAGGCCAAAATCACTTTGTGCTAGAGGCCCAAGATCATTTTGTGCCTAGAGGCCAATCAATTTTTGTGCCTAGAGGCCAAAATCACTTTGTGCCTAGAGGCCAAATCACTTTGTGCCTAGAGGCCAAGATCATTTTGTGCCTAGAGGCCAAAATCACTTTGTGCCTAGAGGCCAAAATCACTTTGTGCCTAGAGGCCAAGATCATTTTGTGCCTAGAGGCAAATCACTTTGGAGGCCAAAATCATTTGTGGGCCTAGAGGCCAAGATCATTTTGTGCTAGAGGCCAAAATCACTTTGTGCCTAGAGGCCAAGATCATTTTTGTGGCCTGTAGGCAAAATCACTTTGTGCCTAGAGGCAAGATCATTTTGTGCCTAGAGGCCAAAATCATTTTGTGCCTAGAGCCAGTGCCTGAGGCAAGATCATTTTGTGCCTAGAGGCCAAGAATCACTTTTGTGCCTATAGGCCAAGATCACTTTGTGCCTAGAGGCCAAGATCATTTTTGTGCCTAGGGCCAAAATCATTTGTGCCTAGAGGCCAAGATCACTTTGTGCCTAGAGGCCAAAATCACTTTGTGCCTAGTGCCTAGAGGCCAAGATCATTTTGTGCCTAGAGGCCAAGATCAACTTTGTGCCTAGAGGCCAAGATCACTTTGTGCCTAAAGCCACTTTGTGCCTTGAGGCCAAGATCACTTTGTGCCTAGAGGCCAAGATCACTTTGTTGCCTAGAGGCCAAGAATCACTTTGTGCCTAGAGGCCAAGATCACTTTGTGCCTAGAGGCCAAGATCATTTTGTTAGATCACTTTGTGCCTAGAGGCCAAAATCACTTGTGCCTAGAGGCAAGATCATTTTGTGCCTAGAAGCCAAGATCACTTTGTGCCTAGAGCCAAGATCACTTTGTTGCCTAAGATCATTTTGTGCCTAGAGGCAAAATCACTTTGGTGCCTAGAGGCCAATAACACTTTGTGCCTCAGGGCCAAGATCATTGTCAGTCCACCACTGCATTACAGTTTTAAAACACTATGATGGGACGCCCTTTTTACATAACCCATTTGCAATGGGTAGGAAGTGACACAAGGTCTCAAGTATGAGGCATCTAGTGGGGATCAAACACACTATTCAGTAATAATGGATCTGTGAGACTAGCTTGCTAACCATTACACCATGATGGGATGCTCTTATGTATTTATTCAACCTATTTGCCACGGCTGGAATGTAATACAAGATCAGAAGTGCGGGGTATCCAGCAAGGAGCAAACTCACTATTCAGTAGTAATGGATCTGTGAGACTAGCTTGCTAACCATTGCACCACAATGGGACTCTCCTGGAGGCAGAGATTGGTGATACTTGACTCTGTAATGGGCTTATGTTTTTATGTGGGTAATGTTTAGCAACCTATTTTAGCAGACCATTACTGGGTGCTTGATTCTTTTGGCATTGTGCCATACTTAGCTAAGCATAGTGGGTATTTACTCAAACTGTTCACAACAAGTAGGATGAGACACAAGCTCATAAGTATGAGACATCCAGTGAGGTTCAAATTCACTATTTAGTAGTAATGGATCTGCAAGACTAGCTTGCTAACCATTACACTATGATGAGACACTCTGCCCTCAGGAAAGATAGGGAATTATACATTAAAGTAGGATGTAATAAGCGATTTCTATTTTTTCCTCTGATTAAGTCATTTAAAATGGTATGCAGTAATATTCTTTAGTTTCCTTTCTTTTACCATACGGTCGGTTTTAGAACCACTGGAGTGACAGGGTGTAATCAACTTCTATTTTTTCCCAGATTAGACCATTTGCAGTGGTGTACAGCAATATGAATCTATTTTTAGGGTGTATGATGAGATATGTTTAACCTTGAAAAATATTACCTCATCCATGATTACATCAGATTGTTATCATGTCCAGACACTATTGTCTCGACTGTTGATTAGTTGTCATTCAGCCATTGTCTGCAATGGACTTTACTCCAAGAAAGCGTACAAAAATTTTAACGCTGCACTGGCAAGCCTTACAAAGAGAGTGTGGATATTATGATAATAACAGAATTATTCATTTTGTTTCAATTAATTTTCACAAGGGTAATTCACTATGGCAACTGAATGAAAAATTGAATACCTATTGTGGGATCAGTTGATTTTCCTTTCTTCCAATTGATGTATGTATCATCCACATATTGATAAGAGAAAGTCATGCAGTAGTCATGACTATCTGGGTCACCAGTTGAGGTCACACATCGGTCAAGCACTCTCTCTGCAACCTCTGAAATAATAATAATACCAATAACAATAATAATAATAATAATAATATCTCAGCAAGAAGACCAGACCTAGTGTTGATAAACAAAAAAGAAAGAACTTGTCAACTGGTGGATTTTGCAGTTCCAGCAGATCACAGGGTGAAGCTAAAGGAAAATGAAAAAATGGACAAATATCTGGACCTTGCCAGAGAACTGAAAAAGTTATGGAATATGAAAGTGAAAGTTATACCAATTGTAGTTAGTGCACTTGGAACGGTCCCAAAAGGATTGGAAAGGGATTTGGAAAGTTTGGAAATCAGAGGAAGAATTGAACCATTCAGAACACTGCACTGCTGCAATCTGCCAGAATACTCAGAAGAGTCCTGGAGACCTGAGGAGACTTTCTGTCACTCAGACTCCAGTGAAAGACCATCAGCTAACACTGATGTGAAAACTCAAAAGGAGATAATAATAACAATATACCATACAACAAAATGGTATATGCATAAACCAGAATCTGTTCTTGAGGATGAGACACATAAAATTCCTGGGACTTTGAGATAAAGACGGATCACCTTATCCCAGCCAGAAGGCCAGACCTAGAATTGATTAACAAAAAAAAAAAGAGAACTTGTCAACAAGTAGATTTTGCAGTTCCAGCAGATCACAGGGTGAAGATGAAGGAAATGAAGAGATAGACAAATACCTAGACCTTGCCAGAGATATGAAAAAAGCTATGGAATATGTGGGTGAATGTGATACCAATTGTAGTTGGTGCACTAGGAACGGTTACAAAAATCTTGGGAAAAAGACTGGAGGAACTGGAAATCAAAGGAAGAACTGAGATCATCCGGACAACAACATTGCTGAAATTGGCTAAAATACTCAGAAAAGTCCTGGAGATCTGAGGTGACTTGTTGTCTCTCAGACTAAAGCTGATGTGAAAAACTCACAATAATAATAATAATAATCTTATTATAATGGAGATTGTGTGTTTTTCTGTCTGTAACCGAAACTATATTCCTACTCAAGTCACAATTCTCTTAGTTATTGACATCACATTCTCCATGATTTTATTTTTATCTAAACCTCAATTATTAATAAAATTGTCTTACATTATTAATACTGTTAACTATGTCTACATACTGACAACATGCAATTATATTTATATATACAACAAAATAGCGGTTTACAGTGTGAACGGGAAGGCTAATTTGCATATTAATATTAAAAAATCGACTTTAATAAATATGTGCTTAGTATTATTGATTTCTAACTGTTTGGTTTTATTTTAATGAATATAAGCAAAAATCTCTTCAATGAATCTTAAATGAAATCCATTAACAAGATAAAATAACTGTCATTTTATTCTTTACTTCCTCTTTTAACTAAATACTTAAATTAGAAAAAATAACAATGAAAGACGAGAGTGATGGAAGAGTAAGTTTCAGTTGTTCCATTTTTTATTATACTCCCTCTGTTTCAAATCTTTTATTATACTCCCTCTGTTTCAAATCTTTTTATCTGTATTCTTATTTAGTTTCATTAGGCTTTCTAATTTAATACAATATTACATTAAAACTTAAATACTTGCACCCGGGGAGGGTGCATATATTTGCTAGTAATAATAATAATAATAATAATAATAAAAGAATTGTGCACAAAATTAAATTTTGACATGCAACCAAATGCACAAACAGTGATTCTGATAACTTTTTAATTTAGTGCATCATGGGACACACAGATTTGATTTGAATGAGTCCCCAGGAAATTTAATGGGTCCCAACTAAAGATTCTATTTATTTTATTTTCTATTAATGAACTGGGAAAAGGTTGACAGAAATATTTCCTTTTATGAAACAACTAAAGCTAACACATACCTTGTACCCAACCCATGTAATTCATTTCTAAGAAAATATTGAAATATATGTACAGTTAGCTTGAAATGGTGGGAGGGTAGAAAAACGAAAAACATCAATAAAAAAAAAAAAAGAGAGAGAAAGGGAGAGAGAGTGAAATTGAGATTAACAGATATTAACAGAGAAAGAGAAAGAGAAGAGAGAGAGAGAGGGAGGGAGGGGGAGAGTGAAGGGGCACGTGTGGTACAACCTGTCAATGCCTAAAGACCAACACCTCATCCAGCGTCTGAGAGGTGGAGCGATAGGGGATGTCTGTTGTGTTGAAGCCTGAAGAGGCGGTGAAGACGGCTGACGGACAAATAGCTACACGTATTTCTTTGAATAGATCGTTACCCCTTTGCAAATTTGTAGTATTTAGAACAGGTTCAAGTAATACCTGAGAGAGGCACAAGACGAGAAATTCTCTCATGATGTTGGGAGTGGAAAAAACAAAGCTACTTTCTGCCAATTAGTGGAGAACTCCCATCCCTGAACTGTTAAAGATTGGTTGTGTGCAATGAATCAGGATGTTTTTAATGGAAAAATTGCATCCCTAAGTGCATCTGTGGGATGTAAGGATATGATTTTTCTGTGTCCTTTTAAATTTTTATGCATCAGGGAAGCTACTCGTCCTTCGGGACGGGTGGTCCAGTGAGCCTCGGCCTCTGGACCGATGGGATGCTAAATTAATAGCGTCGATCCCAGCCGGCCTCATTGCACTTAAAGAGGCAGAGCTGGGATTGACGCAATTTTTCTACCTACCACCCCATGAGTCTCGGCTTGTGGGTGGTGCCCACATTAAGCGGCCTTGTGCCATATCGTGTGTAAGTTTTTATGCATCAGGGAAGCAAAACACATACATATCTCTGCATAAACCAGAATCTGTCTTAGGGAGATGCATTAAATAATCTAGGACTTTAAGATACAGATGGATCCCCTAATACCAGCCAGAAAACTATACCTAGTTATAATTCACAAGAGGAATAGGACTTGACATCTAGTGGATTTTTCTATCTCGGTAGATCACTTACTAAAAATGAAAGAAAAAAAAAGATAAACAAATACCTGGACCTTGCCAGAGAACTGAAAAAAAACTGTGGAATGAGAATAAAAATGGTACTAATTGTTGTTGGTGCTGTTGAAATGATCCCTTGGAATGATCCCCAAGGGTTTAGAAAAGATATTGGAGGAATTGGAAATCAAAGAAAGAATCAAGACCATCACAAAAATTGACAGCATTAAATAACCCCAAAAGAGTTGATATGCCATTAATAGCATTGTCAAGATTGGCTAGAATACTCAGAAGAGTCCTGGAGAACTGAGGAGACTTGCTGTCATTCTGACGCCAGAGAAAGATCACCAGCTAATGTGGGTGTAAAAAACCAGAGGGGTGATATGATAAAAGAAAAAATATTTCATGTAAAAGAAAACCTGTTAGACAAGTTCAAGATTTGGAAAACTAGGCCAATACCTGAATTATTCACACCTATTGATAATATCAGTACAGGTATGAAAAAGAATATGTGTTGTGAAATCAGGTGGAGTGGAAACTATTGCTTGTTGTCACTTGTCTCCCAACCAAGACTCCAAAGTCATAAATCACTATGGTAACGCTACCTGACTTTTGTAATCATCAAGAGGTTTGCAAAATTTCTTGATCTTGGGCTAGACGGGCAGTCAGAGAGGCCCCCTCCGATTAATCGGCTAGTCACGTCAAGCCCTATTGCCCTTATGGCAACCCCCAACCCCTTTTTATCATATGGGTGCTAGAAGGCGGTGGCTGAGGGTCTACATGTCCTGGGAATGACGTTAAACTCTATCTGATGGTGAGGTTCCAGTTTTGGAGGTTTGGGGAATGTGGAGCACCCCTTCATCACCATTGCTCCCTGGTCCACTCTGACCTGGAGTGGTAGTACCTGTTAGGGTCCCATCTATGGGTTAAATAGAAAAATGTATTTATAAAAAAATTGTATTATCCATTAAGAATTGATTTATTTCAAAACTTTATCGGCATTAAATGACCCACTGAGGTTGATATGCCGTAAAACAAAACAAACCAAAAAAAAAAGAAAAAAAAATTTCTTGAATCATTTGATCACTGCCCCGTCACCTTTTGCACACTGTTTTTTGGTTGCTTCTGTGACATTAATGCTTAGTTCAAACTTTTAAATCATATGTTCCTGAATTAAACTATGTTGTAAGTTCATGTATATGTGTTGGAATATTTTGTGTATATAAGCCATGCTGCAATCCACTACTTACATTTATAGACTAAGCGAGGTCATGTGGTTTAAACCTCAACCAATCAACAGCCCAAATACGTGGTTGGTTAACTATTTAATCGGCTGATATTGACAGACGACCATTTGTATTCATTGATGAAGGACCTGCATGACTGAGGAGCACCAAGGAACAACCAAAGGATTCTTCACTAAGGATCACACTTTACTTAACACAAAGGATCTCCGCTGGACAGCGCTCTTGGTTGAAGCCTAAGGATGGCCACAAAAATTGTAACAATATGGCTTTCAAATCACAAACTAGCATGCATGTATTTACCAACCCCTCAGCATGAGCAGGATGTGACACAAGGTCAATTTTTAAGTGGATTTTAACAGGTTTGAATTCAGAGTTTTCTTCTCTATTACACCATAATGGGATGCCCTTAAGGGTATCCTAAGTATGACACCAAACTGTATCAGATGGTGAGGTTCCAATTCTGGAGCTATGAGAAGAGTGGAGTATCATTTCATTGCCATTTATTCCCAGGTCTACTCTGACCCGTGGTGGTAATACTGTTAGAGTCCCATCTATAGGTTATAGACCTGTTTGAATAATTGTATTAGATGGGAATACTTGATAACTGTATGCAAATAAATGATTATAGACATAAAAAAGGTGTCCAATAAGCACCCCAGCTGAAAGCAGTTTTGAAAAGAACAGCTTTTGCTTTTCACCGAAACTTCTGGTTGCAACAGACGATTTTTTTACATTAGAATCTCACTGTAAGATCTTTAAAAAATTAGATCATATTTATTAACAAACCAAAGACATGTTTTTATATTAAAATAGTTTTTGATTTTAATTTTTTTTAAATTAGTCATTTCCAGTTGTTGTTATTGTTAATTCAATTTTTTTTTTAAATTATGAAACTTTAAATGAAAGACACGTTTTTATATTAAAATAGTTTTTATTTAATCAAAAGAGAAATGCAGATATGTTTTAGATGAAAATAGTTTTTATCTATAAAATATCATTTATTTTTATTTAAATAAAAGAATGTTGAATGGTATCATACAATTTCTAAAATTTATTTTCCATGTGCCTCTTGTGCCACATGAATTCTTTCAAATAAAATCCAATTGAGATCTCTGACACCCAACCATTACTTTAATAAATCATTTATGGTGAATCTAATAGCTCTCAATTGTTTGTGTATGCACTTTATTTTCTCTGTTAACAAAAACACAGTGATATATCCAGGTTAAGGGATATATTCTGAAGTTTGTATTTGGTATATTATCGCAGTAGAAATTGGTACATCGAATAGCAATCTGTCTCCAAGCAGTCATGGTGTCATCTAGCGAGTAAGTTTAGCTTGTAGGCATTAAGTAGAGGACCAACACAGTGTCGACTATTTATACATGACACTGTCCAATCAGATTATAGTGAGGGGGTACCAAGGTATTTACATATTCATTATATCACACAGGAAAAAAAACTATTGGATACCTGGTCCCATTTTTTTAAGAAATTCAATGGAAAATTGGGTAATTTATGAGGAAGTGCGTCCCGGTCTCCTGCCTCAAAATTGCTGCCCGGTGACTATTAAAATAACGACCCAGCACAAGCTATTCAAAACTATCCATCAATCTATCTATCTCAATTTGTTCATATTTATCTATATTACTTTAAATTCTAAGATTTTTTTTTATTCATGTTTGTTTAATGTCTTGTTTTTAGTTTAAATAAACAAGAATTACGACAAAAAAAAGAAGTGACCCCCCCCCAAATACATTTACTTGTCAAAATATCTATCTCCATTTGTTCATATCTATCTATATTATTTTGTTTGTTTATCTATCTATCTATCTCGGTCTATTCAAACTATATATCCATCTTCATATCTAAACAAGAATTACGACAAATTACGATAAATAAACAAGAATTACGACGAGCTGGGGTCATTATTTTGATAGTCACCGGGTAGCGGTCTTTGAGGCGGGAGACGGGACACACTTCCTCATAAATTACCAAACATTGAATACGTAGTTGTTATTATAATCAAATTAAATAACCCCTAAGGAGTTGATATGCCATTGTTGTGGGGTTTTAAGGGGTCAAATAAGAACAAAACGATGGGTAACAAATGTAGGAAAATGTATTAACAAAAGAGTAGACAATTACAGTATAGAGAAGTGGGAATTACGTCCGACAATAGAGTTATGAGCTGACTCGCATTGGCTTACTCTTCAAGCCATAATTGTCCCTGTTACTTATAGTAACCGTCGGCGCATTCCATTATAGTCTATAGGGTATATCACCTATAACAGCCATTAAACAAATAAATCAATAAACCAAACCAAACATTGAATATATAGTTGTTATTATAATCAAATTAAATAACCCCTAAGGAGTTGATATGCCATTAAACAAATAAATCAATAAACCAAACCTGACTTATCATTGAAAGAAATGAAAATAGAAAGTAACTATAAAAAGGAAAAGAAAATCCTTTTGTCAGATCAATTACACTGACATAAAAATTTACAAAAATTAAATAACCCCAAAGGAGTTGATATGCCATTAAATCAATAAACCAAATTTGATTTATCATTGAAAGAAATAAAAATACAAAATTACCCTAAAAAAAGAAAAGAAAGTCCTTTTGTCACATCTTGCACATTGACACAAAAATGGGTATAAACCTACCTGGCATTTTCCGGATTAATTTTCTCATCGGAGTTTGACGATGGCGATAGTAAAGGTCGAGTGTTTCATTTCGCATTACATCTTCCCATCTGCTATGATTAATAAGCAGCATAGCAACATCACTGAAATTATAAAAATTGAGAAAATTAATCTGGCTATAATTAAATATATTGGATCTAACTTGCCGGGGTGGCCTAAAGTCGGTATCCGCCAATCAGCAAGGGAGCCTATCCCCCCTTTTCACTAGCACTAGACCAAGGAGATGATTTTGCATCTGGGGTGGAGCGCTACACTACCATCAGCTCCTTACTTTACCGCACAGATCCTTATGCTACTCATACACTGAATTGGCAAGGCCGGTTTCGAACTAGGAACCTTGTGGTTTCTAGCCGAACACTCTACTGACTGAGCTAATCCGGCCCTATTGGGTCTACAAATCCAAAAATGTTCTTTTTTTTTTTTTTATTAAAATTCCCAATCAGCAGGATGTCATCATCAATGTTGATTTTTTAATCCTTTTTTTTATTTGTGTTGAAGTGAGTTCAAACTTGTGAGGGAATGTAATATATTGTCTGATCAGTGCACCCAAGGACCAGGCTGAATAGGAATTGCATGGGGATCAGGTGCAGCCTGGAAACGAAAACAGGATGCGGCCCTGACCTGACCTTTTGCACCTGGAAATGCAGGTGAATATTTGACATGATTTTAGTGCAGAAATCTGTAGGCGTAGCCCATAGCCAATGAAAACAGCCTGCGTGGGCGAAGAGGTGTGTCTACAGAAAAAACTGTGTAGGTGTCACGAACAAAGAGGCGTGACACCAGGGGTCAGACTACAATAAAAGAAGCCCGTAGAGATCAATTAGACAGACAACGATCAGGTTCGAGATCACTTGAAAAGAACTCCCGAAGGCTCCACATTGCATAACCCTGCCAACGACTCTCAGCTGTATACAACCGGGGAAAATAAACATCTCATCTTACATTTTCCTAAATACAAGTGTTTGTGTTCTTTGACGGATCCAGTGTGTAACAGGAATTTCCCATTGGATTCAAAATCCAATGGGAAATTCCCTCACAAGTTCAAACTAAAAATCAAATTAAAATCATAACTATGTAAAAAGAAAAAAAAGAAAAACAACTGTGGTGGTCACTACTAGAATAAACTCCTAATTAGTGATCATCCTCCACACATTACTACAACAAGCAACATTAAGTTTTTTTGTTTTATGTGACTTTGTTTATATTGTGTATTCTTCTTCTTCTTCATAAATAGTAAACAATGTAAACTAAAAACTTCATTATCTTAACCTTTTTTAGTTATGGAGGACATTTTGGATCCAAAAAAAATCCAGCAAGTTTTGGCTAGGTAAGCTTCGATGTTTCAATAACATATCTCATGAAGTGATAGATCGCTAATTAAAAAGTTGTTTATTACACAAGTCTATAAATAACTATGTTGAAACGGCCTAAGTGAGGGTCAGGACAACAATTACCGACTCTGCTTTGAACAGTGTTCTATAGCCATCAGATTCTTTCAACCTAATCCTTTGGGGTAATTGGGGAGGTGCTGTTGTGAGTTTTTCTAACTCTCTGCCAAGATGGCAATACAATATTATCGTTATTAGGACAGCCTTCTCTGCTCTCTTTTTCTATCCTTGTACCATACATGAATAGAACATTTATACTAAACAAGTAGGTTTAGCATGTTATGACATGCTTTGACATTAACCCCTCCCCCATAGGCCTCTAGTTACATTAACTCCCTCCCCCATAAGCCTCTAGTTATTTGGGTGTAAGATCATAAAACCTTCATAACATGTCATTAATTTTCCTTATCTGACCTGAAAGAGTTTATTAGATTTTACCTGATTTTATGTCGATAAGAAATGTAATTTATTCTTTTGAATGAGATATGGATCTCTCACTACCAGTCAAGCACATAAAGTTAATTCATTAAAAAAATAAACAACTATTAACAAATTGTATATTCATAATCAACCAGGCATTGATAAGTACAGAAAAAACTCTAACTTATCATCTAGAAGTTAGTGGGGTTTTTTTAAATATCTCCTAATGATAATAATTTATATTATATCTTATTATAATGGAGATTGTGTGTTTTTCTCTCTGTAACCGAAACTATATCACTACTCAAGTGACAATTACCTTAGTTATTTATGTCACATTCTCCATGATTATCATTTTATCTTAAACCTCAATTATTAATAAAAATTGTTTTATATTATTAATGCTGTTGACCATATCTACATACTGATAACATTCAATTGTATTTATATACAACAAAATAGCGGTTTACAATGTGAACGGGAAGGCTAATTTGCATATTGATATTAAAATTTGATTTTAATAAATATGTGTTTAGTATTATTGATTTCTAATTGTTTGGTTTTATCTTAATGAATATGAGCAAAAATCTCTTCAATAAATCTTAAAAGAAATCCATTAACAAGAAGAAATAACTGTAATTTTATTATTTACTTCCGATTTTAACTAAATAGTTAAATTAGAAAGAATTAGCAATGAAAGACAGAAGTGATGGAGGAGTGAGTTTCAGTTGTTCTATGTTTCAAATCTTTTTATCTGCATTCTTATTTACTTTCATTAACCTTTCTAATTTGATATGATATTTTATTACATCAAAACTTCAATATTCAAGGGTGCATATATTTGCTAGTTTTAGTAAAATAGATCACTAATTCAGACTAAGCCTATTCAAGTAGTGACCACCCCAAGCGGAGTTTAGCAGGCTTGAATTCAGAGTTTTCCTTCTCCTAGACTGGTTGCCTAACCAAGGTTACAGAACCCAGTGTACTATTTACCCATAGCTGGAGGAAGAATAGTTGGATTCATACCTTTCCCAAGGGTATTAGTGCCATGTGAACTGTAGCTTCATCCAGGATTTGAACTCAGACCAACAAGTCCATTTCCTACAACTTTAACCATTAAACCACTGCCTCCAACTAAATAATACAATGACTGAATGTAAAACGATTGAAAAAACAATTTTCAAACTTTAGCAAAATTTACCCAACCCATTCACCATGATTAGGATGTGACACAAGATCTCAAGTACGGGGCATCCAGTGAGGATCAAGTATGGGGCATTCAGTAAGGATTCAGTAGTAATGGATCTGTGACATTAGCTTGCTAACCATTATGAGACAACGAGATGCTCAAGTGTATTTCCCTCTTGTATCTCTGAAGAATATATCATTATAATTTGGGACATACCCATTAATGTTCATAGGTAGGGTATATTGAGGATTGGGACATACCCATTAATGTTCATAGGTAGGGTATATGAGGATTGGGACATACCCATTAATGTTCATAGGTAGGGTATATGAGGATTGGGACATACCCATTAATGTTCATAGGTAGGGTATATGAGGATTGGGACATACCCATTAATGTTCATAGGTAGGGTATATGAGGATTGGGACATACCCATTAATGTTCATAGGGTATATGAGGATTGGGACATACCTATTAATGTTCATAGGTAGGGTTTATGAGGATTGGGACATACCCATTAATGTTCATAGGTAGGGTACATTTATCCATGAAGTCACATGATTCTGGATTCTTTAAAAAAGAAGATTCATATTAAAAAGAAAATTAATTTTTTTCTTACGGATGATTGTTATCAATAGCCAAATCCAAACAATTGTTTCCATCGGAATCACATTGTCCAATATTTGCATCATAAGAAAGAAGAAGAGACACCAATCGACTATGACCTCCCATGGCTGCAAGGTGAAGTGGGGTCGTCTAAAAGTAAAAGAAAAAAAAAGAAAAACATTAATCATTATTATAAACAATTTTGACTAATACGCAGGTGAGTCAAAATTTTTGCATTATTTTCAAACGTGTTAGTTTGCAAAAACTTTAACATTAAACTGCATCTAGTAATGAGGTTCCAATTATGGAGCTCTGGAGAACGTGGAGTATCCCTTCATTGACATTACTCCCAGGTCCACTCCAATCCAGAATGGTAGTACCTGTTAGGGTCCCATCCATGGGTTAAATAGATCAAAAAATGAATTCGAAAAAATGTGTTTAAAAAAAAGCAAGTTAAAAAAAAATTGAATACTCAACGAGAATGAATAAAATAAAAATGTATTTAGCATAAAATAAGCCAACCAACCACTCATTTTTCAACATAGTCTCCTTTGCAGTCCACACACTTCTTCCATCAGTGTTGCAATGATTGGATCCCATTGTTCAAGAAAGACATCAATAGCAGATATGATGCCATACCAGGAACTTTTCAGTCCACCCTCGGAATTCAAAAAGGCTTAACATGCCATAAAACATACACAAACACACACACACACACACACACACACACACACACACATTAGATTAAAGAAAATATAATTACCTTTGTTTTATCAGCAGGGTCTACAGGACTGTCAGAATCTAAAAGGACTTCTGCAATGCTTGTCATTCCATTTGCAGCTGCACAATCAAGTGGTGTCCACAATTTGTTGTTTCTAAAAAAGATAAAACTTCTGTCTTAACAAATACAACTCAAATTAACACTTCATTTATTGTTAACTTCTGTCTTAGAAAATACAACTCAAATTAACACTTCATTTATTGTTCACTTTTGTCTTAACAAATACAACTCAAATTAAACACTTCATTTATTGTTTATTTCTGTCTTAAAAAATACAACTCAAATTAATTAACACTTCATTTATTGTTATTTCTGTCTTAAAAAATACAACTCAAATTAACACTTCATTATTGTTTATTTCTGTCTTAAAAAATAAACTCAATTAACACTTCATTTATTGTTCATTTCTGTCTGTCAAAAATACAACTCAAATTAACACTTCATTTATTGTTTATTCTGTCTTAAAAAATACAACTCAAATTAACACTTCATTTATTGTTTATTTCTGTCTTAAAAAATACAACTCAAATTAACACTTCATTTATTGTTCACTTCTGTCTTAAAAAATACAACTCAAATTAATACTTCATTTATTGTTCATTTCTGTCTTAGAAAATACAACTCAAATTAATATTTCATTTATTGTTTTTTCTGTCTTAAAAAATACAACTCAAATTAATACTTCATTTATTGTTCATTTTTGTCTTAAAAAATACAACTCAAATTGATACTTCATTTATTGTTCATTTCTGTCTTAAAAAATACAACTCAAATTAACACTTCATTTATTGTTCACTTTTGTCTTAGAAAATATAACTCAAATTAATATTTCATTTATTGTTCATTTCTGTCTTAAAAAATACAACTCAAATTAATACTTCATTTATTGTTCACTTGTCTTAAAAAATACAACTCAAATTACTTCATAGGTGAATTCTAATTTTGATTCTAGTAAAGATGATATATTGATAAACATATTGCTTATATATAAAAATAAAAAACCCAGGTGAATTTGAATACTTACAGAGCACAAACATCAGCTCCATATTCAATAAGAACTTTTCCGACCATGTCATGTCCATTAATGGCAGCAATATGAAGAGGGGTGTTTGAATCTTCATCTTCATTCTTTACTACAGATTTTTCTTGTTGCACCAATAATCGGACAACACTATTAAAATTTAAAACCAAAATATTATAAACAAATCACAACAAAATGAATGCATTTATTTGTGTGTGTATATATATATATACATATATATATATATATATATATAAGAATGTATATTAATATTTATATTTTTGCTTGAAGGCAATTACAATGCGCATATTGCATACAATTCGATAATTATAGAAGATAATAATGACAAGTGAATTTCGCAAAGAATTATTCGGTGTGTAGAACATCATACAGACTGTTTCAACTTCATAAGTTGTACGACCCATAACATATCTTTTATTAAATAATAATTGAAAAAATAATTCCCACAAATTAATCCAAATTTTTAATTCAATAATCAAAAACCGTTCCTGATCTACGAAAATATAAACAAGCGTTCCTCTACTAAATTTAAGTCCCATTCCAATGGGCATGTTTATAACACCTAAGATTAATCATAAACTCGATTAATTTAAAAGTAACCCTGAAGAATCTATCGATGAAACTTGAGTAGGTTACTCATTTCCATTCTTAAAATAAATTTATGCTCTACATTGTATTGAGCATTTTGTATTTGTTTTTTCTCAACCTTAACCTCTGGATATTGTGCGCTTCCAACGATCGTACTCATACCCACCGGTAAGTTAATACTTATACATATACAAATATATATATATATATATATATAAATGAATACCTTAGTTCAGATATAAATTTAAATTTATTTTCAGCATTTTCAGCATTTTTTGCCAGTCTGATTATAAATAATTTGATGATTTCATATTTGGTCTTTTTGTTATAATCTTTCCGTCTCACTGATTTGTTTTCAATTTTCTTTTCACGTTCATTAAATATGCTAGTTTACGGTCACATGCACACCCTCACAATTTAAAGAAATTTTATAGAAAAATGACAAAATGAATTTAAATTTACATCTGAACTAAGGTATTCATTTATTCATTTATTTATAATACTCCGTATATGTAAAAATAAGTAAGTAAGTTACAAACACACACACACAACCTATCAAATATCAGAAATTATACAACTACATATTCATATTCTGTCAAAATAGGGTTAATTAATGCCTGAAGATGATATCAGAAGATCTGAAACACATGTCACATATGTAAGATAGTAATAAAAAAAATTTTTTTTAAAAACATAATCCTTTTTGCAAACCTTCTTTTTTATAGAATATCTAATTTTCTCTCGTTGGACCAATAACAACACTTTTTATATATGTAAAAATATATACACAAATTTGTATATGTACGTTTGAGTTCTCAATTTTGTCTGTATCCTATCAAGGTAACACTTGATACCAAGATATCGTTAAATGGATAGGCTTTTCTTAGTTCAATCCAAAATTTTTACATTTTAATCTATAAGTCAAATTCTTTAATAGTCAGTCATCAGCTCTGATAAAAAATTATTGATAGATCTAAATGAAAACCTTAATTATTGTTAAAGAGTTAAAACGCTGTGTTTAAAAAATCAGTAATTTATGAGGAAGTGCGTCCCGGTCTCCTGCCTCAGAAATTGCTACCCGGTGACTATTAAAATAACGTCCCAGTTATGTAGTCTTGTTGGTGTTACTTAAAAGAAAACAACCAGCTTAGGGCGTTAAATGTATTTTAGAGGGGGGGGCTTCTCTTTTTTTGTCCTAATTCTTATTTATTCATCGTAATTTGTTTAGAAATTTATCTATAGAAATTTGTCATAATTCTTGTTTAGATATGAAGATAGATTATCTATCTATCTATCTATCTACCTCAATTTGTTCATTTTTTACTTTGTTTATATCTATCTATCCACCCATCTCCATTTGTTCATAAAGAGAAGCCCCCACCCCTCTAAAATACATTTAACGCCCTAAGTTGGTTGTTTTCTTTCAAGTAACACAACCGAGACGACATAGCTGGGGACGTTATTTTAATAGTCACTGGGTAGCAATTTCTGAGGCAGGAGACTGGGACGCACTTCCTCATAAATTACCAAAAAATCTTCACACTAAAACTGTTTAAAAAATCAGATATTTTGGACTATTGGGCAAATAGTAACAGGCATATATTTAATGTATTTAACTCTTAACATCCTGTTGAGAATTTTCAAGTCCAGAGCCCAATTTCTGTAAGGATTTATCAATCAATGGCTAAAAATGGCCTTTTCATTTAAAGTTACCTGTTATTTGCCTTGAATCAAAGACTTCTAAATATGTTGAATATTACATTTAAACAAAGGTCTTCATTTGGGGTAGATTAGAAAAATGAACGTGACTTCTGGCCGGGTGGAATGAGGCGGTATAGGACATTAAGAGTTAATGTAATGATATAAAAGAAAAAGAAATATACATACTTTGTCCTACCAAATTGAGCAGCTAAGTGAATCGGGCTACTTTCTTCATCATTGGCAGCCAGTATATTAGCACCATATTCTAGAAGAAGCTAAGAAGAGGAAAAATAAGGAATTAAAACAATAGAAGAAGAAGAAGAAGAAGATGAAGAAGAAGAAAAATATAGAATTAAAACAATAGAAGAAGAAGAAGAAGAAGAGAAGAGAGAAGAAGAAGAAGAAGAAATATAAGAATTAAAACAATAGAAGAAGAAGAAGAAAAATATAGAATTAAAAAACATAGAAGAAGAAGAAGAAGAAGAAGAAGATGAAGAAGAAGAAAAATATAGAATTAAACAATAGAAGAGAAGAAGATGAAGAAGAAGAAAATATAGAATTAAACAATGAAAAGAAGAAGAAGAAGAAGAAGAGAAAAATATAGGAATAAAAATAGAGAAGAAGAAAAGAGAAGAAGAAGAAGAAGAAAATATAGAATCAATAGAAGAAAGAAGAAGAAGATGAAGAAGAAGAAAAATATAGAATACAAGAAGAAGAAGAAGAAAATATAGAATTATAACAATAGAAGAAGAGAAGAAAATATAGAATTAACAATAGAAGAAGAGAAGAAGAAGAAGAAAAATATAGAATTAAACAATAGAGAGAAGAAGAAGAAGAATATAAGAATTAAAAACATGAAGAAGAAGAAGAAGAAGAAGAAACATATAGAATTAAACAAAGAAAAGAAGAAGAAGAAGAAGAAGAAGAAGAAGAAAGAAAATTATAGAATTAAAACAATAGAAGAAGAAGGAGAAAAATATGAATTAAAACATAGAAGAAGAAGAAGAAGAGAAGAAGAAATATAGAAATTAAACCATAGAGAAGAAAAGAAAATATTAGAATTAAAACAATCGAAGAAGAAGAAAAGAAGAAGAAATATAGAATTAAACAATAGAAGAAGAAAGAAGAAGAAGAAGAAGAAGAAGAAGAAGATATAGAATTAAACATACAGAAGAAAAAATAGAAGAAGAAGAAGAAGAAGAAGAAGAAGATATAGAATTAAAAACAATAGAAGAAGAAGAAGAAGAAGAAGAATGAAAAGAAGAAATATAGAATTAAAACATAGAAGAAGAAGAAGAAGAAATATAGAATTAAACAATAGAAGAAGAAGAAGAAAATATAGAATTAAAACAATAGAAGAAGAAGAAGAAGAAGAAGAAGAAGAAATAGAATTAAAACAATAGAAGAAGAAAAAAGAGAACGAAAGGAATATAGAATTAAAACAATAGAAGAAGAAAGAAGAAGAATGAAGAAGAAGAAGAAGAAGAAGAAGAAAATAGAATTAAAACATTATAAAGACGAAGAAGAAAAATATAGAATTAAATAGAAAAGGAGAAGAAGAGAAAATATAGAATTAAACAATAGAAGAAGAAGAAGAAGAAGAAAAAAAGAAAAATATAGAATTAAAACAATAGAAAAGAAGAAGAAAAATATAGAATTAAACAATAGAAGAAGAAAAGAAGAAATATAGAATTAAAACAATAGAAGAAGAGAAGAAGAAAATATAGAAAAACAATAGAAGAAAAGAAGAAGAAGAAGAAAATAAGAATTAAAACAATAGAAGAAGAAGAAGAAGAAGAAGAAAATATAGAATTAAACAATAGAGAGAAGAAGAGAAGAGAAAATAATAGAATTAAACAATAGAAGAAGAAGAAGAAGAAGAAGAATATAGAATTAAAACAATAGAAAGAAGAAGAAGAAGAAGAAGAAAAATATAGAATTAAAAACATAGAAGAAGAAGAAGAAGAAAGAGAAAGAGAGAAGAAGAAGAAAAATAAGAAAAACGATAGAAAAGCAAGAAAAATTAAGAATTAACAATAGAAGAAGAGAAGAAGAAGAAGAAAATATAGAATTAAAAAATTAGAAGAAAGAAGAAAGAAGAAGATGAAGAAGAAGAAAAATATAGAATTAAAACAAATAGAAGAAGAAAGAAAATATAGAATTAAACAATAGAAGAAGAAGAAGAAAATATAGAATTAAACAATAGAAGAAGAGAAAGAAAATAGAATTAAAACATAGAAGAAGAAGAAGAAGAGAAGAAGAAGAAGAAAATATAGAATTAAAACAATAGAGAAGAGAGAGAGAAAATTATAGAATTAAAACAATAGAAGAAAAAGAAGAAGAAGAAGAAAAATATAGAATTAAAACCAATAGAAGAAGAAGAAGAAGAAAAGAAGAAGAAGAAGAAGAAAATTAGAATTAAAACCAATAGAAGAGAAAGAAGAAGAAAAATATAGAATTAAAAAATAGAAAGAAGAAGAAAGAGAAAATATAGAATTAAACAATAGAAGAAGAGAAGAAGAAGAAGAAGAAGAAAAAATATAGAATTTTAAAACAATAGAAGAAGAAGAAGAAGAAAATATAGAATTAAACAATAGAAGAAGCAGAAGAAGAACGAAGAAGAAGAAAATATAGAATTAAAACAATAGAAGAAGAAGAAGAGAAGAAGAAGAGAAGAAAAAATATAGAATTAAAACAATAGAAAGAAAGAAGAAGAGAAAAATATAGAATTAAAACAATAAGAAGAAGAAGAGAAGAAGAAGAAAGAAGAAGAGAAGAAGAAGAAGAAAATATAGAATTAAAACAATAGAAAAGAAGAAGAAAGAAGAATATAGAATTAAAACAATCGAAGAAGAAGAAGAAGAAGAAGAAGAAGAAGAAGAAAAATATAGAATTAAACATAGAAGAAGAAGAAGAAAATATAGAATTAAACAATAGAAGAAGAAGAAGAAGAGAAGAAGAAATATGAATAAAACATAGAAGAAGAAGAAGAAGAAGAAGAAGAAGAAGAAGAAGAAGAAGAAGAGAAAATTAGAATTAAACAATAGAAGAAGATAGAAGAAGAAGAAGAAGAAGAAGAGAAGAAGAAGAAGAGAAGAAGAAAAATATAGAATTAAAACAATAGAAGAGAAGAAAAAAATATAGAATTAAAAACAATAGAAGAGAAGAGAAAAATATAGAATTAAAACAATAGAAAGAAGAAGAGAAGAAGAAAGAAAAAATTATCAGAATTAAAACAATGCAAGAGAAAAGAAGAAGAAGAAGAAGAGAGAAGAAGAAGAAAGGAAAAAATAGAATAAACAATAGAAGAAGAAAAGAAAATATAGAATTAAAACATAGAAGAAGAAGAAGAAAAATATAGACATTAAACAATAGAAAGAAGAAGAAGATGAAGAGAAGAAAAATATAGATTAAACAATAGAAGAAGAAGAAGAAAAATATAGAATTAAACAATAGAAGAAGAAGAAGAAAAAATATAGAATTAAAAAAACAGAATAGGAGAGAAGAAGGAAGAAGAAGAAGAAAAATATAGAATTAAACAATAGAAGAGAAAGAAGAAGAAGAAAGAAGAAGAAGAAAAATATAGAATTAAAACATAGAAGAGAAGAAGCAAGAAGAAGAAAATATAGAATTAAAAACAATAAAGAAGAAGAAGAAGAAGAAGAATATAGAATTAAAACATAGAAGAAGAAGAGAAGAAGAAGAAGAGAAAATATAGAATTAAACAATAGAAGAAGAGAAAGAAGAAGAAGAAGAAAAATATAGAATTAAAACAATAGAGAATGAAGAAGAATATAGAATTAAACAATAGAATGAAAGAAGAAGAAGAAGAAGAAGAAGAAGAAGAAGAAGAAAAATATAGAATTAAAACAAAGAAGAAGAAGAAAGAAAATATAGAATGTAAAACAATAGAAGAAGATAGAAGAAAATATAGAATTAAAACAATAGAAGAAGAAGAATGAAGAAGAAGTAAGAAAAATATGGAATTCCACCAATAGAAGCAGAAGAAGGAAGAAGAAGAAAAATATAGAATTAAACAATAGAGAAGAAGAAGAAAGAAGAAAGAAAAATATAAGAATTAAAACAATAGAAGAGAAACAGGAAGAAGAAAAAATATAGAATTAAACATAGAAGAAGAAGAAGAAAGAAGAAAAGAAGAGAAGAAGAAGAAAAATATAGATAAAACAATAGAGAAAGAAGAAAAATATAGAAATTAAACAATAGAGAAGAGAAGCAGAGAAGAATAATAGAATTAAAACAATAGAGAAGAAGAAGAAGAAGATGAGAAGAAGAAAAATATAGAATTAAAACAAATAGAAGAAGAAGAAAAATATAGAATTAAAAACAATAGAAGAAGAAGAAGAAAAATATAGAATTAAACATAGAAGAAGCAGAAGAAATAATAAATTAAAAACAATAGAAGAAGAAGAAGAAGAAGAAGAGAAAAATATAGAATTAAAAAACAATAGAAGAGAAGAAGAGGAAAAATATAGAATTAAAACAACTAGAAGAAGAAAAGAAGAAAGAGAGAGAGAAAATATAGAATTAAAACAATAGAAAGAAGAGAAGAAGAAGAGAAGAAGAAAAGAAGAGAAAGAAAAAATATAGAATTAAACAATGAAGAAGAAAGAAGAGATAAAAATAGAATTAAAACAATAGAAGAAGAAGAAGAAGAAAAATATGAATTAAACAAAAGAAGAAGAAGCAGAGAGAAGAAGAAGAAGAAAAATACGAATTAAAACATAGAAGAGAAGCAGAAAGAAAATATAGAATTAAAAACAAATAGAAGAAGAAGAAGAAGAAGAAGAAGAAGAAAAATATTAGAATTTAAAAACAATAGAAGAAGAAGAAGGACGAAGAAGAAGAAAAATATAGAATTAAAACAATAAAAAGAAGAAGAAGAAAATTAGAATTAAAACAATAGAAGAAGAAAGAAGAAGAAGAAGAAGCAGAGAAAAGAAAAATATAGAATTAAAACATAGAAGAGAAGAAGAGAAAAATATAGAATTAACAATAGAAGAAGAAGAAGAAGAAGACGAAGACCGAAGAAGAAGAAAAATATATGAATTAAAACATAAAAGAGAAGAAGAAAAATATAGATTAAACAATAGAAGAGAAGAAGAGAAGAAGAAAAATATAGAATAAACAATAGAAGAAGAAGAAAAGAAGAAGAAGAAGAAGAAGAAGAAGAAGAGAAAATAAGAAATTAAAACAATAGAAGAAGAAGAAAAAATATAGAATTAAAACAATAGAAGAAGAAGAAGAGAAGAAGAAAAGAAAGAAGAAGAAAATATAGATTAAACAATAGAAGAAAGAAGAGAAAAATATAGAATTCACAATAGAAGAAGAAGAAGAAAAAATAGAATTAAAACAATAAGAGCAGAAGAAGAAAAGAAGAAAAATATAGAATTAAAACAATAGAAGAAGAAGAAGAAGAAGAAGAGAGAAGAAGAAGAGAAAAGAATTAAACAATGAAGAAGAAAAGAAATATAGAATTAAAACAATAGAAGGAAGAAGAAAAATATAGAATTAACAATAGAAGAAGAAGAAGATGAAGAAGAAGAAAAATATAGATTAAAAACAATAGAGAAGAAGAAGAAAAATATAGAATTAAAACAAGAAGAAGAAGAAAAATATAGAATTAAAACATAGAAGGAAGAAGAAGAAGAGAAGAAGGAAAATATAGAATTAAAACAAATAGAAGAAGAAGAAGAAGAAGAAGAAGAAAAATATAGAAGTAACCCAATAGAAAGAAGAAGAAGAAGAGAAGAAAATATAGATTAAACAATAGAAGAAGAAGAGAAAAGAAGAAGAAAATATAGAATTAAAACAATAGAGAAGAAGAAGAAGAAGAAAAGAAGAAGAAAATATAGAATTAAAACAATAGAAGAAGAAGAAGAAGAAGAAGAAGAGAAGAAGAAGAAAATATAGAATTTAAAACAATAGAAGAAGAGAAGAAGAAGAAAAGAAAAATTAGAATTAAAACAATAGAAGAAGAAGAAGAAAATATAGAATTAAACATAAGAAGAGAAGAAGAAGAGAAGAAGAAGAAAAGACCGCGAAGGAGAAGAGAAGAAGAAATATAGAATTAGAACAATAGAGAAGAAGAAGAAAAAATAGAATTACCAATAGAAGAAGAAGCAGAAAAATATAGAATTAAAACAATAGAAGAAGAAGAGAAATATAGAATTAAAAACAATAGAAAGAAGAAGAGGAGCCCGGAAAATATAGAATTAAAAAATAGAAGAAGCAGAAGAAGAAGAGGAAAAATATAGAAATTAAAACCATAGATTAGAAGAAGAAGAAGAAGAAAAGAAGAAAAATATAGAATTAAAACAATAGAAGAAGAAGAAGAAAATATAGAATTAAACAATAGAAGAAGAAGAAGAAAATATAGAATAAACAATAGAAGAAGAAGAAGAAGAAAAATATAGAATTAAAACAATAGAAAAGAAGAAGAAAGATGGAAGAAGAAAAATAATAGAATTAAAACAATAAAGAAGAAGAAGAAGAAAAATATAAGAATTAAAAACAATAAGAAGAAGAGAAAGATGAAGAAGAAGAAAAATATAGATTAAACAATAGAAGAAGAAGAAGAAGACCGAAGAAGAAGAAGAAAAGAAGAGAAAATAATAGAATTAAAAAACAATAAAAGAAGAAGAAGAAAAAATATAGAATAAAACAAATAGAAGAAGAAGAAGAAGAAGAGAAAATAATAGAATTATAAACAATAGAAAAGAAGAAGAAGAAGAAGAAAAAAAGAAGAAAGAAGAAGAAAAATATAGAATTAAAAACAATAAAAGAAGAAGAAGAAAAATATAGACCTTAAAACCAATAGAAGAAGAAGAAGAAGAAGAGAAGAAAAATAAGAATTTAGAATAGACGAAGAAGAAAACGAGAGAAAAGAAGAAGAAGAAGAAGAAGAAGAAAAATATAAGAAAACAATAGAAGAAAGAAAGAAAATATAGAATTAAACAATAGAAGAAGAAGAAGAAGAAGAAGAAGAAGAAGAAAATATAGAATTAAAACAATAGAAGAAGAAGAAGAAAATATAGAATTAAAACAATAGAAGAAAGAAAAGAAGAAGAGAGAAGAAAGAAGAAGAAAATATAGAATTAAAACAATAGAAGAACGAGAAGAAGAAAAGAAGAAGAAGAAGAAGAAGAAGAAAAATATAGAATTAAACAATAGAAGAAGAAGAAGAAAAAATAAGAATTAAAACTAAAGAGAAGAAGAAGAAGAAGAAAAATATAGAATTAAAACAATAGAAGAAGAAGAGAAGAAATAGAAAAAAGAAGAAGAAAGAAGAAACATATAGAATTAAAACAATAGAAGAAGAAGAAGAAGAAGAAAAATATAGAATTAAAACAATAGAAGAAGAAGAAGAGAAGAAGAAGAAGAAGAAGAAGAAAAATATAGAATTAAAACAATAGAAGAAGAAGAAGAAGAAGAAGAAAAAAATATAGAATTAAAAACAATAGAAGAAGAAGAAGAAGAAGAAGAAAAATATAGAATTAAAACAATAGAAGAAGAAGAAGAAGAAGAAGAAGAAGAAAAATAGAAATTAAAACAATAGAAGAAGAAGAAGAAGAAGAAGAAGAAGAAGAAAAATATAGAATTAAAACAATAGAAGAAGAAGAAGAAGAAGAAGAAAATATAGAATTAAACAATAGAAGAAGAAGAAGAATATAGAATTAAAAAACAATAGAAGAAGAAGAAGAAGAAGAAGAAGAAGAAGAAGAAGAAAAAAATAAGAATTAAAACAATAGAAGAAGAAGAAGAAGAAGAAGAAAGAAGAAGAAAAACAATAGAAGAGAGAAGAAGAATTAAACAATGAAGAGAAGAAGAAGAAGAGGAAAAATAGAATAGAAGAAGAAGAAGAAGAAGAGAGAAAGAAGAAGAAAGAAAAGAAAAATATAGAATTTAAAGAAGAGAAGAATATAGAATTAAAACAATAGAAGAAGAAGAAGAAAAATATATAAATTAAAACAAGAGAAAAAGAAGAAGAAATATAGAATTAAAACAATAGAAGAAGAAGAAGAAGAAGAGAAGAAGAAGAAAAATATAGAATTAAAACAATAGAAGAAGAAGAAGAAGAAGATATAGAATTAAAACAATAGAAGAAGAAGAAGAAGAAGAAGAAGAAGAAGATAGAATTAAAACAATAGAGAAGAAAAGAGAAGAAGAAGAAGAAGAAGAAGATAGAATTAAAACAAGAAGAAGAAGAGAAGAAGAGAAAATATTAGAATTAAAACAATAGAAGAAGAAGAAGAAAATATAGAATTAAACAATAGAAGAGAAGAAGAAGAAGAAGAAGAAGAAGAAGAAGAAGAAAAATATAGAATTAAAACAAGAAGAAGAAGAAGAAGAAGAAGAAGAAGAAGAAGAAAAGAAGAAGAAGAAGAATTAGAATTAAAACAATAGAAGAAGAGAAGAAGAAGAAAATATAGAAGAAGAAGAAGAAGAAAGAAAAATATAGAATTAAAACAATAGAAGAAGAAGAAAGAAGAAGAAGAATATAGAATTAAAACAATAGAAGAAAGAAGAAAAATATAGAATTAAAACAATAGAAGAAGAAGAAGAAAATATAGAATTAAAACAATAGAAGAAAAGAAGAAGAGAAGAAGAAGAAGAAGAAGAGAAGAAGAAGAGAAGAAGAAAAATATAGAATTAAAACAATAGAAGAAGAAGAAGAAGAAGAGAAGAAGAAAAATAAGAATTAAACAATAGAAGAAGAAGAAGAAGAAGAAGAAGAAGAAGAAAATATAGAAAAACAATAGAAGAAGAAGAAGAAGAAGAAGAAAAAAGAAGAAGAAGAAGAAAAATATAGAATTAAACAATAGAAGAAGAAGAAGAAGAAGAAGAAGAAGAAGAAGAAGAAGAAGAAGAAGAAGAAATATAGAATTAAACAATAGAAGAAGAGAAGAAGAAGAAGAAGAAAAATATAGAAATTAAAACAATAGAAGAAGAAGAAAAGAAGAAGAAAAAAATATAGAATTAAAACAATAGAAGAAGAAGAAGAAGAAGAAAAATATAGAATTAAAAACAATAGAAGAAGAAGAAGAAGAAGAGAAGAAGAAAATATAGAATTAAAACAATAGAAGAAGAAGAAGAAGAAGAAGAAAAATATAGAATTAAAACAATAGAAGAAGAAGAAGAAGAAGAAGAAGATCATGAAGAACAAGAACAACAAGAACAACAATAATGGTGACGGCGGAAGAAAAATAATACAAATAATGATAATACAAAAAATAATACAAATACTTAGACCTTGCCAGAGAAGGGAAAAAAAATCAGGAAACATGAAATTGAAGGTCATACTAATTGTAGTTGTAAAAGGGTTTGCAAAAGAGTTTGGATGAATTGGAAATCAGAAGAAGAATCAAGACCATCCAAACAACAACATTGTTAAGAATACTTAGAAGAGTCCTGAAGGTCTGAGGAGACTTGCTGTTACTCAGATTCCAGTAAAAGATGACCAGCTAACAATGGTATGAAAAACTTACAAGGAGTGATATAATATGAGAAGTGAGTTTGATCTTCACTTGACTGTACACAATAAAAATGAGGATAACAGTCCGAAATATCATAATTATAAATGATTTCTTATTAAGCCTCATCTCATGAATACACATTAAAATATATCATATTATATTTACCCGAACTATTTCAACGTAGCCCTCTTGTGCTGCTATATGCAAAGGTACATTTCCATATTGGTCACTCACATGGATTTGATCGACCACTACAGGCTTTTCCAGAAGTTTCTATAATTATAGAAAAACATAATTATAAACAGAATTATAGAAAAACAATTCAATAGTTTATCAAGAAACAAGAAAAAGTCATTCAAAATTTGGGATTCATAATGAACAAAGCAGAAAAAAAGTAAATATTGATGCAGCTCAAGGTTCCTGGTTTGATACTGGCACTTGCCAACTCAGCGTATGAGTAGCACAGGGATCTGTGCGGTAAAGCGAGGAGCTGATGGTAGGTGTGGTGCTCCATTTCAGATGCCAAAACAATCTCCTTGGTCTAGCGTTACTAAAAAGGGGATAGACTCATTAGCTGTTTGGCTGTTATCGACTTTAGGCCACCGGCCGACTTTATTTACTAGCAAAGCTACCCAGTATTGGCCTGGATTTAAAAAGTCAAAAATAGATCCTTTTTGACCTTTGACCTGTGTGCACGGTGGCTGACAACTTTTCTTGAGAATTAATTGATTAAGTCATCCAAAAGAGAATCAAAACAATGGCTTATTTATGGCCTCATCTTTATTGGTTGACAAGATACACACGAAGGTTTCCATGGGGGACATCAACCAGCTATGGGTTAAATAGTAGGGCAGACTGGGCCCTTCAGCCTTGGGTAGGTAACCAGTCTAGGAGAGGGTTAACTCTGAATTCAAAATTCCTGAGGTCGGTCGTTGATTGGGTTTGTGGCAACCCTTGATGCACCAATTCTTTCCTATCGACTGTGCCAAAAAGTGTGGATGGTCCAACATAAGCCTTCACCACTATAAACAAATCCCTGTGTGGATGTTCATTGTGTGTATGAACCCTCATACGTCAAAAATAGATGGGAAAGTCCATTATTATTATTATTATATATTATTATATATATATATATATATATATATATAAATATATATTTTATCTCAGTTGGTAGAGCACCCGCCTAAAAAATCACAATGTTCCTGGTTCGATACTAGTCCCCACTAGCTCAGTGCATGAGTAGCATAGATTGGGTAGTCTGTTCTGTGTGGTAAAGTGGGAAACTGACAGTAGGTGTGGCGCTCCACCTCAACAAAAACAATTTCCCTGGCCTAGCACTAGCAAAAAGGGGATAGACTTCCTCACTGTCCGGCTGATACCAACAATAGGCCACTCCACCAACTTTAATTTTACTTTCTTTGTTTTTTTTTTAGTTATCTTTGTTTTAGATGAAAATTAACTTTCTATAAAAACTTGTTATGAGCTTATTTATGGGTGATACATAATGAACAAATCAAGTATATTATTGTTAGGTCCTAGACCTAATGAAATTCTAGAGTTGCTCCCCTTGAAGGTTGCAATCTGGGAACCCGGAAGTGGGTTTTCCGCCATAATACTTTTGGAGTGAGGTTCATGCTGGCTTGACGCACATACACATGTTTGAGCTAATTAAGTCACTTTTAGGGTAGAAGCATTCTCTAAATTTAAATAAAACCTTGTTAATTTCCAACAACCTGATTTTGCATTTTCATTCAGTGCTCTGTAGTTTATTTGTATGTAAAAACATAACAATTATATGTAGATATATTGATATGTAATATAGTGAAAAATTGAAAAAAAACAAGTTCATAAAATGAAGGATGTTTATTTCACCAACACTGCAGTGTTTCCATCGTTGGCGAAATAAACATCACTCGTTTTATGAACATGTGTTTTTTCAATTTTTCACTATATTACATACCGTCGGATTTACTTCCATTTTCTCTTCAAATATATTGATATGTAGATATCTAACCTTTAAGGCGTCTAAGTGATTTTCTTCAGCGGCTAAATAGACAGCTGTTTTCTCTGATTTATCTACAGCAGTATGATCGGCAAAAGCTTCCATGAGGACTTCAATTGTCTCCACATGTCCCCTGAGGGCTGCTAACAACAGTGGAGTATAGCTATCACGGTCTCTTTTATTGATACGAGCACCTCTGCAAGAAGAAGAAGAAGAAGAAAAAAGGATGTGACACAATGATACTTATATGGAGCATCAAAATACAATGCATTTTAAAATTTCATCACACAAAATAAACCTTTTTGTAATTGTTTGTTTGCTTATTTTGTTTTATGGCATATCAACCTCAATGGGTCATTTAATGCTGACTAAGTTTTGAAATAAATTCATTCTTGATAGGTATTCAATTTTTTTATAAACAAATTTTTTTCTATTTAACCCAAAGATGCGACCTTAACAGGTACTACCACTCTGGGCCAGAGTGGACCTGGGAGTAATGGTGATGAACGGGTACTCCATATTCCCCAGACCTCCAGAACTGGAACATCATCAGATAGTTTAAGGTCATACTCAAGACAATAAGACCCTCAGCCACTGCCTTCTATCACATATATTGATAAAAAGAGTTGGGGCTTGCCATAAGGACAATAGGGTTGGGACAATCATAGAGGTGTTAGGGCTTGACATGACCAGCTGATTGATTGGAGGGGGCCTCTTCAACCGCCCGTCTAACCTAAATAAGAGCTATTGTTGCATGTCATGGACTGCTCAGCCACCGGGATTCCATCCTTAAGCAGCATGGGTCACAACCCATGGCCAACAGGTGGCCCCATTGGGGGGTGAGGGGTGTCTTACCCCTCTGCAGAGGTACAGTCGGTGCATTCTAAAGCTCCAGCCAACAGGGCTGACATTTGTTGTAATACTACCACTGTCCGGGTTCAATACCAGCCCTCGCCAACTCAGTGTATGAGTAGCACAGGGATCTGTGCGGTAAAGTAAGGAGCTGATGGTAGGTGTGGCGCTCTACCTCAGATGCTAAAATAATCTCCTGGGTCTAGCACTAGTCTAGCACTAGTGAAAAGGGGATAGACTCCTTCGCTCTCTGGCTGATACCGACTTTAGGCCACCCCGACGACTTTACTTATATATTTCCTCGACTAAATGAGAAAATAAAGACAATAAGGAAAATTTAATCAATACATTTCACTATAAGGAGGTGCATGGTGTAATGGTTATCATCGTTGAAAATGGATACAGTGAAGCAACTTCAAATCATGGATGAGGCTGTTTGCATTTCACAAAGCACTGATACCCTTGGGAAAGGTATGAATCCAACTATTCTCCCTCATGCAATGGGTAAATAGTAGGGCAGACTGGGGTCTTTAACCTTCGTTAGGCAACCAGTCTAGGAGAAAGAAAACTTTGAATTCAAACCAGTTAAATTCAGCTTAAGAAATTGACCATGTATGATATCCTACACATGTGTAGGAAAAATTTATCAGTGTGAAGTAAAATAGAAATTTCACTGATACATTTCACTTTCATCTATGTAAATCCCATTTCAATTCAGCCAATTTCAAATTGTTCTGCCTCCCATTTCAACTCACCTGTTCTTTATTTGTTTCATTGTACAAGGCAGTTTTCTATCCTGACACTTTAATTAACCACACCATTACGGTCAAATCATGCTGAAAGCATTGATTCCTAGTTAATCACTAAAGTTAAGCAGCATCGAGTCTATTGAATGCTTAATTGGGTGACTACTTAAGCAAGAGCAGGTACTGTAAGCACCCTGTCCTTTCTTTATCAAATTGACATGATTCGGTATTAAATGACTCGAAAAAGGTTGATAAAACATATAAAAACAACCAACCATACCTCTTCTCTCTCTCTCTCTCTCTCTCTCTCTCTCTCTCTCTATCTCTCTCTCTCTCTCTCTCTCTCTCTCTCTCTCTCTCTCTCTCTCTCTCTCTCTTCTACCTATTCTCTCTCTCTCTCTCTCTCTCTCTTGTCTACCTATTCTCTCTCTCTCTCTCTCTCTCTCTCTCTCTCTCTCTCTCTCTCTCTCTCTCTCTCTACCTATTCTCTCTCTCTCTCTCTCTCTCTCTCTCTCTCTCTCTCTCTCTCTCTCTCTTCTTCTCTCTATTCTCTCTCTCTCTCTCTCTCTCTCTCTTCTCTCTCTCTCTCTCTCTCTCTCTCTCTTCTCTCTCTTCTTGTCTACCTATTCTCTCTCTCTCTCTCTCTCTCTCTCTCTCTCTCTCTCTCTCTCTCTCTCTCTCTACCTATTCTCTCTCTCTCTCTCTCTCTCTCTCTTCTCTCTATCTCTCTCTCTCTCTCTCTCTCTCTATCTTCTTGTCTACCTCTCTCTCTCTCTCTCTCTCTCTCTCTCTTCTTGTCTACCTATTCTCTCTCTCTCTCTCTCTCTCTCTCTCTCTCTCTCTCTCTCTCTCTCTCTCTCTCTCTCTCTCTCTCTCTGTTCTACCTATTCTCTCTCTCTCTCTCTCTCTCTCTCTCTTCTCCTTCTTCTCTCTCTCTCTCTCTCTCTCTCTCTCTCTTCTTGTTCTACCTATTCTCTCTCTCTCTCTCTCTCTCTTCTTGTCTACCTATTCTCTCTCTCTCTCTCTCTCTCTCTTCTTGTCTACCTATTCTCTCTCTCTTGTCTGTCCACTCTCTTTCTCTTTCTCTCTTCTTATCTCCCTATTCTCTCTATATATATTTCTCTTGTCTACCTTCTCTCTTTCTCTGTCTCTCTTCTTGTCTACCTATTCTCTCTCTCTCTCTCACAGTCAAGTCACACTCAAAGCACCGGTTCCTGTTAGATCACTGAAGTTAAACAGCAATGAGCCTGTTCAATACTTAATTAGGTGACCACTTAAACAACAGCAGGTACTGCAAGCATCTGCCAGAATCTTAAGAAGAGCTACTCAGACCAAGGAAGAAGAAATATAATACAAGACAGGATCAACAGTAAGAAGAAATACAAAGCTATATGACAAGACAAGCTACAAGATTAAGAATGGTATACAGCCGTGGGTATACATATGTTAAAATGAGTATAACATGCAACACCCTTGGGAAAGGTACAAACACTTTCATCCCACAACTAATAGCTAATTAGTACCACTACTGTTATTCGACAAGGATGGCTTGGGCATTAAATAACCCACAAAGGTTGATATGGCATTAAACAAAGAAACCAAATCAATATTATAAATATAAAAGCTAAGCTGTCCACTTTCAAACTAATACCCTTATGGACCCCCTCATCTCCCAAATATGGGTTAAATAGTACCATGACTGTTCTTCTACAAGGTTAGTTATGGTATTAAATAACCCATGAAGGTTGATATGCCATTAAACAAAGAAACCAAACCAATATCATAAAATGTAAGATCTAAGCAGTTCATATTCAGACTAATACGCTTAGTAAAGGTACATACTCTCTCATCTTCCAGCTATGGGTTAAATAGTAGCACTACTGTTCTTCTACAAGGTTGGCATTGGTATTAAAAAAAAACTCTAAGATTGGGTTAAATAGTAGCACTACTGTTCTTCTACAAGGATGGCTTTGGCATTAAATAAACCTCTAAAATTGGGTTAAATAGTAGCACTACTGTTCTTCTACAAGGATGGCTTTGGCATTAAATAAACCTCTAAGATTGGGTTAAATAGTAGCACTACTGTTCTTCTACAAGGATGGCTTTAGCATTAAATAAACCTCTAAGATTGGGTTAAATAGTAGCACTACTGTTCTTCTACAAGGTTGGCATTGGTATTAAATAAACCTCTAAGATTGCAATAAAGATAAAACAATATTCCCCAATGACCTTATTAAGAAATTAAGGAAAAAAACGTGACCGATCAAACTGTTTGCAAATTAATCATTGCTTTTAAATATGTTTCTCACTCATGCAAGTTACTAATCAACATGTCTATTCAGCCAGTTTAATAAGTAAGCCAGAAGGGAATAAAAACAAGTAGGTAGATGTGCTAGATATACGTTAAGGGGTAGAGAAATGTGCCAGATATACATTGAAGGGTAGAGGAGTGTACCATATATACATTGAGGGGTAGAGGAGTGTATCATATATACATTGAGGGGTAGACAAGTGTACCAGATATTTAAAAAAAAAAAAATAGACAGCTGGAAATTAAGACTGGGTGCAGCAAACAGCCACATGAAAAAGATTACCACTCGAGTTTTCATGAGGCATTTTGAATTTTTAAGTACTTGACTCTCGGTTAATGAGGTTAAAGTGAATGTTGCACCAACTTGCTGAGAAAAAAATGGAAAAAGTTTCCTCTGTAAGGGAGGGGAGGGGCTAAATAGCTGCCTATATTAGAATCCGGGGAGTTTCACAACATACTTGGCCAGGATTATTTTTCTTCATAGCATAACTAATACATAGACAGACGCATAAGAATGCTATCTATATAACTTATATTAATACTCGTGTTCCTTAATTGTACAACCATTATCATCTTGCAACACCTTTTGGTAATTTATGAGGAAGTGCGTCCTGGTCTCCTGCTTCTTGTTTAGATATGAATATGGATATATAGTTTGGAATAGACGATAGATAGATAGATAGATAGATAAACAAACAAAATGATATAGATAGATATAAACAAATAGAGATACTTTTCGACAAGTAAATGTATTTGGGGGGGGGTCCCATCTTTTTTGTCGTAATTCTTGTTTATTTAAACTAAAAACAAGACATTAAACAAACAGGAATAAAAAAAAATCTTAGTATTTAAAGTAATATAGATAAATATGAACAAATTGAGATAGATAGATAGATAGATATGAAGATGGATAGTTTTGAATAGACTGAGCTGGGTCGTTATTTTAATAGTCACCGGGTAGCAATTTTTGAGGCAGGAGACCAGGACGCACTTCCTAATAAATTACCCACCTTTTGGTTAAAAAGGAGATTGTCCTAATTGTCCAAGATGATCTATATATTAATACTCATGTTCCTTATTTGTACAACCATTATCATCTTGCAACACCCCCTGGTTAAAAATGAGACCGTCCAAACCATCCAAGATGATCTATATATTAATACTCATGTTCCTTATTTATACAACCATTATCCTCTTGCAACACCCCCTGGTTAAAAATGAGACCGTCCAAACCATCCAAGATGATCTATAAAAAATGCATTAAAAATGATTTTTACTATAAAAATGCATTAGAAATGTAATAAGTATCTGTTAGCACCAGATACAAGTGCTGAATAAAAAATATCTTAAGCACACTATTTCTTTGTGTATCTTTTACCACCTCAACGATACAAGTATAAAAATGCATTAGAAATGATTTTTACTATAAAAATGCATTGGAAATGATTTTTACTATAAAAATGCATTAAAAATGATTTTTACTATAAAAATGCATTAAAAATGATTTTTACTATAAAAATGCATTAGAAATGTAATAAGTATCTGTTAGCACCAGATACAAGTGCTGAATAAAAAATATCTTAAGCACACTATTTCTTTGTGTATCTTTTACCACCTCAACGATACAAGTATAAAAATGCATTAGAAATGATTTTTACTATAAAAATGCATTGGAAATGATTTTTACTATAAAAATGCATTAAAAATGATTTTTACTATAAAAATGCATTAAAAATGATTTTTACTATAAAAATGCATTAGAAATGATTTTTACTATGAAAATGCATTGGAAATGATTTTTACTATAAAAATGCATTGGAAATGATTTTTACTATAAAAATGCATTAAAAATGATTTTTACTATAAAAATGCATTAAAAATGATTTTTACTATAAAAATGCATTAGAAATGTAATAAGTATCTGTTAGCACCAGATACAAGTGCTGAATAAAAAATATCTTAAGCACACTATTTCTTTGTGTATCTTTTACCACCTCAACGATACAAGTATAAAAATGCATTAGAAATGATTTTTACTATAAAAATGCATTGGAAATGATTTTTACTATAAAAATGCATTGGAAACGATTTTTACTATAAAAATGCATTAGAAATGATTTTTACTATAAAAATGCATTAGAAATGTAATAAGTATCTGTTAGCACAAGTGCTGAATAAAACATATCTGAAGCCCACTATAATTTCTGTATATCTTTTATCACCTCAATGATACAACACTAACTTAAAAAGAAAAAAAATATAAAGGATAAAAGACTTACTTATCAATAAGATATTTGGCCACTTGATGATGATTGTAAAGACAGGCTTTATGTAATGGTGTTGATTGTTCTCTGTCAAAAGCATCTATTCTTGCATTGTGTTCAATAAGCAGCTGAACAAGTTCCATGTTACCTGACATTGCAGCCAGATGAAGGGGCATTGAATGATCAGTTTGGACAGAATTTACATCAGCATCTGCAAGTAAAACACAGAGTTAAAATCTACAATCTGATATATATATATATATATAAGTAAAGAAATAACAAAAGACTTAGAGATTTAGCATTATAGTCTATTTCAGGAGTTCTAACTAAATTCTAAATAGACTCTCTCTCTTTACTTACGCTCTCAAACTGCAACAGGTTTTTTAAATAAAACTCTTGTGTCGTAAGGAACTCTGGACTTTTGGATTATATATATATATATATATATATGTTACACAAATAATACACAAAGACAACTACCATAAACACAAGAAAAAAATAGAAACTCACAGGTGCAAATATATGAGCACCCAAGAAAATGTATCACCAAACAGCAAACATGCAAATATACACATAAATAGCAACAGCAACAACAAAAAAAAACAACACAGACTTATCCAGATGGGCTAAATATAACAGCAAAAACAAAATCCAAATGGGCAGACAGTAGCAGACAGAAACGTAAAAAACAACACCCCTAATAAAAACCATCAAAGGGATAAATTCAACAAAACCTAAACTTGGCCTTCATCAAGATAAGCAGTTAAAAGGGAAGACATGATGAAGAGCACACACAGAGATGTGTCACGTAAGTGATCATATATGCACTATTTTTACTAGCAGCTCACAAAAACACATATATAAATGAATTGATATTCCCTGCATTTCTTAACAGGTGCATTGCGTTGAAGAAGAGTGGCAAACATGCTGCTTGGAAACCATTGGTAACAATTGCAGCTCAAATGTATTGTAGACTATAATGAATAATATATATATATATATATGGGAGTAAAATGGGGAAATCAATCCGACAGTATGTGGAAAAAATATAGAAAAACATGAAGTGTTCCAAAGGTTGAATATTCTTGATGGTAATATCAACGCTATAACATTTCATCTTTTAACATCTCCATACAAGATTTCAGCACGTGTCCTGAAGAAGGTTGGAAAAACTGAAATTTTATAGCATTAACATTACAATCAAGAATAAATAAACATCATTTGGAACATTTTGTGTTTTTCTATATTTTTTCACTCACACACAGATATATATATATATATATATATATATATATATATATATATATATATTTGTTTGTTTGATGGTTGGTTTTGAAGGCTATCACAATACAAAAGAAAAATGGGGTAACTAGGATGTTGTTTATTTACATGTGATTTATTTTCTTAATATTTCAGGATGAAAAATCCCTTTGTCAGAAGACTTCTAAAAGTTTGGAGCCTTATAAGATGTTGACTGCTGCCTAAATCAATCCATTCTGTATTTTGTTTTTGTTTGCAATTGTGTGTTTATATCTTTGTTTTTAAAAGTCGTCGAGGCGTTTTGAATTTCAAAATAAAATTTTCAAAATAAAATTTCAAAATTTCACTCTGATGAAGGTCGAATTTTCAAAAAAAAATTTCACTCTGATGAAGGTCGAATCTTCTCTGTGTGCGAAATATTTTCACGCAGATAAACTGACCGAAACACATGTGTAAGTGATATTGATTAAATTCATCTTTTATTATCCATTCTATTCTTTCTTTTCTTTATTCATTCTTCCTCATATATATATATATATATATATATATATATATAGGGTGCCTCGTCATAGGAAATGGACACAGTAACACAAGTTCAAATCCTGGACAATGTTGGTTGCATTTCATATAGCACTAATACCTTAGCATGGTATGAATCCAACTGTTCTCCCTCCAGCTATGGGTAAATAGTAGGGGTAGACTGGGCTCTAACCATGGTACAGCAACTAGTCTAGAAGAAGGAAAACTCTGATTTCAATCCTGGTAAAACTCTATGTAAAAATTGACCTTGAATCAAATCTTGCTCATGTGGAGAAGTTGATAAATATATATACCAGCACTTGGTTGGCTTGCAGATGCAGCTTCTTAAATTATCACTTGTGGCTGGGGACACAGAATCAGATGAAATGGCCAAAATCATCTAGAAAGTACTCAATGTGAAAAAATGTCTCAATGAAAATAACAAATACAGATTTATTTTCCTCATAGTGTTGTATACCCTCTTTACCGGCACTATATATCTATATATGTTATATACCTTCTTACGTCTTACTCTGTCATCTATTCTTCTGGCCGGATCTGGTATATCTTCTAAGGTCTGGTCTTTCTTATCTGGGGATTCCGGGTCTGGTTTCTGTTGGGGATCATTCCTTATCAGAAGCCTTGTGTCATTGATAGCTTTTAGTAATAACAACAAGACTTCGATTTACTTTTGATGTTACTTTATTCGTAGAACCCCAGACCAGACAATCACGCAGTGAGCTCACATCTTGCTAGCTTCGCTTCTAAGTTCTAACTCTAACTGACTGAGTTGCTTACTCCTTAAACCGGAAGGGCCTTCTATTGCCTTCCAATTCTCACGACCATCCCCAGAACACAAGGTCAGAGTGAGGTCAAACGCTGTCACTCACTCTCAAGGCCATCAGCTATACTGATCGCCATAATGATTTCTATGCTACCTTAAAAATGTAATAGGGATCCAATTAATATGTAACAATAGTGGTGTTCTGAGTTACACAAACTTGGGTAGTGAGAAGACAATGAATTGTCTAAAGTAGGAACTTTGGGCTAGTCCATACACCCAGCATCTGTCTTGACACTTCTCCTCAGAAATGATTCTTTTATGTAGATTTAGTCTTATAGTCTTGTCAGAATTGCCCAGGACTCAGCAATCATAAGTAGATTCTGCTTGACTGAGTTAGCTAAGTATATTCTACTTAGTATTCTACTGGGTAGTTGTTTATGGAAAACAATTATATTTTAAAAAATTCAACAAATAAATATATATATATATGTCAAAAATAGAAAGTATTCCAAAAGTGCTATTCACTGACAACAATTCGTCTCACTACACATATAAGTCCTACTCTCTTAATTCTAGGTTTGCATTCTTTATAAAAACAACTTGTAGATGAAAAAAAAAATGTTATGTAAAAAGGAAGTCTTACTTCTTTTTAAACATGCCCGCACAATATTTGTATTACCCCCATCAACAGCTGCATGGAGACACGTCTGGCCATCAATATTTTTATCACAGAGCAACTGAAAAATGAATAAACAAAAAATTAATAACCAGTGATATTAGAAATAAAATAGGGTGTCCCAAAGTGAACCTAATTATATATATATATATATATATATATATATATATATAGATATATATCTTAGAAATAAAGGAAAAACTCAACACCGTAGTTCCATAATAAATTTATTTCAACCAAAATTGGAGCCTATATAAATCTAAGTTGATTTAATATAGCTCCCCAAAATTTTGTCTCATCAGATGGTAGATCAAGGTAATTTGAATTGCATAACTGAAAAATTTTTCTTCTCAAAAAAAATAAAAAAATAAAAAAATGTTATTTAACATTGTAAGACTGTCACCATGGTGATAGGAAGTCAAATGAGAAAAAAGAGGTACTTTTCAAGCCATTTGGATTACCTTACATTTATGTATATATATATATATATATATATTTGAAAAAATGAATAAAGGAAAGAAAGTATAGAATGGATAATATAGGATATTTTAATCAATGTTCGAAAAATAACTTTTTGAACATGAATTTTTTTTTAAAAGTTATTTTTCGAACATTTCAAAAATTCTCTGCTTTTTCCAACGAATTTCATTTCAAATAAGGATTTACTCAGATGAAGGTCAAATTTTCTTTGTGTGCGGAATATTTCTACATTTTTTCTATTATTATTATTTCATTTCATTTGGTTATTTAAAAATAATAATAGTTTGAATAATGTACACATGGATAAACTCCTGACCGAAACAAGTGTAAGTAAAATTGATTAAAATATCCTATATTATCCATTCTATACTTTCTTTCCTTTATTCATTTTTTAAACATACCGGCATTCACTTCCAGTTTCATTTTATATATATATATATATATATATATATATAATATATATATATAAATATGCAGCCATTTCTGTCTGCAAGTCTTATCCTTTGTTTTTTCATATTGTTATTGTTTAATATCTGGTGAGAATTGGCTGATGTATTCGCCATATGTCATAGACCGAGTACTTTCTGCCCTATCGTGGGCCATCTTCAAGGTATTTTTTTTTTTTTTTTAACCGTACAACAATGGGATATTCCATTTACCATTTATATAGGTTGTGTTTATTATTGTTGTTGTTGTTATTATTAGTTTTATTATTATTATTGTCATTATTATTATTATTATTTTGCTATTATAATTTTAATAATTATAGGCATTTTAGAATGTTGTGCTATTATCAAAGTTTAAATATGAAGTGCTTCTAAGATTTTTAATCGTTGTTTACATGATTGTGTTCTATAATGGTAGTGTTATTATTAAGTATTTTCCGGAATTTATTGTTGGGACATGAGTGTGATTTTAGGTGTTGGGCTATTGAGCTATTGTCTGTAAGGTGCATTGTAAGTCTTCTAGAAAGGTAGTTGTGGTTACACCAATGTATATATTTGTTAGAGATACATTCTCCTAATGACATTTAAATAGATATACCACATTGGGTTTTTAACGGTGCAATTGAGGGGAGGAATCATTTTTAAGGATTAGGTTTGATTGTATATATTATATATATATATATATATATATATATATATATATATATATTATATATGTGTGTGTGTGTGTGTGTGTGTGTAGAAATTCTATAAATATACTTACTTCATGTGCAAGCAACCATCCACTTATTTCAAGTGTTTTATCAAACAATATTTTGACAAGTTTTTCACATCCATAAAGGCAAGCATAAAACAATGGAGTGCAATTCTCATCATCAAAACATTGGACTTTGGCACCTTTATCAAGTAATTGTTCAGCCACAACAATTTGACTGTAACGAGCAGCAGTGTGCAATGCTGTCATCTTTGTCTTGTCGATTTTCTGTTACAAAAAGAAAGAAAAAAGGGAAAGAAAAATGAATAAAAGAAAGAAAGAAAAGTGAGAGATAGGAAGCAAGGGCACTTATTGTCTGTTTCAATGAAAGAAAAGAAAAAGAAAAAGAAGGAAAAATAAGGGAATAACAGAAGAGAAAAGAGAAAAAGAAAGAAATAATATCACCAGAAATATTATACTTTTTACAAATTGAACTATTTGCAATAGCTCTTAACTCTTAACATCCTGTTGAGAATCTAAGTCCAAAGCCCCATTCTTATAAAAATTTATTTAAAAAATGGCTAAAAATGGCCTTTTCAATTAAAGTTACCTGTTATTTCCATTAAATCAAAGACTTCTAAATATGTTTAATATTACATTTAAACAAAGGCTATCGTTTGGGCAGATTAGGAAAATGAATGTGACTTCCAGCCAGGCGGAATGAGGCAGTATAGGACATTAAGAGTTAAATGTTGTAATAATTAAATCATCATACTGTGGTATATCCACAGCTCCTGCTAGTTGCTACCAATTACACCAATTGAAATGCCTATTTAAAATGTACATCTAATCAGTGTGTGTGGGGGGGGGTCACAGTCAAGTCTGACGCAAGGTTCCAATCAACAGTCTAAACACTCCAAACTGTATCACGCTCCAAAATCCAATATCCCAAATTATTTCTTTGTCCCGCTTGTCTCAACAACAAAATACTACTGCAGTTGTTCTCCCTGGTCTGTGAGAATAAGTCCTTTAAATACACCTCAATTTCACCACATCCGGGCTCCTCACTCATAATTTTCCGTGCAGCACGTGCGACACTCATCAGCACGGCGCGACCACCTACAAGGAAGCGGGTTCGACTCTAGTTCAGTCCTACATGCTAGGCAAAGCCTAGCCTGCTTCCTTCGAGAATACGGCAAGTCTTCATGCCCACCACTCTCTCTGTCACACCGTGTTGCACGAGGTAGGTCGCCTCTCTCACTACAGTACAGAATAAGAGACATCAGAAAATTGTAAGCACATATTATAGTCAATACTATATTCAGGAAATAGCAATTAAGCTACCAACACTGAAAATCATATGTTCATTGTGTTTTGAGGTAATGCAATAATTGTATATTATGATGCTATGCCAATATTTCAGGAAACTCTGTGCACTTATCTTATTTCAATTAACATAATTACTTTGTTCTACAAAAAGAGAATCATAACTGTGAGATTAAAGTATTATTCTTTGCCAGAATATATTGATCTGATTTGGACTTTGATAATTTCATACATACCAACAATTCTATTCTCATATATCAAACAAAATCCAATATATCCAGATACAAATGGTGTACTCTACAAAAAGAACAAACTCACTATCCAACAGTCATGGATTTGCAAGTATAGCTTGTTAACCATTACACAACCAGTGATGCTGAGAGCTTTTTAATTTAGTGTGTCCTGGGACGCATGTATTTGATTTGAATGAGTCCCCAGAAAATTTGATGAGTCCCAATAAAGTTTCTTAATAAATTGCAGAGTTTTTATTTATGAACAACTAAAGCCGTCTAATTCCTACCTTGTACCCCATACAGTGTAATTCTTTTCGAAGAAAATATTGAAATGTATTAACAGTTAGCTGAAAATGGTGGGGGAAGAAAAAAGAAAAATACTGGGATGCATCCTTTTAGATCTTTATGCATCAGTGACACCGGAGGTGTACATATCAGCATCTCTGCACAACATGAGATACCCTAAGTATCCTTTGCTATACCTACATTTTAGCCTTAAATTTATAACTACATTGTGGCCTTAATAGCCTTAAATTTAACATTTTAGCCTTAAATTTGGCCATACCATACCTACATTTTAGCCTTAAATTTTGGCCATACCTACATTTAGCCTTAAATTTATACCTACATTTTAGCCTTAAATTTAGGCCATACCTACATTTTAGCCTTAAATTTGGCCATACCTACATTTTAGCCTTAAATTTAGGCCATACCTACATTTTAGCCTTAAATTTTGGCCATACCTACATTTTAGCCTTAAATTTTGGCCATACCTACATTTTAGCCTTAGGGCCATACCTACATTTTAGCCTTAAATTTTGGCCATACCTACATTTTAGCTTAAATTTTGCCATACCTACATTTTAGCCTTAAATTTTCATTTAAGCTTATAACTTACATCAATTTCAATGGATGAAAAACTGAGCAGATCCCGTACAGCAGTATCACTACCCCTCATGCAAGCGTAATGGAGGGGTGTACAACCATATGTATCTTGGCAGTTGATATCAGCTCCTTTTTCCACCAAATATTTGACAGCAGTTTCAGAATCCTAAAACAAAAAGGAAAATATTTTCAATTATTCAACAGCATGAAAAAAAAAATGAAAAAATTATTTATCATTTTTTTATATTTTTCTTTCTTTTTTTTTTCTTTTCTTGTTTTGTTTTTTCCTTCTTTTCTTTTTTTTTTTCTTTGTTTTTTCTTTTTTTTCTCTTTTTTTCTTTTTTCTCTTTCTTTTCTGACATCTTTTTTCTTTCTATATATTTTATTTTATTTTCTTCTTTTTTTCTTTTTTTCTTTTCCAATATTTTTTTCTTTCCTTTATATTTTTTCTTTTATCTTTCTTTCTTCTTTTTCTTTTCTGACGTCAACAAATCATGATTATTTAATGAAATGTAGATGTTTGCTTTTGATCCATAAGCTTATCATAATTTTGTCAGGTCATTCAAAGATATCCACTGGTATTGTTACCTAATGAATAGGCATAGCCTATCATTTTTAGAAGTAGTGTAGAGTAATCTAAAAAACAGTGATACCTTTACTTACAAGTGCCTCCACTTGCAAGTTTTCCAAGTTACGAGTGAACTCCAGATACACTTATGTTAATAAGTTCACTAAAAACATTTAACTTTCCAAATTCATTACATAAAAAAAAATAGTGTATTGATTGTTTAATTTTGATATTTACAAATGCTGGACATTTTTAAGTAGAATTTCAATGCTATTTCTATGTATATATTAATCTTTAAATATCTTTGAATATAAATCAAATTTTCATAATTTTTGCACAAAAAGCAAGAATCAGTGATATTTAATGTGTATATATATTTACTTTGCCATTAATTGTTTTATATTAGTAGTTTCCTCTGGACATACACCCATACATACATACATGCAACTGCCTTTTATATATGAATAGATTATTTTTGCACTTACTTCTTCACTTTCTTCAGCAGCTTCTTCTTCTTCCTCTTCTTCTTCTTCTTCTTTTCTTCTTTTTCTTCTTTCTTCTTTTTCTTCTTCATCTTCTTTTTCTTCTTCTTCATCTTCATTTTCTTTTCTTCATCTTTTTCCTCTTCCTTTTTGTTTGCTCCTTTCTTTGAACTTTCTCGTTTATATTTTGCAGCAAAGTGTAACGGACGTGCCCCATAGGCTCCAGAGTTATCGATATCTGTAATAATAAGTTACAATGTAGGGAAAATTGCAAGTAGGTACATCACAAAATCTATTGACTAAATGATAAAAAAAATATTTATTTTACACAACAAATATTTTCATTTTCCAACATAATCTCCTTCTTTGTTAATCCACTTTCAGTATTGATACAATATAATATTTAATTATACAACAACAAAGAGGAACATAGTTCCCATACCGAACCATAAAAGAGTTACAAGGTGTTCTGAGGAAAATGAAGAAAGGTTAAACAAGGAAGTGTTACATAATCTATGCTGTTGCATAAGATTATTGTCAATCCCCTTTATTCTAAAGGGATGGCCCTTTTCATATCACGGGCGGGACTTTCCATGGAATAGTACAGAAAGCCCGCCAAATTACGTGAAGTCATGTGGGACCTGGTTTGGTCCTCAGTTTTCAGTTAGACGTCGGGCAGATAAGGTCTTTCTGCCTTAGCTGAAGCTCACTGCATACGCGCGCTATGTTAGTCAGATATTAGTTACATGAAATGTTTAGTTAAGGAAATAAAAAGCTTAAGAAATTAACACAGTCTTGTGATTAATGAACGTCTTGGTAACATAACTGATATAGAAGAAATGAGTTAAGTGTCACCAAGACGAAGCTCAGGATGTTAGAAGAAGACGTAAGATAGAAAAGACGTCAGAAGAAGAATAGAAGAAAAGTAAAGAAGGGTATGCAATAGAAGGGGTGGAAACCACTTACTATTTTTCAGGAGGTTTGGGAACAAAAAAAAACCTTCTTTGTTAATCGATTTTCAGTAGTGATTATGAGTCATGTAGATAGAACATTATACAGTGAAAATTTCAGATCTAAATTCAGCCAATAACTGTGTCAGGCTATAGACTTATTGATCCACCCTTACACACAATTATAAGAAGATTAGCATAATAATAATAATAAGCATCTTCCTTATCTTCCAACTGTTATCATCTTGCAACACCCTCTGGTTAAAAATCAGACTGTCCAAATTGTCCAACATGAAATGCAAAAAAGTATCTGGTGTTTTTATTTTCCTAGTACCCCACTCATACCAGGTCAGGCACAAAGGCCCTATTAACGTGGGAACCACCCACAAACCGAAGTTCATGGGATGGCGGGTGAAAAATTGCATCTATCCCGTCGGCATTCCTCTTCAAGGGGGGCGCCTCAGGCACTGGGCAATAAACCCAGCCCTGCCCCTTTAAATCAAGGGGGCAGGTGTTGCCTGGGGGGATGGCCCTCTGGGATCGACGCTATTATTACAACATAATCGGTCCAGCGGCCAAAGCTCACCGGACCCCCGATCAAAACCGGGAATCCATAGTATCTGGTGTTGCTTATCCACAGAATTCTTATTTCTTGTAAATGACCTCAGTTAAATAATGGATCATTCTGTTTTTATTAAAAAGAAAGAAAGTAAAGGGCATGCTACACAGAAAAAATATGATAAGAAAGAAAGAAAGAAAGAAAGAGAGAGAAAGAAAGAAAGAAAGAAAGAAAGACAGTTGGAGAAAAGATATAAAAAGGAGGCAATAATGCTCATCTGTTTCAACTGAATATAATGAAAAGAAGGAAAGAAAGAAAAAATAGAGAAAAGAAATCAAGATTATTATACTTTTTACATATTGAACTATTTTGCAATAGCTCTTGATAGGCTATATAAGTAAACATATCAATAATAATGTAATAATGTAATTTATTGTGTACAGTGCTCAGGTGCACCACAACTCATCAAAGTCTCATGTCAAGTACACAGAATAATGTTGTGTCAGGAACATGAACAGTTCACAGTAGTAATATGCATGTATGTATGTGTGTGTATGTGGAGAGTGGCATCAGGTATAGTGTTGGCGGACTACAGGAAGCATGGAGGCTTTGAAAGATTCAGTGCTCCGGCAGCCTACAACAGATGCAGGCAGTTTATTCCATGTCTCCGCGTGAGCGTGAAAAAATGTTTCCGAAAGTCACGTGAACAGTGCTGTTTTCTGACTTTGTAGACATGCCCGCATGTATTGGAGAGATGGAGATCAAAAAAAATACTGTGGTATATCCACAGGTCCTGCTAGTTTATATATATATCGATACACTTTGTGTCTTCTATATGTGGACAATGTAATAAACATTATGTGACAGAAGATTTATTCTTACTGGAGATTTAAACAACTTCAGCATATGTTGTTTTTGGTTTCCCTTTTTCTTTCCTTATTATTTATTAAGTACTAGAAGCAGCTACCCAGCATCATCTGGGTAGAGGTGGGTAGTTAAAAAAAAAAGGTAATTTATGAGGAAGTGCGTCCCGGTCTCCTGCCTCAAAAATTGCTACCCGGTGACTATCAAAATAACAACCCCAGCTCGTTGTAATTCTTGTTTATTTATCATAATTTGTCGTAATTCTTGTTTAGATATGAAGATGGATATATAGTTTGGAATAGACTGGATAGATAGATAGATAAACAAACAAAATAATATAGATAGATATGAACAAATGGAGATAGATATTTTCGACAAGTAAATGTATTTGGGGGGGTCACATCTTTTTTTGTCGTAATTCTTGTTTATTCAAATAAAAACAAGACAAAATCTTAGTATTTAAAGTAATATAGATAAATATGAACAAATTGAGATAAATAGATAGATATGAAGATGGATAGTTTTGAATAGACTGAGCTGGGTCGTTATTTTAATAGTCACCAGGTAGCAATTTTTGAGACCGGGATGCACTTCCTCATAAATTACAAAAAAAAAGATAGTCTCGCAAATCCATTATTGATGAATCATGAGTTGGACCCTCGCAGGATGCCCCATTAAAATCCCTACGTAAAAAGACCTTGCATCAATCCAGACACTTTGAAAAAAAAAAAAAACTAATATCTCCAATTTGAATTTTTTTTTTTTTTAAATCCATGCTGTTACTATTTAGATTTTATTTTTTAATTATCTTTACAAATACAAATCAAATCTTCATTATTTTTCCTCAAAAAGCAAGATCTGATAATAGTGAATGTGTATATATATTTACTTTGTCATTAATTATTTTATTTTCATAGTTTCATCCGGACATACATACACACAAACTGCCCTTTATATATGTATAGATTGAACTTTCAACTTTCATTGAAAGGAAGCTTTTTACAGCTTCTCTTTGGCAAATTTGAATTGACAACATCAACACTCTTTCACCTTATTGTCAATTTTTTATTAATATTTCTTTCATTTTATTTATGTTGCCTTTCATCACACTCGTAGTGTTAGATATGACCATCTATCTATACATATATAAAGGGCAGTTAGTAAGTATGTATGTATGTACGTATTCCGCACTGTTCACATTGGTCTACTATGAGAACAGTGCGGAAGGCCGTGTCTGAGCAGAGCTGGCCTGATGAGTCACCAAACTGTGCATTGGCGCAATATTGACCAATAAAATACCCTGTGCTCCCTGGAATAACTTGTTGTGAATGTGGGAAGATCTGCAACAAGACTTTAGCTTGACTAAAAAGCCATATTCACACAGCTCACTGTTGAACTTTTTGAAAGTTACCGTTGTACTCTTTGAATTTTTGAATTTTTTTTTTTATCAAACTATGGCAATACTCAAACACGAGTTTGCTGCCATCATCATGTATGTATGTCCAGATGAAACTAGGAAAATGTATGTCCAGATGAAACTAGGAAAATGTATGTATGTCCAGATGAAACTAGGAAATGTAGGAAATGTATGTATGTCCAGATGAAACTAGGAAAATGTATGCATGTCCAGATGAAACTAGGAAAATAAAATAATTCATGATAAAGTAAATATATATATACAGATTAAATATCACCAGTTCTTGCTTTTTGTGCAAAAATTATGAAGATTTAATTTATATTCAAAGATATTTAAAATTAAAATATACATAGAAATAGCATTGAAATTCTACTTAAAAATATCCAGATTTGTAAATCTCGAAAGTAAACAAATCAATATCCTGGGGTTTTGTACCTCTTTCCCCTCTACCCAGTTGACGCTGGGTAGCCACTTTTGCGTTTAAATATCTTAAATGAAGCATTGTTGTTATTATACATTTTTGACTAATATTTATTTCATTTTATTTCACTTACCTTTCATTAAACTAGTAGTGTTAGATGTGACCATGTTTAAATATCTATCTATACATATATATAGGGCATTTGTGTGTCTATATGTATGTCCATAGGAAACTTTGAAAATAAAACAATTAATGACAAAGTAAATATATATACACATTAAATATCATCAGGGCTTGGTTTTTGTGCAAAAATAATGAAGATTTGATTTATATTCGTGAAGATAATTAAAAAATAAAATGTAAATGATAACAGCATGGAATATTTTTTTATATTTGATATTTTAGATAGTAGACATTAACATTTTGATTTCAGAGAGTCTGGATCAATGCAAAATCTTTTTTTGCATAGGGATTTTAATGATCCAATTCACGTTCATGATTCAATAATAATGGATGTGCATGACTAACTTTAAAAACATCCCTTTCTACCCAGGTGACGCCGGGTAGCCACTTCTAGTCTTAAATAAAGCAATGTAATTGTTGTTCATTTCTTTCACCTTTGGACAATTATTCAATTAAAGAAATATTCTAGTACACTTTTATTTTTAGAATAATTCTTTTTACACACCCAAATGCCCTTTTCTTTGGTATGGTGGGAATATTTTTGTTGTTGTTCACTATAGGAGGCAGGAGAGGAAAACATTATAAACTAGTAGTTTTGAAACTTTGAAAACTTAATCACCTCTTCTGGAAAGACGTCAAGCCCTAGCACCTATATGATTGCCCCAGCCCTATTGCCTTATGGTAAGCCCCAACCCCTTTTTATCGTATGGGTGCTAGAAGGTGGTGGCTGCGGGTCTGCATGTCCTGGGAATGACGTTAAACTCTATCTGATGGTGAGGTTCCAGTTTTGAAGGTTTGGGGAATGTGGAGCACCCCTTCATCACCATTGCTCCCTGGTCCACTCTGACCCGGAGTGGTAGTACCTGTTAGGGTCCCATCTATGGGTTAAATAGAAAAACATGAGTTTATAAAAAAATTGTATTATCCATTAAGAATTGATTTATTTCAAAACTTTATCAGCATTAAATGACCCACTGAGGTTGATATGCCGTAAAACAAAACAAACCAAACCAAACCAAATCTTCTGGAAAGGGATTCTATGGGGCATCACAATTTATTTTATGAAAGTGGGGAGTTGCCATGGTGTAGTGGCTAATGTGCTGGACGGCAACTTTGTAGTAAGTGAGTTCAAATTCCAGTCACACTATTACATTCAATTTCAGACTAATACACTTGGGAAAGGTATGAACCCTCTAATCTCCCAATTATAGGCTAAATAGCACCTTACATATTTACCATCCCCTCCCCTTGAGCAAGATGTGACACAAGATCGAAATCTCTTTCAGACTAAAACACTTGGAAAAGTATGAAACTTTCATCCCCCCCCCCAGCTACTGTTCTTCTGCAAGGACAACTTGACCATAAAATAAGCCATGAAGGTTTATGTGCCATTAAATAAAGAAACAAAACAAAACTATTTCTTTCTTACTTCTCCTCATGATTCGGATGATCCCATTTTAAGTGGACATTTATTAGGATTTCTTCATATTTTTGCATTTTAATCAACATAAGAAAAGGAAAAGAATATATTGATCTGATTTACACTTTAAAAATTTATCTGAAAAAAAAAAAAAATTCTTCTACAAGGATGGTTTTGTCCTTAAATAACCCATGAAGGTTGATATGCCATTAAACAAAGAGACCAACTAAACCGAACCATAGTATTCTGTGCCAGAGTAGGTATTTTCCCAATCTGTTCGCCACAAGTAGGATGTGACACACGGTCACCAGTAAGAGGTATCCAGCTAGGATATCCCATATTCAGTAGTAATGGATCTACAACTATTGCTTGTTAACCATTACACATCCATGAGATATCCTAAGATATCCTTTGTTAGAATATATTGATATGATTTAGACTTTATATGATTTTATATGCAGCCTCAATACAATTCTTATATAACCAACAAAATCCAATATATGATAGAAATGGGATACCCTAAAAATAGCCTGTGACACCCTCATAAATACAGCAATGCTCTACCCATCCCTACATTCCAGAAAACAACAAGAAAAAAGAAAAGAAAAAAATGGCAATTTTGTATATGAAATAAATCAGGGGTGGGGAAGAGTCAATGTGGTAAACATGTTTGACTGCCACATCAGAGAAAGTAAGTTTAAACTCCAGTCACTTTATTACATACACTTTTGTACAAATAACCTTCATACGTTATTTAATACCAAAGCCGGTAATTTATGAGGAAGTGCGTCCTGGTCTCCTGCCTCAGAAATTGCTACCCGGTGACTATTAAAATAACGTCCCCAGCTATGTTGGTGTTACTTGAAAGAAAACAACCAACTTAGGGCGTTAAATGTATTTTAGAAGGGGGGCTTCTCTTTTTTGGCATAATTCTTATTTATTTATCGTAATTTGTTGTAATTCTTGTTCATTTATAGAAATTTGTCGTAATTCTTGTTCATTTATAGAAATTTGTCGTAATTCTTGTTTATTTATTGTAATTTGTCGTAATTCTTGTTTAGATATGAAGATGGATATATAGTTTGGAATAGATACGAGATAGATAGATAAACAAAATAATATAGATAGATTTTTGTTGTAATTTTTGTTTATTTAAATTAAAAACAAGACATTAAACAAACATGAATAAAAGAAAATCTGAGACGACATAACTGGGGACGTTATTTTAATAGTCACCGGGTAGCAATTTCTGAGGCTGGAGACCAGGACACACTTCCTCATAAATTACCCCAAAGCCAAATTGTTAGAAGAAGAGTAGTCACTGTTTAGCATATTAGCCATTATGCCACAACAACTCTCTCTGAATCATTAAGTCTTTGTCTAACAAATTTCCCCAATGGTTGTACCAATCTTTCTTGGTATTTTTTTACCTGTATAATTAGGAAGCGCGTGGTGTAATGGTTAAAGTCATGGAAAATGGACTTGTCGCCCCGAGTTCAAATCCTGGACGTGGTAATTGAATTTCACTTAGCACTAATACTCTTGGGAAAGCTATGAATCCGACTCTCCCTCCAGCTATGGGTAAATAGTAGGACAGACTGGGCTCTTTAACCTTGGTTAAGCAACCGGTCTAGGAGAAGGAAAACTCTGAATTCAAACCTGTTAAACTCCACTTAAGAAATTGACCTTGTGTCGCATCCTGCTCATGTGGAGGGGTTGGTAAATATATATATTGGGATATTTCAAAGTTTACTATCTATTCACATCAGAACTCATTCAATTCAAATAAAGTCCTATTATTATTATTATTATTATTATTGTAATCTGAGTCCTTCTGTTTAATTATAATGAACTAACCATTTTTTGTACTTTGCTTGGATATGGTAGGACAGCTGCTGTGAATGGCTTAAGGTAGGCAAAAAGTTAAGTAACATTAACTAGGGGTAACTGAAACCATGAGAAAAAAAACAGTGTGTGGGAGAGACTGTATATTCAGACACACCTCAATGCTTTCACTGTGAGATCATCGTGAAGATATTGAGTAAAAATAGATCAATGAGAACAGAAAAGAGAAAGAAAAAAAAAAAGTCATTAATCATGGTCGCGTCTATGATATCACCCAACTTTATAACAAATAGAGAGATACGTTGACAACAAACAAACTTCTCTGATGGAGAGAGGATCATTCAATTCAATTATTAAATCCCTATAGGCAGGCCCGGCACATACTACTTCCAAACTCCACAACCAGAGAGCCCAAACTTGGGGGGGGGGTCAGAACGGTGGGTCTAATATATTTTCTATCTATATAACTTTATGAAAATTGACATATAGTAGAGAGAAGGTTTGTATATTTTATATGAACTAGCAAATATATGCACCCTCCGTAGGGTGCAAGTATTTAAGTTTTAATGTAATGAAATATCGTATTAAATTAGAAACGCTAATGAAACTAAATAAGAATACAGATAAAAAGATTTGAAACAGAGGGAGTATAATAAAAGATTTGAAACAGGGGAGTATAATAAAAAATGGAACAACTGAAACTTACTCTTTCATCACTCTCGTCTTTCATTGTTATTTTTTCTAATTCAAGTATTTAGTTATAAGAGGCAGTGAAGAATAAAATGACACTTATTTTATCTTGTTAATGGATTTCGTTCAAGATTCATTGAAGAGATTTTTGCTTATATTCATTAAAATAAAACCAAACAGTTAGAAATCAATAATACTAAGCACATATTTATTAAATTCGATTTTTTAATATTAATATGCAAATTAGTCTTCCCGTTCACATTGTAAAGCGCTATTTTGTTGTATATATAAATATAATTGCATGTTGTTATTATGTAGACATAGTTAACAGTATTAATAATGTAAGACAATTTTATTAATAATTGAGGTTTAGATAAAAATAAAATCATGGAGAATGTGATGTCAATAACTAAGAGAATTGTGACTTGAGTAGTAATATAGTTTCGGTTACAGACAGAAAAACACACAATCTCCATTATAATAAGATACTATTTTATGAAAGGGAAGAGTTGCCATGGTGTAGTGGCTAACATGCTGGACTGCTACTTTGTAGTAAGTGAGTTTGAACTCCAGTGGCACTATTACATCTATTTTCAGGCTAATACACTTGGGAAAAGTATTAACCTCCTCACCCACCCACCCCCAGCTATGGGTTAAATAGTACCATTATTATTCTTCCACAAGGATGCCTTTGGCATTAAATTACTCATGCAGGTTGATATGCCATTAAACAAAGAAACCAAATCTAGTAGAGCGAGTGCTCCATATAATATTTTGGGGTGAGGGTATAAGACCCTAGAATTGACCCTACCAATAAGTTTAGCTAGCAAATTCCCAGCCTATAATCTTGTCATATAGTACCTAAATCATGAGAATGGAATCATCTGTTTTTTCCTTTAGATAATATCTGACAAAACCTCAAAAGAGAGAAACAAAAAGATCTCACAGGACTTGTTATATTCAACATAGCAATTGCTAATTACTCTGTTCACCTTGTATCTTTGCTTAGTAAGCCTATTATTTCCCAGTTAACTCTGATACTCAGGTTACAACAAATCTGTAAGAGGATCACTTCGAAGTGTAATCTCTTTATTTTGTGATTATTGTTGGGGGGGGGGCAAACCAACCAGGATCACTTTCAAGTGTGTTATTTTGTTGAGTGGATACCATCCCTGAAAGCCATTAATGAAAATACGAAACACCAATTAGCCTTAACAGTCTACTCTTTACACAGTCAATCAGTGTTTGCAAATCCATTGACAAGAGTAATTTGTTATTTTAAGTACACATACATATACACACACATTTATACACATATATATATTATGAAAGGTAAAATGGATATAAATCCGACAATATGTGTAGAAAGTTTGTCATACTGTCCACAGAAAAAACAAAATTGGAATTATTTAAATTATATCACCGGAGGCTCAAATTTCGAATATAATAAGGATCCCGAAACTACGAATTTGTCATCATTACAGATTCCTGAAATTTTCCATCTTCATCTGTTGGACTTATTATATTTTTTAAACTTTCTTTTGTAGCCGTGTAGCGTTTGTTTGTATTCGCCTGGTGGAGTTGTCTGCCCCTTTTAGTTCCAGGATGCCCGCTAGGGCACCAGTATAAAAGCGCCGGTTTCAAAACCTTCGCTCTCTCTCTTTATAGTTTTCACCAACTACGAGCCACATGGGGTAGATTGAATCTACCCCATGTGGCTCGTAGTTGGTGAAAACTATAAAGAGAGAGAGCGAAGGTTTTGAAACCGGCGCTTTTATACTGGTGCCCTAGCGGGCATCCTGGAACTAAAAGGGGCAGACAACTCCACCAGGCGAATACAAACAAACGCTACAGCCGGAACATTTTCCTGAACTTTTTGATATTTATATACACTTTTACTGCAAACTCTTTTGAGCTTTTTTAATGATAAAAATGCTTATAATTTTTTTAAATAAAATTTATTTTATTTTTAACATAAAATACGCATTTTTTAAAAATTTTTTGAAAATTCCAGTACTGATCGAGAGCGTTCTGTGCCTCATGATTAATGATATATCTATTTCGTCTTTCCGTTTACAATGTTGCTTTGATAATCACCTCTTCATATGGTCGAAACAGATTTCTGTCAGCAAAACTTTTTACATCTTGTTGTTTGTTCTACAAACTTTCTACACATATATATTATATATATATATATGAGGAGGTCTGCATGGTGAAATAGTTATCTCATAGGAAATGGATTTAATAAGCCAGGTTTATATCCTGGACAAGGATGTTTACATTTCACTTCAAGCTAATATCCTTGGGAAAGGTATGAATCTATCTTTTATTTCTCTAGTTATGGATAAATAGTAGGGAAGAGTAGCTCTTTAGACTTGGTATGGCAACCAATTCAGGAGAAGGAAAACCAAGCCATATATACTCTGTTTAGAAATGACCTTATGTTACATTCTGTCCATCCCTGGTCCCCTGACACATATTGGACATCAGACATTTGACCCAGACTCTAAATATCAAATTCTCTTCTAAGTCAACCGAATGACCCCCATAAAAATAAAAGTACCTTCCCCACACACCGACCCCACTTTTTCTCTCACCCCCTCACCCATTTACCTTTTCATTATAAAAGCAGAATGTACAAGCACTTAAGTCAATAAAGTTTTGAGAAAGCTTCAGCCAATATCAATTGAATTTAGCTGTTTGTGTTATTAAATCCACATTTTCCTCTATTCTCAACAGTGAGCAAACAAGATGTCACAACTGTAGTTGTAGGCAGTTTAAGAACTTTTTTATTCAATTAGCACAGTTTTTAATCACAAATCATGGTTTTATTACAAGATAAGTTTATTTGAATTAATCATCAGCTTTAGTTATGAAAAACTTTGAAGTTTTTAAATTTAAGACAATTTGTATTGTAGGTGATATATCTAGGTTAAGGGATATATTCTGAAGTTGGTATATTATCGCAGTAGTAATTGGTACATTAATAGTAATCCGTCTCCGAGCAGTCGTGGTGTCGTCTAGCGAGTAAAGTTAGCTTGTAGGCATAAGGTAATTGGACCAACACAGTGTCACCTATTTATACATAACACTGTCCAATCAGATTATAGTGAGGGGGTACCAAGGTATTTACATATTCATTATATCAGTAGGTAAGGGGTTGTAGGTAACTAAACAGCCATTAGCTCTGGCTTCGGAGAAGTAACATTTAGAGTGGGTGGGTCAACTGACTATTGACTCTCCATCTATCTATTTGCTCTGTAGAGATACTAAACTTATATAGAGGATGGATAATTAAAATATGTATAGAGGGGTTGAAAGTGATAGGCACAATGTTAAGTAAGAGACAGGTCAGTTTTTTACTTAATTACTAATTATTGCTAATTAAAAAGATGAAAATGATTTCTTTTTCAAACATAATTCAATCCTAAACCTAAGGAATAACTTAGTATAACATTTGTCTCATTAAACTAAACAGTAAAAAAGCCTTTAGGAATCAAAAAGTGGTTCACTCAGCTTTAGTATAATAATTATATATATATTATATATATATATATATATATTATATATATATATATATATATATATTAAATTTGATAGAGGAATTATATATAATTGATAATTGAATCATATTACCACGACCAGACAACTCGGCAAACACCATTTGCGACATCCGGAGCACTGGACAGCTGTTTCGACCTCCTTTGGTCTCATCAGCAGTTTGGTCCGCTGGTTCAATCTCTAGTGGCAGAGATTGTGGTATGCACTGCTGATGAGACCAAAGGAGGTCAAAACAGCTGTCCAGTGCTCCGGATGTCGCAAATGGTGTTTGCCGAGTTGTCTGGTCGTGGTAATATGATTCAATTATCAATTATATATATATATATTATATAGTCCAACACAAATGCTCACTAGTTTCTAGCCTGACGTGACTGTCCCAGGTTTTGGTACTAGACATAATTATAACAGTTAGCAACCTGTACTCCATACTACCCAGAGCTCTAGAATTGGAACCTCACCACTAAACACAGTTTAACATCATACCCAGGACACCTGGAAGGATGAAGGGGTTCTTACCTTTCCCAAGGGTATTAGTCTGAAAGTGAACATAATAGTGTGACTAGAGTTCAATTATCACAATGTCACCATTCAGCACATTACCCACTACACCATAAGGAATTCCCTCAGAAGAGATGATCGAGTTTTCAAAGTTTTAAAACCACAAGTTTTAAATATTTACTCACCTGCTTATGGTAAACAACAAAAAATATTATTCCCACCATATCAAAGAATAATAAGGGAATTTGGGTATGCAAACAAATTTTTTATTCAGCTTTTTAAAAATTATTTATTCACACTTAAAAGTTAAGAATGTTTAGTTGTCAAACCAGTTATACTTCTTATGAAATATTGTTAGCAATTCTGATATACTTCGTTGCTTTTTCTTAGATTTTTCCCGCTTGTATTATATTTAGTCAATAACCAAAAGTTCAAGCCACAAAGCATAACCAGACTCTAATATTCAAACACAATGAGGAAATTTCAACTCTACCACTAAACAGTATTATCAATAACCAAACTGTTTTATCATTTGCAAAACAAATGTAAGGCAAAATTATTTTAGCAACAGGGTAGTAGAATCATGAAATAAACTACCATCATCAATAGTGAATGTCCCATCTCTGAACTCCTTTAAGGCAAGGTTGGTTGAACTGTGGAAAAAATTATAAATATTCAGTGGAAATAAGATAAATGTTTTAATATAAGGAACAGCTGACAGGTCTCAGACCCAATATACTAGCTGAAAAGATATTATTATTATTATTATTATTATTTGCTCCTTTTGAGTTTTCACATCAGCATTAGCTGATGGTCTTTCACCGGAGTCTGAGTGACAGCAAGTCTCCTCAGGTCTCCAGGACTCTTCTGAGTATCCTGGCAGATTGCAGCAGTGCAGTGTTCTGAATGGTTTCAACCCTTCCTCTGATTTCCAAACATTCCAGATCCTTTTCCAATCCTTTTGGGACCGTTCCAAGTGCACCAACTACAATTGGTATCACTTTCACTTTCATATTCCATAACTTTTTCAGTTCTCTGGCAAGGTCCAGATATTTTTCCCTTTTTTTCATTTTCCTTCAGCTTCACCCTGTGATCTGCTAGCACTGCAAAATCCACCAGTTGACAAGTTCTTTCTTTTTTGTTTACCAATACTAGGTCTGGTCTTCTTGCTGGGATAATTATTATTATTATTATTATTATTATGATTTTTCCTTTAAAATCCTATGAAAAACACCCAGGTGTATAGTCAATGCAAAGCAAAATTATTAATAGTGCCCTTGAAATGGCCCCCAAAAGTTTATAAAACAGACTAGAGGTACTGGAAATCAGAGGAAGAATTGAAACAATCCAGACAACAGCATTGTTGAGATTGGCTAGAATACTCAGAAGAGTCCTGGAGACCTGAAGACTTGTTGTCACTTAGACTCCAATGAAAGACCATCAGCTAACACTGGTGGGAAAAACTCACAAGAAGTGAAATAATAATAACAACAACAACAACAACTGACAATGCTTCACCTAAAAAATAAAAATAAATAAAATATGCTATTAAAATTATTAGAAATGCATATCCACCCTTTCTGAAGAAAATCACATAAACTTCAATAATTCAAATTTGTTTTTAAAAATATTTTAAACAATTAATTTAGATATAAAAAAAATCCTGAATTAAAATTTTAGGTATGTATCAGTATGTTTTATTGAAGTTATCAAAGTTATTGGATTTATTCTAAAAAAAAAAAAATTTAAAAAAATACCATCTGAAATATTTAGGTAAACCCAAATAATTACATTTTACTTCAATAAAAAGGTTATAAAATCATCAAAAAATTAATCAACACCTATAAGTTGATGGAGTGGCCTTTTGTCGGTATCAGCCAGACAGTGAGGGAGTCTATTCCCTGTTCACTAGCACTAGACCAGGGAGATTGTATTTTTTGCTGATGTGGAGCAATACACCTGCCACCAGCTCCCCACTTTACTGTGCAAATCAGATTACCCAATTGGTGCTACTCCTGTACTGAGTTGGCAGGGACCAGTATCGAACCCAGAACCTAAGATTCCAAGGCAGGAGAGAGAGAGAGAGAGAGAGAGAGAGAGAGAGAGAGAGAGAGAGAGAGAAATTGCTTTAGACTTCATGTTTATTAAGTATAGTTTGATTTATATTGTAATGTTACTGGAGTTAGTTGTTGTTGTAGGTGACTCACCTATGACACGGACATTGGACTTACCCAAAGGGTATATATTAACAGAGCAAAGCTACTCAAGGGAGAAGTAGCAGATACATGTTCTTCGTGTATGCTGTAACAAGGAAACCCTCTTCATTTGTACATTGACATATTGCTGAATACATCTGTTCTCTACATTTTATCGCCGTGTTGAGTTATTATTTATTGACCCTTAAACAGGTCATAACAGTTATATTAAATAATAACTCGAATCGTAACTCACAATGAAAAAGGGGTTTATTTTGATAAGAGGTACAAGAATGAGTGAACAGTTGTAAATCTTACAAGCTAATCTCACTATGAAAGGCGGGCCATCGAGACTAACACCATCAATGTTTAATGAAAATAGAACAGTCCATTTTATTCCAGGGGGTATCATCTCTTCTCTACAACAGCCTACCTAAAGAAGTTAGTTCCCTAGTGTAAAATAAATTCATTAGAATGGTAACTACAGAACTTTGTGGTATACGCATGTCTAGACACATCTCCAGTGACTCTAACATAAAAGCCAATACATGCAAGGACTAAACCAGTTAAAAAGCAGAAATGAAATACCAAGTCTTTCATCTTGTAATACATAACTTCACAAAGACCTCAGCAGTTGACTTGTATGTGAGCAGCTAAAGGCATGCAAGACCTTAATCTGTCTTAAACTTTTTATCATTTATCTTAATATCTATGTAATTCAATATACAACTTGCATACCATCACAAAGTGACTTGGAATTCTGCATTTTCTATTTTTGTAACATTCATTCTTGTGCCCCATTCTTCTTGTTATAAGAATAAAATGTGGGATTCTTATAAAACGTTAGAAGGCTCAGAGTAATCTTCCAACATAGGTACATATATACATAAAATAATCAAAACAAAGAGATATATATAATAACAACAAATACAGACTTTATTGTTTGAGCACATGGAGAAGGACATACGTACATACGTACATAGATACAAAGGCAAATAGGACTAAAGTCCTTTGGAAGTAAGAAGTTCATGAAGAATAAGTCACTTACTGATAGTTGGGGGGCTTTGCCCCCCACTTAAAAGAAAGAGACACCAAGCGTCTAGCGCATGTTCTGTGGATACTAGACCAACAGAAAGAGAGTGAGAGATTCCAAGGCTGATGTTTAAATACCCAGCCACCTATTGGTGAAACCCTCACACTAAGAGAAGATAACCCTTTTGGACCCAAGTCCATCTCAACAGGGACAGACAATTGCTACATTGTTATCAACTCATTAAAAAATTGTGAATGTTTCTACACAGGACCTTCACCACTATGAATCACCGCTGCTCATATTCCATTAACCAACTAAAACATTTACATTAACACTTAAAAGTTTCAAGACAATTTCTTCATAAGAATTTTTTTGCTTCTTTCACTTTTGTATCATTTTCGTTTTATGTTTTTTCAAATATTGTAAACTAGAAGTGGCTATCCAGCATTGCCTGGGTAGAGAGGCGGATAATAAAAAAGTTAGTCTCACAGATCCATTGATTGTTTTGGTCTTCCATAATGGATTTGTTTATGTTTTAATCACGAATACAACCAATGACTTTTCCTTCTCTTACTATTCAAAGCCTAATTTTTAAATATCTTCCCAGATATAAATAAAACCTTCATTATTTTTGCACAAAAATCAAGCTCTGGTTATAGTGAATGTATATATATACATTTACTTTGTCATTAATTGTTTTATTTTCATAGTTTTCTCCAGACATAAATACATACATACACATCAACTGTCCTTTATATATGTATAGATTAGGAATAAGGTAAACAAGAACCTTGTAATTCCGCCTTGTCAGTGAGGCTTAGAATACACTGTCTGTATCTCCTGCAAAGGAATAAGACCCCTTCAAAGGGAGTGACTTAGGTATGACACTAGACTAAATCTGATGTTGAGACTCCATTTCTGGACCTCTGGGGAGTAATTCCTTATTGTCATTACTCCCAGGTTGGGTTTTTTTTGTTTTATGGCATATCAACCCTTTTTGGGTCATTTAATGCTGAATCAAGTCGGATAATAAAAAGCTGGTCTCACAAATGCATTGATTGTTTTGGTCTTCCATAATTGATTTGTTTATGTTTTAATCACGAACGTCACAAATGACTTTCTCTTCTCTTAATATTCAAATCCTAATTTTTAAATATCTTCCCAGATATAAATAAAATCTTCATTATTTTTGCACAAAAATCAAGCTCTGGTTATAGTGAATGTATATATATGTTTACTTTGTCATTAATTGTTTTATTTTCATTTTTTCCTCCAGACATACATACATACACATCAACTAGATATGTATAGATTAGGAATAATGTAAACAAGAACCTTGTAATTTGTCAGTGAGGCTTAGAATACACTGTCTGTAATCCCTTCAAAGGAATGACTTAGGTATGACACTAGACTAAATCTGATGTTGAGACTCCATTTCTGGACCTCTGGGGGAGTAATTCTTTATTGTCATTACTCCCAGGTTGTTGTTTTTTGTTGTTGTTGTTGTTGTTTTACGGCATATCAACCCTTTTTGGGGTCATTTAATGCTGAACCAAGTCATTTTTTATCAACAAGGTACTCAGGTTGCTTACAATAACTGCTGTTGCTTAAGTGGTCACCCAATTAAGTATTGAACAGGCTCATCGCTGCTTAATTTTGGTGATCTAACAGGAACCAGTGCTTTCAGCATGACTTGACAATGAGCAGTCTTAAAATATACTTAATCATAAAAATGAACTAAACCTAAAAAAGGGGGATCAGTTTACAACTTGGTTATAATACCAAAATGACCCCTCATTTTATATCCAGAAACACAAATGGATATGGTTGTTTTGATTTATTATATATCAACCCTTTTCAGGCCATTTAATGTTCAATCAAGTCATTTTTTATAAACAAAGGACTCAGGTTACTTACAATAACTGCTGTTGCTTAAGTGGTCACCTAATTGAGTACTGAACAGACTCATCACTGCTTAATTTTGGTGATCTAGTGGGAATTCAGCATGACTGGACCATAATCAGTTCAAGATTTTATAACCTGGTGAAATCTAAAATCAATTTACAGAAAACCATATCTTTTTTTTTTTCCTTTGTTTTGTGATTTGCTTTGGTTTAAAATCAACTTGCATTTAATTGATTATTTAAATAATGTGTATTGTAGGTATTGTAATCTTTGGCATTGGAGTCTTGGAAGACCATATATTTCTCATGCCCTGGAGTTACATTCTAGCACAGCGCCAAAGCCATTCTTGTAGAAGAACAGTAGTGGTACTTTTTAGCCCATAGCTGAGTGAATGAGGGGGTTCCTACCTTTCCCAGGGGTATTATTCCGAAATTATATAATTGTGCATTTTATTAGTATTAAGCTTGGTTTCTTTGTTTAATGGTATATTAGCCTTCATGGGTTATTTAATACCAAAGCTATCCTTGTAGAAGAACAGTATTGGTACTATTTAACCCATAGATGGGAGATGAGGGGGTTCATACCTTTCCCAAGGGTATTAGTCTGAAAGTGAACATAATAGCATGACTGGCGTTTGAATTTGCTTACTACAATGTTGTAATACAGCATGTTAGCCACTGTACCACAGGGAGTTCATTTAATTGACTGGTTGAATGAAATTACCACACAATGAATTTACCACAAGATTAATTAACCACAAGATGAATTTAATACACAATAAATTTACCACACAAGATCAATTTACCCCATGATGAATTTACCACACAATGAATTTACCATACAAGAAATTTACCACACAATAAATTTACCATACAAGATGAATTTACCACACAATGAATTTACCATAAGATGAATTTACCACAAGATGAATTTACCCCACGATGAATATACCATACAAGAAATTTACCACACAATGAATTTACCCTACAAGAAATTTACCACAGAATGAATTTACCACATGATGAATTTACCCTACAAGAAATTTACCACAGAATGAATTTACCACAAGATGAATTTACCATACAAGAAATTTACCACACAATTAATTTACCAACAATTAATTTACCATCAATTAATTTACCAACAATTAATTTACCATCAATTAATTTACCAACAATTAATTTACCATCAATTAATTTACTGCAATGTATTTCCTATTTACTACAATGTCGCAGTCCAGCATGTTAGCCTCTAAACTACAGGGACTTCCCCAACAGTTTCTTAAGAGTTTACTTTGGTTTAAAATTAACTTCCATTTAATTGACTGGATGAATAATGTGTATTGTTAGGTATTGTAATTATGGTGTTGTTAAAGTTCATAATATTTTCAAGCCATATTACTTTTTATCTACCTTAACATGGTTATTTCAAGCCAAAAATAACTTTAACTTGTTATATATACTCATATATATATATATATATATATATATATATATATATATCATATGCACTTTGAATTTTATATATGTAGATAATTCATATCTAAATTTTGAGATCATCTTAGAACCAAGTTTTACACCATCAGAAATATAAACTATGGTGCTAATAAAATGAACAACAAATATCTATGTATTACTAAAATTCTCATTATGTTTGTATGCATGTAGCCATAAAAAAAGCACATCATAGCAAGATCTTTATTAGAGCAATCCACTTAACCCTTTATCTATCACTGCCATCCGCAATAGCATGGTGAAATGGTTGATAAGCTAGTATCGTATCGCTGATCCTGTACTACTGAATAGAAATGTATTCATTTAATTCATTTCTCTTTTTTTAACTCTAAACCATTTTCTAAGAGCTGATGATCTTGGGCATTTTCAGGGTTCCAGGATTTTGGTTGTCAGGCAGTTTTGAGCACTCTGGTAGATAATGGGTTAATGGTAACAATAGCTGATTTGTATTATTTTGATTTTCCGGACCATTGTCCTCATCTTTATTATGAAATACACATACAAACATTTCAGCCGATCTACCTCCAGGCCTTCTTCAGGTGTTGTAATTCTTTAGGATAGGTTGTTCTCATTCCATTACAATTGTTATGATTTTGTTTATCTGAGTATAGTAATAATGTCAACACGGAAAATCCTTTAAAAATAATTTGAATTTAAGTTGAAAAGTTTATCTCATTAATTTAAATAATAAAAACATTGTTTTTCATGACTATCAATTTGAGAAGCATGATCATTTAAAAAATAAATTTAAAAACTAAATAGATAAAAAAAAATTTATCTCATTAATTTAAATAATAAAAACATTGTTTTTGCATGCCTATCAATTTGGGAAGCATGATCATTTAAAAAATAAATTTAAAAACTAAATAGATAAAAAAAATTTTTAAATGAAAAGACAATTATATCGTTGTATTATTTGTATTATTCAGACTATTGTCCTCATCTTTATTGTTATGTATACGTTTCAGCCGATGTGCCCTTTCGACCTTCTCCAGGTGTTTCTTGTCGGACTCAGGAACCTTCTCAATAAAGATGAGGACAATAGTCCGAGTAATACATATAATACAAATTATCAGGCCTCATCTAAAAAATTCAGAGAAATTATAACATTTATTGGCGTTTCTTATATAATTTGAGGTGTAAAATTCAATGGTATCAGTTATTCTTTGATATTTTAATTTTTAGATTAATTTACTTGAAAACAATTTAGTTAAACTTGCAAATCATTGTCAAAATTAAAATGGAAACTTATTTGGTTGTGATCCATGACAGTTTAACTACAGTGTATGAATGAAATTTTTTGCAAATTGGGTTATGGTTTAGGGGTTTGGGGATTAAGGTTGTTTTTAATTATGTATTGCTTAAAAAAAAAATTTTTAAAAAAATCCAAATTACTATATATTTAATGTTGAAAAATTATTTTTTTTAAACCAAGTTTAATTGAAATTATACATTGCAATACTAACACAAACAACCGAGACTAATGTGTCTACCGTTAGATTTAATAATTAATTTCAATGGTTAATTAAATGTATAGTAATTTGGGATTTTTTGTTGTTGCTTTTTTTTAAGCAATACGTAATTAAAAACAACCTTAATCCCCAAACCCCTAAACCGTAAACCAATTCGCAAGTTAAATGGGTTAAATAGAAAAATGTATTTATAAAAAAATTGTATTATCCATTTAGAATTGATTTATTTCAAAACTTTGTCGGCATTAAATGACCCACTGAGGTTGATATGCGGTAAAACAAAACAAACCAAACCAAACCAAACCAATTCGCAAAAAAGTTCATTCATACACTGTAGTTAAACTGTCATGAATCACCACCAAATAAATTTCCATTTTAATTTTGACGACGATTTGCAAGTATAACGAACAATTTAATCTAACCTTTTCAATTATTGGTTCCTATATTGCGTTCATTTCAAACAAATAATACCTGATTTGTTTTGTCTTTTTTAACTCCGTATCATTTTGGACTTTAAAGTGACAACTTATTTTTATCTCTCTGAAGGGTTCTTGTCTCGCAAACATTGGCACATTTTTTCTTTTTTAAATATTACTATCACTCTTCTTCTAATTTTTTTTAAACAAATCTCTAGACAAAATATTGAAAACTAGCAGAACTACCCGGCATTGCCCGGGATATAAAAACTTTTAAAATAAATCTCTTATCTATATTTATATATAGATTAATAAAAATCATATTTCTATATATTTGTTTTATTATCTTTTGTTTTTTTTATATATTCTGGTTTTTAATTTGCTTATTTTTATTATTATTCTTATTTGCATTTTTTCTTTTATTTGGAACAATTCATTTTAAAATGGGGGAAATAAGCGACACCAGATAATCAGGACTTAGATTTTTGCATTTCATCTTGGATGATTTGGACAGTCGCATTTTTAACCAGAGGGTATAGTAAGATGATAATGGTCATACAATTAAGGAACATGAGTATTGATAAGCACATAATAGAAATAAAGTGCAAAATCACAGTTATAAATATACAATGATTTTTTTTTCCCAAATGAACAAGATAAGTGTATCACTACTGGACTCTGGCCTTGCCATAACACATTGGTTGCTCACTTGATGCAATCATATAATGATGTCATCAGATGGTTTTGTAAACATGAGTTTATGATAGAAAAGAAGTCATGGTTGCCTGATAGACAAATGACATTGTAAACAGGGATGTTTGTATTTACAAGGAATTTTGAAACTCAAAATTTGAATTTAGAATAATGAATATATCTTCAGGTCATGTTGATCAACATGTCAACTGAATTGCATGGCTGAATAAGACTAGCCCTGTATATATATATATATATATATATATATATATATATATATATCTTATTATAATGGAGATTGTGTGTTTTTCTGTCTGTAACTGAAACTATATTACTACTCAAGCCACAATTCCCTTAGTTATTTACATCACATTCTCCATGATTTTATTTTTATTTAAATTTCTATTATTACTAAAATTGTTATACATCATTAATACAATTGACCATATCTAGATACTAATAACAGGTAATTGTATTTATATATACAACAAAATAGCGGTTTACAGTGTGAATGGAAAGGCTAATTTGCATATTGATCTTTAAAATTTGATTTTAATAAATATGTGCTTAGTATTATTGATTTCTAATTGTTTGGTTTTATCTTAATGAATATGAGAAAAAATCTCGGGGATAAATCTTAAATGAAATCGATTAATAAGAAGAAATAACTGTAATATTATCCTTTACTTCCAATTTTAACTAAATAGTTAAATTAGGAAAATTTACCAATGAAAAACGGGAGTAATGGAAGATGATGGAAGAGTTCGTTTCAAAGTTGTTCTATTTTTCAATCATACCCCCTCTGTTCCAAATCTTTCTATCTACATTCTTATTCAGTTTCATTAGCCTTTCTAATTTAATATGATATTTTATTATATTAAAACTTAAATACTTGCACCCGGAGGGTGCATATATTTGCTAGTATATATATATATATATATATATATATATATATATATGTATTAAATTTTTACTTGAAGGCACTTACAACGCATGTATCGCATAAAATTCGATACTTTTTCTTATAGAAAATGAACTTGACAAGTGTAATCCCGGCAAAGGATGGCTCGGTGTGTAGAATACCGTACAGACTGTTTCGACTTTATTAAGTCTCATCAGCGGTATATACTAACGATTTCCCTCCGACAGAAATCGAAACCGGGACTTCAGCAGACACAGTGAAACACTAGTGAAACACTTTTATCGCCTCGGCCACAGTACACAGCTGACCATCCTAGCGAAATTAAGCTTGTCAAGTGATACTTACTCGCCTCTACCATAATAGGTAAGGGGGTGTTATTGGGAGAATAATAACAAACAGACCGTATGCCCTTTGGCGAAGTGAATAAGATTTTTGGATGTTTGTTTATTTTAGAAACGTTGCTGAATAAAGTATGTATTAAATTTTTACTTGAAGGCACTTACAACGTATGTATCGCATATGAATGGGGCTTGCAGATTTAGTCAATAGAAGTCACAGATCAGAAGTTTCAAATTCCAGAGACAAAAAGAGACCAAGCAAATCAAAGAAGACTTGAGAGTAGATGATGAAGTCCCAAAGCCAAAACATAACTAGGCATCTTTATCTGAACTGACTTCAAAGAAACCCAAGGGATATAAACACGTTAACCCTTTATCTACCAGAGCACCCCGAAAGTGACTGATTATCAAAATATCCCCCGCCCTGTCGGCTGGGGCGTTAGAATGCACCGACTGCATCTCTGCAGAGGGGTAACACTCCCCCAATGGGGCCACCTGTTGGCCATGGGTGGCGACCCGTGATGCTTAAGGATAGAACTCAGGTGGTTGAGCAGTCCATGACTTGCAATATTCCACTTTAGGCATTTCTTGGGCTAGACGGGTGGTCGATCAATTGGCTGGTCATGTCAAGCCCTAGCACCTATATGATTTTCCCAACCCTATTGCCCTTATGGCAAGCCCTAACCCCTTTTTATCATATGGGTGCTAGAAGGTGGTGACTGAGGGTCTACACGTCCTGGGAATGACATTAAACTCTATCTGATGGTGAGGTTCCAGTTTTGGAGGTTTGGGGAATGTGGAGCACCCCTTCATCACCATTGCTCTTTGGTCCACTCTGACCCGAAGTGGTAGTACCTGTTAGGGTCCCATCTATGGGTTAAATAGAAAAACATGTGTTGATAAACAAAATTGTATTATCCATTGATAATTTATTTATTTCAGAACTTTATCGGCATTAAATAACCCACTGAGGTTGATATGCCGTAAAACAAAAACAAAAACAAAAAAAAAAATGTTCCCTCCCCACTCGAAAATGGCAAAGATCATCAGCTCTTAGAAAATGGTTTAGAGTTTTTTTTAAAAAAAGAAGAGAAATGAATTAAATGAATACATTCCTTTTAAGTAGTAAAGGATCAGCAATATGATACAATTCCAAAATCATTGATACAGAAAAATCCAATTCAGTTTTGAAAGAATCTATTAATAGGGAAGTGATATAGGAAAGCTCTTAATATAAATCCTAGTTTAGTTACAATGGATTCATCCATGTGAAATAAAGTAATAGAGCTATGATAGAAATAAAAAGATGGATAGCAATGAAGAATAAATCAAACTAGGTCACAGAAATAACTTTGAAATGTACCACCTTTGAAATATTACAATCATTCCAAAATTGTTCTCTTGTAACATAGTGGGTTTTCATTCTTATATATGGGCTCGTTTCTTCATGTGTGAAAACGACCCTTAAATTAAGATCCGTGGTAACCTGTGCTGATTAAAAACAAACTTGACCACAACTCTTGTCAACAATATTTATTATGGCAGTGATCATCTGTAGTAGTCATCAATGCAAAGAGAGATAGAAATATTGTTATAATAACAGAATCGACATAATTAGATTTAGTAAACATTACTCTTCTGCCTGTGAGTAAACTGACAAACTTGGGAGAGGAAGGAAAGAAAGAAAGAAAGAAAGAAAAACCGGCTGCTTTTCAGAGAGGCTAACAGTTCAATGTTGTGCTTGCTTCGCCAGACACTTTCTGGCCTTCGCTCCTCTTTTTTTGACTATTCAACCCTTCTTTTATAATTACTGTTAATCAGCTGATTCTTTTCTTACATCATTATTTTAATTCCATTGTATATTATTATATTGTATTATATAAGTACACTGGAATTTTAACCAAACAATCCTTTTTCAATGTTTTTAATTCTCCCAAAAATATTTTTGGCATTTTCTCTGATTTGGAATTTCAAACAAACAATTTAAACAAATAATTCATAAAATTCATACAGCTAGATTCTTCCTATCAAAATATTTCTTTCTTTTTTTTTCACCCATACTAAAACCAATTCTTTTGCAACCCTTAATTATCCAATCCCCTAATTATGTAATACTCTTACCTGCTCCATAATCAATCAGCAGTTTAACTATTTCCATATGTCCATAACGTACAGCATAATGAAGTGGACTAAGATCACTTTCATCATGTTTATTTATATTTTTTTTTAGTGTCTTCATTTTGGCAAGATATCCAAGAATCATCTGAATGCTGCTATAATCTCCATCTCTAGCACACTGGAAAGAAGAAAAAAAGATGTCAATATTAATGGGACAAGAAAAAGAGGTCAACATTAATGGGACAGAAAAAAAGATGTCAAAATTAATGGGACAGAAAAAAAGATGTCAACATTAACGGGACAGAAAAAAAGATGTCAAAATTAATGGGACAGAAAAAAAGATGTCAAAATTAATGGGACAGAAAAAAAGATGTCAACATTAACGGGACAGAAAAAAAAGATGTCAAAATTAATGGGACAGAAAAAAAGATGTCAACATTAACGGGACAGAAAAAAAAGATGTCAAAATTAATGGGACAGAAAAAAATATGTCAACATTAACGGGACAGAAAAAAAGATGTCAACATTAATGGGACAAGAAAAAGCGGTCAAAATTAATGGGACAAGAAAAATATGTCAACATTAAGGGGACAAGAAAAAGATGTTAACATTAACGGGACAGAAAAAGATGTCAAAATTAATAGGATAGAAAAAAAGATGTCAACATTAATGGGACAAGAAAAATATGTCAACATTAAGGAGACAAGAAAATGATGTCAAAATTAATGGGACAGAAGAAAAAGATGTCAACATTAACAGGACAAGAAAAAGATGTCAACATTAATGGGACAGAAGAAAAAGATGTCAACATTAACAGGACAAGAAAAAGATGTCAACATTAATGGGACAGAAGAAAAAGATGTTTAATCTATAAATTACATTTTATCCATGTTTTTGTGTCTGTATGATTAAACTCTTCAGATATTAACTGATTTGTTTCATTAGATTACACAGAGTGATAATCATTGTTAGGGTCCTACTCTGTTTGAAAAGTAGACAATATCATTATGAAAATACCTAGATGGTTTGTGAATTCATTGACTCAACCAACCCAGGGTGAATATCATAACAGAAACAGAACAGAAACCATTCCCGTTTTTAAACATTTAAAAGAATAAAGAATAAACAACATGAATCAAATATGTTAAAAGAAATGATTCTCATATTGCCTTTCTTCTACAGACTCACCATCATTGTAAGTGTTGTTGTATTTGCTATCTTTCTCCACTAACAAAACACAACTGGTATGTCCATGTGTAGGTGTCCACAGGAGAATGTCACTTCGGAGTTCATCCTTGTTTCTCCAGCAGTGTCCAGCAACTGTTGTTTGTCTTACTTGGATGGTTTGTGTGATAGGGGATAAATGGTACTAAAGCTACTTATTTTTGTGTTTGTAAAATTTGTTCAAGACAGCACACAGCATCCTTGAGTAGTTTCCATATAGCTTTTCCTCTAAGCATTTCCAAATGATGCAGCCATACAATAGTACTGACACAGCTAACACTTGGATGAATTCTCACTTTATTTTATCAAAGAGATCAGATTTCAATATGATCAATAATCTGTCTAAAGAAGTCTGTGCCTTTCCTATGCATATATTGATATCACTGTAGATTAAATATTGCTACTAATTTCAGAGGTCTACTTGTTACATAATTTGTGGGTAGCCTACGAATTATGTACTGTGGTGTAGTAAAATTTAAATAATGGTAATCTTAAATGGAAAGTTACCATTGAATCATAGAATGACTGTTACAGAAGTGATAGACCAGTTCACCTAGTCGGTGGTTTCTCATTGGCTAAAGGTAAACTGTGTGAAGGAAATTGAGTTAGAGTTAGCAGAATTTGGCAGTTTGCTATGAGAGCAGATGCAATGGTCATATGTCCCCAGCTAAGCCATCTTCTGATCGTGGTGGTTGAACCCTTTTGGGTTTTCTGGTTTAATAAAGACATCTGAGAAAAAAGAAACTAAGTCTTGTGTTCATCATTAAAAACAAAAGTAATGAGCACAGATAAACCACAACCCAAGCACAGAATATAAGAAGCCCGAATCAACCAGAAGAAGAGAGACCAGGGAAATCAACTCAGTTGGTAAAATAGAAGATGATCCTTAAAACAAGTTAAGGCCTCATGTTTATAAAAGGGTATATAAACATACTATCCAGTTTGACTCAGTCTAGTATTTTAGTAAGAAAAATGATTGGTTGATTTATTACTTTTGCTAATACTGTACAATTAGTTATGTGTGTAGAATAAACAACTGAGTTCCAATTACCATCGAATTGGTTAGACAAGACAGCAAGGAAGCTGTAACTTAATACAGATCTTACCTTGTTGCAAGCCTACTGCAGAATGCCAGAGTATTTATGAAGCATCATAACATCATAGAAACCAAGCAGCCAATCAGGACTCAATGAATGGAATCCCCCAAATACATGAATGGAATATTCCATAAATATCAGCTGCTTTGGGCACCAGTCAGTAGTGCTTAGTTGCTGTTGTTAAAACCAACAACATACTCAGCTCACAACACAGTAGATTTCTACATTGTTAGGAATAATTGAAAGCAGATGACTGGAAACACAATTATTATTAAATAGAAATAGTTACATGAAAGTATTGTAAAGATGGTTTATGTTCAACATACTTTGGATACAAATAACTCCGACAAAGGTTAATAGACAAACATTTAATAACACAGCACATGGATAACAGTAGATACAACGTTCATAATAAGGTAAACAGAGTTACACAAATAAAGATAGACACATTCATGAAAGATACAGAGTATAACATAAAAGAGTACAGACATGAGACTAGCGATAGTCCATGCTGTAAAGAACTTACAGTAATGTAAGGGGGGCGGAGCCCCACGAGAGGGTTTAGATAGAATCTACCCCATGTGGCTCGTAGTTGCTGAAAACTATAAAGGGAGTGAAAGGCTTTGAAACCGGCGCTTTTATACAGGTGCCCTAGCGGGCATCATCAAACTAAAAGGGGCAGACAACTCCACAAGGCGAACACCAACTAACGCTACAGTATATAATTGTGTAAAGATTATTAGTATTAGCTAGGAATACCTTTACTATATAACTGTGTGTAAATTATAAAATATAGACATGAAACTAACCAATACTATATAACATAATTCCCAATAGTGCTAACACATTGTTAAAACCAACAAATTTCTACAATGTGTAACATGGTTATTGTCGATTGTAAGAGACCCCTTTTGATGAGTGTCCTCTTTTCCCCCATGAAAAGCAAAATCTCTTTGACATTCAAAATATCCCTTAAGCCAAATAAGTACACATACCAAATTTGCTAGATCAACATTAACCCCATTTGGCTGTCTATAAAGGATCAAAAAACAAATTCTTCCCAATTATTCATACAGATTTACATTAATTGATGATAATTATTTCTATTTCATTGCTAATTGCTTTATTGTAAAACATTAGTTGTTAATTTACATTAGCTTGAAAGTTACTATGTCGCTTATTACTGAAATATGAAACTAACCTAAATATTACATGCTATTTCTTGTCTGAGTTTAGTTAGAATATAACTACAACGTAATTGGGATTTTTATGTGCAATTAATTTAATTATAATATTACAACTATTTTGTATATTTGTTCCAACTGCTATGTATTTGTTTGCCAAAATCATTTTACCAAATCTCAGTCACACTAAAAGATATATATTTGTCAAGAATGTTGAATAATAAATTGATGAAATTTATTATTAGCACTAGCAAAAAAAACACCCCCCAGCAGTCTGAAATTAATTTTTGAAAGATATTGCCTGAGTGGGTGGGAGTTAAAAATTTAATGTTAGAAGCTTTGTATCATAAGTAAGTAAAATTCTGAAATTTATTAAAGGAGGAAAAATATAAAATCATTTGAAATGGAAACTTCACTGTCCTACCCAAATAAAGTGTTGCATGCATCTATTAATTAAATAATCATTTTTAATATTTTACACATAAATTTTAAACAAAATCGTATAAGTATTTATTTATTTGTAAACTTTTTAGTTAACCTCTTGTTACTGAAAAAGGGCAAGAGTAGAAAATAATTTTTAAAATTGATTACAAATTTTGCAAATATGTTTTTCCATTTTAAGTAATGATACAATCTTTTTAATTAATTGCATTGGCAGTTTGTTGATTTTGGGTAATGTGACATAAGCAGTGACATAGTTTTGGTTACAGACAAATAGAGACCGAATCTCCATTATTAATAGAAGATGTAGTGTTCTGCCTTCATCTAAGCATTATCTTCTCCTCTACATACATCTCCTTTCTGTTTTGACCCATTCTTGTCTGTCCATACAACTCTCCCCTCTGTTTAAATCCATTCCTGTCCATCAAGGTCACAAGCCCCTAACACTGATAGGTTGAAACTTGCCTAACAACAGAGACACAGTCCTGAAACCACCTGGTACCAGATCATCAAATTATTCGTGACTTTTCCAGTTTCCACAAGTTCACCACATGAGCCAACTGTTACATAATTATTAGATTCCTAATAATTATTTACACTTATGTAGAAATCAAAATGGCTGCTATAAGTTGCAGCCCACGGCCTTGAAGGATGAGTGACAAGGCTTGACCTCATCCTGATCCTTTCCGGTGGATACTGTGAGAATCGGTGGAGGAGACCCTCTTCCGGTTTAGATTAGAAATAGATTTTAGTCAGTCGGCGAGAAACTGTATTGCACGCTCCGACTCGATCTGCGCAGGTAGTCTGGTGAGGGATTTTGAGAATAAAATATGATCTAAGTAAATCGAAGTCTTGTGTTATTATCTAAAAACTACCAATGACACAGGGCTTCTGATAAAGAGAAATCCCCAATGGAAAACCAGACACGAAGTCCCCAAGACGAAGTCCCCACGCTAGAAGAGATGTTAGAAGACGTAAGATAGAAAAGACTGATCTAGAAGAAGAATAGAAGAAAGTAAAGAAGAAGGTATACAACACAACCTTTGATAAATGTGAGAATCATTTCTTTTAACATATTGGATCCATGTTTTTTTATTCTTTTAAACAGTTATTGAGAAAGATGTTTAGTCATTTGTCATTAACATATATGCTGTTTTGTTTTGAGGTCTTTATTTTTTTCTCCAATTCTCTTGACCAGCAGACTCCTTCCCCAGTCTCTCTCAAAAAAATTTAAAAATAATGAAATATGAAAATATATGTATATATAAATAGAAGTATTATCTGCGTTATTCGGACTATTGTCCCCATCTTCATTGTTATTTGTACAATGTTTTGGCCAATATGCCCTCCGGCCTTCTTCAGGTATTTCTTGTCGGCCGAAACGTTGTACAAATAACAATGAAGATGGGGACAATAGTCCGAATAACGCAGATAATACTAATCTTCAAGCCTCATCTCAAACATTCAGAGAAATAGTATATAAATAGAATTCAAAAATAAATATATATATATATATATATATATATATATATGATTCAAACCCTGACTGTCAGGCTGACAGGTGGGGGTTCTAACCATTACACCAGCTGTTTTTTTCCAGATTTTTCGTTTGCTTTGAACTAAGTTATATTCCACTTTTGGTGACTTACTACATGACAGTATGAGAAGTAAACAAACAAACAATGTGTTTGATATGGCTTTTTTAGCCGACAATTTTTGGGAGATTATGTGCTTAATTGAAGTCATACCTAATTTTTGAAAATTAATTAATTGATAATTAATGAATTAGGTAGGCATACCCGTTCAAATGTAAGGCTAAGCAAATTGAGAAAAAGTCAATAAATTGAATAAAATATAAAATATATATATAAATACAGAAAAAAAAAAATATATATTCTATGTTATTATCATAACATAATATATATATATATATATATATATATATATATAGATATATTCTATGTTATTATAAATACAGAAAAAAAAAATATATATTCTATGTTATTATCGTCCTTGACCAGGATTGAACCTGCAACCTACAGATAATTATCCCTTGGAACTGTATTAGCTCAACCGCTATATCCGTTGTGTCATGTGTCCAACTGGATTCAGAAGAATAGCAGATATGACATCATCCAATTAATTTTTCAGCTCACCCACATACATTAATAGAGAATAGAGTGTAACAATTTGATCTTGATCAGAACACAGATACCAAACAAGGTTTACTTTTCAATATAGTCTCCCTTGTGATCCACACACTTCTTCTATCAGTGTTGCAGTGCTTGGATCCCATTGGTAAAAATAGTTATCAATAGCAGATATGACGTCATTCTATGAACTTTTCAACTCACCTCACCCACGTACATTAATCGTATACAGAGAACAGAGAGTAACAATTTGATCTCGATCAGAACACAGATACCATTAAAGTGCCCTACCCACATTCATCAATGATGACATAAAAGCTTTTACGTCAATTCAGTATACAAAATCCTTGGGGATTTTTTTTTCTTATTGCTTTTGTTCTTTTTTTTCTTTTGTATGCATGTGTATATCAAACCAATGTTTCACAATTCACCATTGTGTTTCAACACACAAAAAAGTTTTAAAGTTAAAATCAAAATAATTGAAAAATGTATATTTCAAAAGTTTCGGAAAACAAACTTAAACATCTGACATAATACCTACTTCTAGAATCACCTTGCAAAAAAATACCTTGTCAGGACGCTTAGCAAAATAGTCGTGGAGGTCAGTTACTAATGAGTAGTGAGTTTGATCCTCACTAAGTGGCTATACTTGCAACCTTCTGTCAAATATAAACAATGCCTAATTTTTAGAAGAGAGTAATAGTTAGCAAGTTAGGCTAGCAGATCATTAGTGAGTTTGATTCTCACCGGGTGTCCCATAATTCTGACCTTGTGCCAACAAACTAAGCTTAGCTTTTTAAATGACAACAGTATGATCTTTGAAAAAGAGAAATTCTTAAACCATTAAAACTAGCAGGGATACCTAGCAATACACAGGAGATAAAATACAAGAAGAGTAAAAATGTTTTAATGAACTAATTTTATGATATATTTTGATACTAGCTTAAAAGTCGCCATATCAGGCAGTATTTAAGTTAGCTCCTGCACGTAGGTCCTTACTTTTCATACAAACAATTATTTCTATTTCATAGGATGACTTGTGCTGAATTTGACAATTAATTTTGATTATTCCCAAATTTATTTCCAAGTTATAAGTTTATTGTTTTTATTTCTTGTGTATTTTTCCTTTTTCGGAAAGGTTGTGGAAACTTTGAAAAGTGTGTTAAACTGAATGGTGAATTAAGGGAATTGTATGTCTTGGTTGGTCCGAGATCTTTTAACACATTCCGTAGATCTATTTTTCTCTCTCTCTCCCTCCCCCCTCTCTCTCTCTATATATATAATATATATGTGTATATGAATATATATAAAGAAAGATAGAAGGAGAGAGAGGAGAAGGAGGAGGAGGAGAGGGAGAATGTGGAGGAGGGGAGGAGAAGGGGAAGAGGAGGAGGAGGGAGAAGGGGAAGAGGAGGAGGAGGGAGAAGGGGAAGAGGAGAGGGAGGAGAGGGAGGAGGAGGAGATGGGAGGAGGAGAGGGGGAGGAGGAGAGGGGGAGGAGGAGAGGGAGGAGGAGATGGGAGGAGGAGAAGGAGCTCTCAAAGTAGTTTTGACTAATGAGAAGCTAAAAAGAAATGATGAATATATTTATTGAAATATTTTTACAAGAATTATTAAAAATACCAAATTAGTAAAGTACATCTGACCTCATGCATAAGAAATTTAACACAAGGAAAATAAAAGGTTGGCAATTTCTACTCTACATCTGCAATGGCTTATTCCATTTTACATGCAAACATGAAACCAAGGAAATGTTGGTTGGTTGGTTGGCTGGTTGGTAGATTTGGTTTTACAGCATTTCAACCCTTGTTAAGTTATTTAATACCAAAGTCAATCTTAATTTTTTTTTCAAGCAGTTATAAGATTTCAAATAACTAATGATTTGAATCATTTGTAAACAATTATAGCTTCACTTAATTATAAGAATGTATACATAATTATATGGTTTCAAGTAACTATTTCAATTTGATATTAACCATTTTTGGTATACAGTTATATGGTTTCAAGCGTTCCTGTCAAATAGACAATAGTAAACAATTATAGCTTCCAATAACTATTCTTAATACAAATAATTTACACACAGTTATATAGTTTCAAGTCTTTCATGAAATGATATGCTTTCAAGTAACAAATGATAATAATACTTTGTAAACAATTATAGCTTTAAGTAACTAATCTTAATACTAATAATTTGCTTTAACGGTTATATGGTTTTAAGCAACAAGTAATAATAATAATAATAATACTTTTTAAACAGTTATAGCTTCAAATAACTATCCTTAATACAAATAATTTACACACAGTTATATAGTTCCAAGTATTCCTATCTAAAACTGATAATTTTCAAATGGGTCTATTTGACCCATAGATGGGACCCTAACAGGTAATACCAGTTCTATGAAGGTGCATGGTGTAATAGTTATCATCATAGGAAATGGACTCAGCAACCCAAGTTCAAAATCCTGTTTGCATTTCGCATAGCACTACATTGGGAAAGGTATGCATCCAACTATTCTCCTACCAGGCAATTCCATGTCAAATCATCTAGAAAAAAAGTAAAATTGTCACCCTACCACTTCAATTTTTCTGAAATTTTGTACAGATGTGGACTATGTTAATGTTAGACAGTCCCCAAAATTTGAGCTTCCAATTCCAAAAATTGGCGGAGTTATGTCGATTTTTAGCTATCCAAATTTGGTGGGGGTCATGAAAAATGGCTACTTTTTGTAATTTATTTTTGTCTGTAAAAATGAGTTCTAGAGCTTCCCTACTACTAAAAATTGGTTCATAAAAGCATTTTTGCCCAAGGAATCTGAAAATGCTATCAAAAAAAGTCAAACAGCTTTAAGTTATTGATGATTTCTGATTTTTTTCCTAGCAAGATCAATATCCTGATATGGCACTACATCTATGACAAATTTTTTTCAATTATTATTTCACATATATTGAACATTACTTGTACCAAAAAGATAATTTGGTGTTTGCTCAGAACTGAAGCTACAACATCAGTTGAAATTTTGCAAATTAGAAATCATTAATAATTTAAAACTGGTTAACTTTCAGACTTTCTTGATAGCATTTATGGATTTGACATAATTCTGCCGATTTTTGGAATTGGAAGCTCAAATTTTGGGGATTGTCTAACTTTAAGATAGTCCACAATTGGACAAAATTTCAGAAAAATTGAAGTGAGAAATTTTAACAAAATGTTGTAGCTTCGGTTCTGAACAAAAACCAAACCATCTTTTTGGTACAAATAATGTTCAATAGATATGAAATAATAATAGAAAAAAATCTTTGTCATAGATTCAGTGCCACATCGGAATATTGATCTTGCTATGAAAAAATTTAAAAAAACTCAATAACTTAAAATTGGTTGAATTTTAGACATTTAATCTACACATGTACAAAATTTCAGAAAAATTGAAGGGGGTGGGTCACATGGCCTGGATGATTTGACATGGAATTACCCATTGAAGGGGTGGGTCACATGGCCTGGATCATTGAGGGGGTGGGTCACATGGCCTAGATGATTTGACATGGAATTACCCATTGAAGGGGGTGGGTCACATGGCCTGGATGATTTGACATGGAATTACCCATTGAAGGGGGTGGGTCACATGGCCTGGATGATTTGACATGGAATTAACCATTGAAGGGGGTGGGTCACATGGCCTAGATGATTTGACATGGAATTACCCATTGAAGGGGGTGGGTCACATTGGATGATTTGACATGGGAAGGGGGTGGGTCACATGGCCTGGATGATTTGACATGGAATTACCCATTGAAGGGGGTGGGTCACATGGCCTAGATGATTTGACATGGAATTATTCATTGAAGGGGGTGGGTCACATGGCCTGGATGATTTGACATGGAATTACCCATTGAAGGGGGTGGGTCACATGGCCTGGATGATTTGACATGGAATTACCCATTGAAGGGGGTGGGTCACATGGCCTAGATGATTTGACATGGAATTACTCATTGAAGGGGGTGGGTCACATGGCCTGGATGATTTGACATGGAATTAACCATTGAAGGGGGTGGGTCACATGGCCTGGATGATTTGACATGGAATTAACCATTGAAGGGGGTGGGTCACATGGCCTGGATGATTTGACATGGAATTACCCATTGAAGGGGGTGGGTCACATGGCCTGGATGATTTGAACATGGAATTACCCATTGAAGGGGGTGGGTCACATGGCCTAGATGATTTGACATGGAATTACTCATTGAAGGGGGTGGGTCACATGGCCTGGATGATTTGACATGGAATTAACCATTGAAGGGGGTGGGTCACATGGCCTAGATGATTTGACATGGAATTAACCATTGAAGGGGGTGGGTCACATGGCCTGGATGATTTGACATGGAATTAACCATTGAAGGGGGTGGGTCACATGGCCTGGATGATTTGACATGGAATTACCCATTGAAGGGGTGGGTCACATGGCCTGGATGATTTGACATGGAATTACCCATTGAAGGGGGTGGGTCACATGGCCTGGATGATTTGACATGGAATTACCCATTGAAGGGGGGGTGGGTCACATGGCCTGGATGATTTGACATGGAATTACCCATTGAAGGGGGTGGGTCACATGGCCTGGATGATTTGACATGGAATTACTCATTGAAGGGGGTGGGTCACATGGCCTGGATGATTTGACATGGAATTACCCACCAGTTATAGGTAAATAGTAGAGCAGACTTGGCTCTTTAACCTAAATTAGGCAACCAGTCTAGGAGAAGGAAATCTCTGAATTTAAAACGTGTTAAAACTCCACTCAAGAAACTGATCTTTTATCACATCCTACTCGTGCAGAGGGAGGGGTTGGTAAATATATATACTAATTCAAATCATAGTTGACCTGGGAGTAATAGCGACAATGGGATACTCCACACTTTCCTGTGGGCTCTAGAATTGGAACGTCACCACTGGATGCAGTTTAGTATCATACCCATGATACCCAATTTTTGCCGTCAACATATTCTATTCTGACAGAGTCGTAAACAGAAATGGATTGTGACCAATCCTGCTATTACATGCAAAATAATTATTGCCAAATCATTAGAGATTAAGTTTAGTAAGTTTAGTTTTTGTATGGTACAAAACCCAAGAATGGGAAGAATGTGTTATGCTAAACCTACACAACAGAAATGTGCTGCTAAAACTAATCATTAGACAAAGCTCAATTACAAAAAGGAATAACTTGAATTTCATAGAACGATCAAGTATATCAACTTCTGATTTGTATGTATCTATCACAAAGCGC